>VXAC01006135.1:0-173610 GCA_013399225.1 Rhipidura dahli | reverse complement strand
CGGGCGGCGGAACCCCGCGGGGGACGCGGCGCTGAGCGGCGGCTCGGTCGTGGTGAGACGGCGGCGGGTGGGACGTGGGGCCGGGCGGAGCGGGGCCGCAGTGCCGAGTCACGGCCGGACCGGTTCCCTTGAACGGGGACGAGAGCCTGGTGGGAAGCGGCAGCCCCCTGGCATGTCCCCTGTGACAAGGACGCGGAGGGAAGGGTGGATGCGGGGCGGTGCTGGGTGAGGGGCTCGGCGCGTTCGTTTCCCGGCTCTTAGCCCGAGTGTCGCCCTCCCGGGCAGGTGGCTCGGGTGCTGGCTCCGTGTCGGCGGAGCTCGGTGCTGTGCCGCACAGGCCTGTGCGCAGCCGGCACATTTCACCGTGGCAGGTTTTCTCTGGGAAGACCTGAACCTGCCCGTGTATGGCGGGTCCTGACCCTCACCATGCCTGTTCAAACCCCGCAGTCTTCTCACACCTTGATTCACATTGCTGGCGATTTCCAGCAATGCAGCTCTTCCCTGCGTTTTTTTCCCCCAAACTGCTTGTTTTGAAATTGGTGGGGATGGAGAACTAATTCTGAACACACCTACAACCCCGCTCTTAGTCAACCACTTGCTTGCTAATGCTGTCCTTTGTTTACTGCATAACGATGGAGAGACGTGCCTGTAAAATTGAGGGTGGTAATGGAACCCGTGGCAAAGAGGACACAACTTCAAGTCACATACAGAGAATGATGTGACTCGAATTAACATTCATATAATCTTTAAAAAAATTTTTTTAAATCGTTTCTAGTTTCAACTTAAGTCACGGAGCAGTCGTTCAAAGGTTATTTAAGCAGATAATCAGATGAAAAAGAGGTGGAGTTTTGGTTTAAAAAAACCTGAATTTATTTCACCTTTTCTGCAGCCCCGTTTTTCTTTGTGAATCATGTCACTCTTCTCTATTAATGTATAGGAAACCGAAAGATGGTTTTGCGGAAAATCCTATTATTTTTTACAATCTGGAAACTGACACATAATCAGTTTGCCTGAATGCAGCGTTGGGGCAGTAGTCATGTGACTGCCTTACTGACACCTGCTTTGTGAGAGTGCATTAGTCTGGTAGCCCAGATAGCGATTTCTGTTCTTTTTTTAGATTCTGCCCGCAACTGTGCAGTGCTTGTATTTGATTCTATTCCAGTTCCTCTGATAAGTGAGTTATTCTGTGTATTATTTTCAGCATACTTCCGTAAACTGTTTGAAACCTTCGGCCTTTGTAGTACTTAATATATTAATGGTTGGACTTGATGATCTTGGAGGTCTTTTGCAACCTTAATGACTGAGTGGTCCTTCAGTAGAGGACAAGACAGAGCCATGTAAAGCAAATGAGCTCGCCATGGTCTTGTGCTGATGGTCTCTACTTGCATTTGAACACAGAAATCTTAAATGTTCCTTGGTCAAGCATTTGTTTTTCATTTATTGCTACTGTGTAGAACCTACTCTAGAAAATCAGAGAGTACTGCTATTTTGAGTGGTGTTAGCACAGCATTTTATTTTTTCTTTGAATGAGAAGATGCAAAACGTGTTTCCATAAGTGTTGATCTCTTATCAATTAAATGTTTAGTCAATTTAAATTTTTTTCTTCGTTGCAAAATAGTTGAACTGACAGCTACTAATAAAATATCCCTCAGTACATAGACTGACTAGTGCACCTTGGAAGAACAAAGACACGTAAATTGCTTTCTTCGCTAATTTCAGAGGTTGCTTCTCTCAAATAGTGCAACTGGATAACTTCTCTGGTTGATTTTCTTGGGCAGTTTGTGGCTATTTTCTTTCTTTAGATAGCCCTTTCACTGAACTGAGATAAAGCAGCTCTTTGTTGTCTGTTTATAAATACTTACTATTTCCCCTAAGCTGTAAGGGCCAGTGTGTGATAAAAAAGTAAACAGAAAACCCCAAACCTACCAACCATACAAAACCCACAGGGCCATCCCTCCCCTAAACCTGAAACCAACCAAAAAGAAATCCTCACAACACCCTCTGCAGACTTGGATATTAAAATAGCTGAAGGGACTATTTTTATTGTTGCTTTGTGTCTCATTCTTCTTTCTTTATGAGTTCTGAAGTGTAAGTTAGCCCATTTTGTTGTTTAAAGATGGAAGTGTCAAGGGCTCTTTAGTGTGGGGCAGTTCTATCAGTACTAGAGGCTTATTTGTGTCTGTAGAGTGAAGTCTGTCTGTGTGATCCTTGGCAGCATAGTTTTGCTGAGTAGGGCAGGCTTCAGAAACCAGACACTGGGTTTTCTTGCCAAGTGAAATGTGCTGGTAGAATCTCAGTAAGGACTAGCAGAAAGGCAGAAGCTCATTGTTGAGCTGGCCATTGATACATTGCTGGAGATGGTAGCTTTTGTACTTGCAGGTGAGTTGTGAATTCAGCTTGAGGTGGGAAATGCTGTTGCCCAGATGTTTCTTTTGGTGTGTTGAGGCTCTCAGTTCTGTCCATGACTGTCTTGGCTATCCCCTTTATAATTTGCCAACTTTTTTGGTGACAGGTTTTTTCATATGTAATTATGATCTTTGGAAATTCAGAGTAAGGCTGCTTTGTTTTTCAGATGTTTCAACTGAAATATCCAGGATGTCTAGAAATGCAGCTTTTCCCTATCTGTTTGATCTGTACCCGAGAATGCTTCAAGAACAAGAGAAAATAGTCTTTAGTATTCTAGAAATGTCTGAGACAGGAAAACCAGAAGCATGGTGGCAGTCTTTATTATTGATGTTTGAAGGACAGGCAGAGCTATGGATTGGTAAACTCCTCTTCTTTTTGAATTCCTGAAAAAAATTCTGGTCCTAAAGCTTTTTGTAAGTATGTAGAATGTAACAGCTGAGTTTGTCAATGACAAATAATTGAAGCAATCTAATCTGTCTCAGTAATGACTGATAGACCTACTATATACAAGAGGATCAGTTGATAATCTTATATGTTGCTTAATAGGACTAAGATTCTGTTCTCTAGGATGTTTTTGCTTGGGAAAAAAAGCTGGGAAGAGCCAGTGTTGTGACTAAGGATGCCATTCCCTTGTCAAATACTTTTCATGGTTTTCACAGTTTCCCTAATGAAATAGTATGATGATTAAAACTATAGGAGGCACAAAACCATGAGACATTTCAGGTCTTCTTGTGTGTGGTAGTGTAAATCAAAATACCCTAAAGATTTGGAAACTTGTGAGAGGGGAATGAGTATGAGTGAGTGGAGTTTTTTACCTGTGTTTAAGAAGGAGCAATCAACCACAGAAATACAGAATAGAGAAGTAGTGTTGTGTTTCCTGGAGGGGAAGAATTTGGAGGCCTTAATAAAGCTGAATTTGTGAAGGAAACCTCCTGCAGTTTATAGTCCTATTTATACTTTTTAGTAAGGCGTGTGAAGCAGTGGTTAGTCTCAGTTCAGGCCTTCTTAGGCATTTGCTGGGAGACTGGAGGACTCCTTCACAGATATGCTTTACTCTTTTTAACCTTCTTTGAGAATATCATATTGAATTGTCTTGGTTAAATTTGGTGCTGTATAAAAAGTTTAAGAAAAGTGTGGGGTTTTTAATTCTCTGCTGTTTCATTTAGTAACTTGAGATTTCTGTATCAGGCAGAGTACTTAGTTCATTTGTAATGTAGATGTCATGAGTGCACTTATTCTTAGGTTGGCAGGGTAATTTAATACTGTTGATAGTGGGGAGTCTGTCATATAAAGGGAATTAAGCCTGAGCCTTCTATGATGCTTGCAGTTAGTAGCTGGGTAAAATTAAAGACTTAACTAATCTTGTCTGTGTCTGAAGAAGCGGGAAAATCCTAGGCTAATACAAGAGCATGTCCTTGTATTTTATTGGTTAACGTGCACTTCCCATGCCAGTGTTTCAGCTTTTAATCGTATTTGTAGTAATGTGTAGTTGCCTGGTTCTTCAGAAACTGAGTAGGCCAATAAATACCTCTTCATTCTTGGTGAGGGCTCTTGTTACTTTGTCATTGCTTTAATAGGAGCATCTTCTAAGCCACTGAACGTTGTACAGTATAAGAGAGCTCTTTTGGAGTAGTGATTTCAGGACAACATTTTTTTAGAGATTCTGGAATTTGACCTAGCTGATACTAGGTAGCTGTATGTCAATAGTGAGATGGCTGTCTAAATAAAGTGAAGAAACAGGATGATGGGTAAGAAGCTTACCTTTCCTTGAGCTAACAGCCAGGTTCAGGAAATGCTCCTTTCTAGAGGAATTCATGGCGTTATAGCCTACTGTAATATATTTTTACGTCTGATTCTATTAGTACAGGTCCCAGATAGGTCTGCACTGTTGTGCTGAATTTAGTTCACCAGAAGAACTGGTCACTGCATTTCTCACTTTGTGGATTTTCTTCCATTTAATATCTTTATGTGGAGAGCTGGTTTTAAATGGTTTCTATCTAAATATTTTAAACTGTTGAAAATATTTGAAATGTATATACATTAATTCAAAACAGAGTGTTATTAGTTGCAGTCGTATGAAAAAAAGACCTTTCTTTTTGTATTTTGAGATTAGAATAGGAACCAGGGAAGAACATAAAGATGTAGTTTACTGATAACTGCTAAGTCACGTCTTTGAAAGTGAGTTAAGTTGTGGTAGGACTCAGCACTTTTTTTTAGCAAGTTCAATACATTTTTATAACATTTCTGGAAGTTGCCTCATGATAGTAGCTGAGTGCAGCGTCTTGCCCAAAAACTTTTCACCTTCTGTTTTGACAGCAGCTTTTTAGGTGTGACTGTAATAAAACTTGGTGACTAATGAAGCGTATGCTGTATAATTTTTTTTGTTTACATAGCAAAAGGTGTGGCTATAATGGGCACCAAAAGCTACCACTGCCAGATAGCAGTGCCTTAATTAAGCTGATACGTAATTGTTTTGTTATTTTTGCTTCTTTGGAATTTGCTGCTATACTGTAAATAAAGAATACTTCTCAGAGGAAACAAGAATGGTACAATAGAACAGTCAAGGACTTGCTTCAAATAAGTGATTGAGAAATGGGTTAGATATCCTGGATTTTTAAAGTACAAATGATCTAGCTAAAGTAGAGTACAGACAGATGGTAAGGGGATACTTTATCCTAACGGAAATGTTGATAGTTTGATAACCATGTTTGATGAAAGGAGAAAAGAAAAAGTATGTGCATCTTTGACAACAAACAGGAAGGTGAGTAATTTTCAGAATACAGAATGCTATGTATGTTACGGCCAATATGGAGTAAACAGACTGCTCTTACTGTTTGAAATTCAAAGAAGAATTTCAGACTTCTTCTACTTTCTTCAAGAAAAGAAGAAAGTAGAAACTGGGGAGAAATAAATTTTTGAGGGGAAAAAAAATCACAGAATAATTGTTCCTCTGTGTCCTCAAGCTTCAGAGTTTGTTTAGTGCAAATAAGAGAGTTTTCACTGCTTAGTGCCCTCAAGCATAACAGATCTGCTTAAGCAGTTTACTGAGAAATTAGTAAAAGAAACGGTTCACTTTACCAAATTCTAAAGGGATTTAAAAGTAAGTAGAGGGGAGTTTTAGTAATAGCATTTCTTTTAAATCTTGAGAAAAGTGGAAGTACTGAAGGTCTTAACAGCAAAGCCACAACAAAAACTATTTCACTTAAATCAAACCAGCTAAATGTTAATCCTGATGGAGAACCAAGTCAGACTGGCCACAGTAATAAACTTTTTTTTTTATAATGCTTCAAATGCCTGTGGTAAAATGATACTTATTAAAAGGTTTGAAGCAGTTGAAATAAAAATGTAATTGGTCAGTGAAATTTTCTGCGATGGATTTGTGCAGCTCACTGTCCCTTTGCATAATAGCTTGTCTGGATGAAGCTGTATGAACATTCTAGGCACTTACTGCAGTCCTGACTGTAACAGAGTAACTAAACCCAGAAGGATGAGCAAAGCGAAATTCATCATGGCTAACTAATACCAAATGATTTGAGACCCTTATTTCGCCAAAGAGCACTAGAGGAGTAGGAAGGTGGATTGAAATTCTTGAAATTTCAAGCCTAAAAGAAGTACATTACAAGTAGACTAACACATACTTTGCTGTGGTTTTATGCTCTGTTAACTCTTGTGTACAGACTTCAAATATGTATTTGAGGTATGCGCCATTAAAAAAGTTGTTCATTAGCTATCCAGAAACACGTAATTGTAACATTTAACCCTTTGTCCAAATTCGTTGATCACTTGTGAAAGGGAAAAAAAAGAGCAGGATAGATTTTCTTTTTGAAGTTTGTACTGGACCTAAAGTTGGGCTAGTAGTCTGTTCAGGGGCCAAGATTTGCCTCCTGGATCTATTGTATATCAAGATGATGAACGGGAGTTATCCTAATATGTGGGAAATTACAACATTGGAATGACATATTTTGATTTCTGCAGAGGACTGCAGGGCACCTTACTGAAAATCTTTGTCGGATCAGAGTCCTGGTCATGTGAAGTACAAAAAGTCTGGTAATATATTTTAAAGTGTCCATTCAAAAACTCTTCTGCGTAAATATCTTCCAGAGATTTTAATGTAATTAAATGTCTTTTTGTCTTTGCAGTTCTGATCTGCTTTCCCAAGCGAGTGCGGTGTGGCTGGAGCCAACATTTAACAATGAGCGGTGCAGCGCTGGGCCTCGAGATAGTGTTTGTCTTTTTCCTGGCCTTATTCCTACTTCACCGGTATGGAGACTTCAAGAAACAGCATAGGCTGGTGATCATAGCAACATTGTTGGCTTGGTATCTCTGTTTCCTGATTGTATTCATATTGCCTCTGGATGTCAGTACGGTAAGAAATGTGCAAGACTTCCTGCTTAATTGCTTCAAATGGGTATGGTGTTTCTCTAAACTAATGATTGCAAAAGACCATCGCTTAGAAACACCAAAGAAATCTTCCATGTAGTTTTTTAATAAATAAAACATGCTAATGTCTGTGTGTATAATTAATTTTACTTTTTGTTGATCTCATCAGATAACAAATCTATTTCAAACATTTTAAAATTTCATTATTTGTTTATAATAATTCTTTTTATTTGTTTAGGCAGCATAAGGACACTTTCAGCACTTTTCTTACTTGACTGCAGATTGCATGTTGATTTGAATGTTTATTAGTATAATTAATTCCAAATGTAAACCTGGAGTACAGGAAATGTCTTTGAAATGTGACTTAACTACTTTTAATTAAGTATTATACCTCTTTGGTCACTGATATAAAATTAATTGTCTTTTAGACTATTTATAATCGATGCAAACTTGCGGTTAACTCCAGTCCCGCAGAAAGTAATGGCTCTTACGTTACCCTTGCTCCAAGGTATGAGCTACATGTTTTTTTCTTTAGACTGTATTTTATGATTTTCTTTTTTATCACTGGTAAACAAGTGTTATCTTGTTAATTTGAAGTTCGTAAGTATACTGGACAGTGAGGGAAGAGGTGAGGAAAAGTGGATCTATATCTGCTGGGAGTAATTACACAGTAATTATGTAGTAGTTCTAGCTGATTAGGAAACTGTTATTTTTTTATTCAGTTTAATGGTGTAATTCCCCTCAGCTTGCCCCTCTTTCAGAGGCTTTTGGTTTATACTTTTTGGGCCTAGGACGGTCTAGGTGTCCTTGAAGAGCAGGTCTGGAGAGGTTTCATTATAACTACCCAGCACAAGAGGGCAGATATTAACAGGATACAAGAAACTTCAGAGTTACACACTAAGCAGTGCAGTGCTGCTTATATAAATATAAAAGTTAAAACCTAAGGTATCAGTGGCACTAGATTCCCTTTTTTTGTTAAGGCAATAGGACTAAGCTTTTTGAGCAATCCTGGTTATGAGGAGAGGCTTTGGTGAATGCTTATCCTTTACAATCTTAAAGACTTTTAACCTGAAAATCTATCTAATTTTATGCCTTTTAAATGAAATAACCAGGTTGTCCTATGTGTAAGTGGCATATCTAATTGCTTATTATAATTACATATATATGATAGTTGAAGTTTTCTGAAATCTACTTTATTCCACCAAAGTAATGATAGCCTGCTAGCTGTGTCCTGCAGGAAGAAAGAAATCCCTAAACTTGGAGATTTTTCCTTAAACATGGGCTCTTTCAGATGGCTGCTCATCTGTTAGCCTACACTGGCTGTTTCCCTGTGTTGTTGATGTGTGATCTGTAACATGATCAGAACCTTTGAGATGTCAGCTGCTATGTCAGCACAAAGTATTGCCAGTCTTGCTGCCCCAAAACAGGACCTGGAAGAGTGGTGAAGTGGTGAAATGACAGACTTAGTGCCACAATATTGCACCCTATACTTAAGACCACCCAGTCCATATTAATTAAATCTAGTTAAGTATATGCACAACTGGAAAACTATTCAGAAACCTTTCAATTTACCTATAGCTTCAGGCAAACTTTTTTTCATGGAATCATAGAATGGTTTGGGTTGGGAGGGACCTTAAAGATCATCCAGTTCCAATCCTCTGCCAGGGGCAGGGACACCTCAGACTAGCCCCATCCAGCTTGGCCTTGAACACTGCCAGGAGTGGAGCATCCGCAGCATCTCTGGGCAACCTGTGCCAGTGCCTCACCACCCACACAGTAAAGATTTTCTTCCCAATCTCTAATTTAAACCTGCATTCTTTTAGTTGAAAACCATTGTCCCTTGTCCTGTCACTGTGCCCATATAAAAAGTTTATTTCCCTCCTTTCTATAAGCCCCCTTTAGGTAGTGGAAGTTGCTGTAAGGTCTCTGGGCGCCTTCTGTTCTCCCAGCTGAACAACCCTTGCTCTCTCAGCCTGTCTTCATAGGAAAGGTGTTTCCTTTAGTCATACTATCTGTCATTCTGTCTTTATTTGATAGTTTTGAAAATATCTAGGCTGTGCACATAAAAACTTACTACTCAGGCTTAACTAGTTTGACCCTGGAAAATTCCAATTATTTCTCATTAGGTAAGTCTAAGTTGACTTTATTGCCCCTTGACTCACCCTTGCTTCATTGTACAGACAGATGTGTGGAAAAAACCAAACTGCCTTAGTGTAGATGGACACCTTGTCCTTTGTTTTTTGGGTTTTTTTACTAAAATGACTCATACGGATTTTCTGGTCTTCTGAAGTGAACACTACCAGTCAGAAGAGTACTGGCTTACTGAATCAAAATTTATATAAGACTGACTGAATCCAGCTGGGTGGCAGAAGAAACAATTAATGCATTTTTTGTATGTCTAAATGCTGTAGACGATGCTGTCCCTAGATATTTTTAAAAAACCTGCTATACTAACTAAAGTTAGTGCTTCTTTGTCTGAAAAAGTGTTCTTTCTGTGCATTAAGTAATTATTACTGAAAAACAAAAATTATAACTTTAAAATTCTTTATTAAATATTCCTCTTTAGTCTTTGAGCTTCTGTTTTTTTCTCTTAAGACAGATGTCCTGTCCAGGTACATTATTTGTGGTTAGGAAAATGATACATATTTCTAGGTCATCATTCAGTTTATGTATTTGGGTGATGGTTGATTGTTGATTAAGTACTTGAATAGTACTGTATTATTTCTATGCTCCTTTCAAAGACTTTTCTAGATAGGAATTTATAGAAAATGTTTTTTATACTCATGCTCTACAACTAATAATAATCTTCTTTACATTGTAACAGCAAACAAAAATGTTTCAAACCCTGGAGTTATATTCCTGATGGAATTATGCCAATTTTCTGGCGTGTTGTATATTGGACATCTCAGTTTTTAACATGGTAAGTAAGGCAAAAGAATATGGTGAAGACTATGATATAGTTTTTAAGTGCACCATTTTAACAGTCATAGCGTTCTTTAAAAATGTGCATCATTATTGCAAAGAGCTTTTAAATTGTCTGTTACTTGCTAGTAGTGAAATTTGTGTAATAATTACTGCCTAACTTAGGCATATTCTTTTTTTCTTGCTTCTGTGGAAGCAAATTTCAGGTGGCAGCCATTTACCCTTGGTTCACTTTTGTAATTGAAACTGAGCAATTCACACATATAGGTGTTCATGGATAGTTCTCTGAAAAAAGTGTGTTTCAGGCAACCAGATACCAAAATAATTCCGTTAATAAGATTTTTGAGTAATATTGTAAATAATTTGGGGTTTTTGGATATATTATATAAAGCTACAGGAAAAAGATTTGTCTATAGGGTTATCTGTGCTTTGTGTGGTTTCTGATCAACCTGTCATCAAATAATTATTTTTGTAGGTTCTCAAGGATATCAGGGTTGGTAGTTCATTCTTATTTATCACAGATTTTTCATAGTAAAGCTAACTGTATTGTTTTTATCTGCAGCTTGTTTAAGGTTTGCCATCAGACAGGTACATCTAAAATAAAAACATTTAAGTAGCTAATTTCTTAGAATCTTGGGAGTCTTAAACTTTTAACACCCCTGCCTTAGTAACCTGAAACTGCTAAAGTACTCTTTTGGGGGGGGTTATTGGTTTGGGTATTTGGGAGATTTTTTTGGTGGGGTTGGTGGGGTTTTTTTGATGGGCTGATGTGGTTTTGGTTTGTTTCCTTTTGTCCTAGGATTCTTCTACCTTTCATGCAGTCATATGCTAGATCAGGCGGGTTCTCCATCACTGGAAAGATCAAAACTGCTTTGATTGAGAATGCCATCTATTATGGCACTTACTTGCTGATTTTTGGAGCATTTCTAATATATGTGGCTGTAAACCCAAACTTCAATTTACAATGGTAAGAGTAATGTTGTAAACACTTGCATGAGTTCTTATTGAAATGGGTTTTTCTGAAAAAACTAGTTTTAGTTACAGTATTTTGCTAGGCAGTTAGAAAGTTACATTAACTTTTTATATGGTAGGGTCTTTTCTTAGTACTTATAGAAATTTGGGTTTTGGTATTCTGATTTTGTGATGTATAGAAGAGGAATTCTCTTGTATTTGCAATGGTGCTTTTTTCTCCATACAAACACATTTACAGAGTTAGTGCAGAATCTTTCAGTGTTTTCAGAACAACATATTTCAAGAAATCAGTATTTCCTGTGTAGTGCCTCTAAATGCTGTAGACTTTGAAGGTGAAAAAGGAAAGTTAAAGTAATTGACATCTGTATATTGCTAGTAGTCTTCCATACAAGATGGAATACAAATCTGAATGCAAATTTCTGAACATGATATTCTGAATCAAATCCTGGGTTCTGAGGCTGTTTCTTACAGTGACTGCCATTATGTTGTTCTGACCTCACTTTCAGTAAGTTTGATAAGTTCATATTGTTTCCTGAGGAAACATACTCCCTTAAGAGAGCAGTTTGTTTGAGAACAAACAAGTTCTTGGCTTCCCTCCCTAGTGGGCAGAAACATGAGAGGTACAGGGAAATTGTGGCAGCTTTAAGTATGGCCAAGTAGCAGGCTGCCTCCAGGCACAAGTTTAGGTGGTAACGAGTCTGTTCCTGTAAACTTGAAAGCCAGACTGGTACATCTTGATACTTCAAGGCTGGTTTCTTGCAGGCAGGATAGGAGGATGTTATTTGTTTGGGTTTTTCATAATTTTTTGTTTCCTTAGGAATCAACTTCAGACTATTGGAATAGCTGCTGCAAACACATGGGGTCTGTTCCTTCTTGTGTTGCTTTTGGGTTATGGTTTGGTGGAAATCCCTCGTTCTCACTGGAATGGGGCCAAGAGGGGTTATCTACTCATGAAGACTTATTTCAAAGCTGCCAAACTGATGACTGAAAAAGCAGATGCAGAGGAGAATTTAGAGGATATTATGGAGGTAAGTAATAAGCTTTTCCTGTGGAAAAAGTGAAGACTGTTGTTAGTTGCGTCTGAATTTGCTGGTGTTGAACACTTGTAACATGACCTTACTGTAAAAGACTTGCAAACTACAAAAATCGTGGTGTACCACTTGATAAGACTTGACCCTGTGCAAAAGTCAAAGCAAAAATAGTCCTTGCTAGTCCTTGCTGTGACGAACTTAAAAGTCATTGCAACCTGATAACCATTATTTGTTGAATCTGTTCTTTTATTGACCCTTTTGGAGTAAAACTAGTCACTAACAAATAATGTTTCAGAGTGAGTTTGAACAGTCAGTGTACAAATGTTTCACTGGTGTTCAAATTGTGTGCTTCTTCTTTTATGCTCTGCTCACAGCATGTTTCTGGAATGTAGAGAAGAGTTTCCACATTGTGGGGCCACACTTTTATGCTTTTTGATAAGAGAATATATAGATAATTGTTTTTTTCAAGCTTTCTGTTGAGACTGTTGTTAAATATCAGTGAGCAATAGGCTCTAATGTAGTTCAAGAGCAGAGTGGAAATACAGCCCTTTGAATAGCTATTTGTGGTTCTACTGCTGGGATACCATGGCTTGGAATAATTTGTGTGAACTGTTGTAGGGTAGGGTGGAAATTTGTGTTATGTGTCACTATAAATCAGTAGTAGAATCTTCATTCATCAGTAATAGCATTTTGAAGAAACTGTTAAAAACAGCTAAAAATGTCTTAAGTGAGATGTAACTACAAAACTTACTAGAAAATGAGCAATGAAAACTATTTTTTTACCAGCACAGCATTTAAAACACATAGAATATTTCCACTGGAAGGGTCCAACAATGGTCACCTGATCCAGCTGTCTGACCACTTCTGTGCTGACTAAAAGTTGAAGCAAATCACTGAGAGCATTGTTCAGATGCCTGGAGAGGGAGATGCTCTGGTAGCCAGCGACAGGATGCCTGTCAGCTGTTCAGAGCTGTGTCTGGAGAGGTCCAGTCTGGACATGAGGAAGCCTTTCCTTACCATAAGGGTGGTGAGTGGTCTCACACTGGAACAGGCTTCCTGAAGAGGTGGTCAATGCCCCAGGTCAGTCAGTGGGACTTCCTCTTTATCTCTTTTTTCTCTATAACTTAAACATGTAAGTCTTTTCCATTTCAGCCTTCATGCACAGAAACCAATCCTTCACACATTTGTATAGTAACGTTGCACACTGATGTTTATTTTTAAAAAATACATAAGTGTTCTTTACAAATATTTCACTTACCATTTATGAGATATTTAGTAAAGCTGTGGCTTTTAGGAAGGTGTATTTTTTTTTAAGCTTTAATGGCTGTCTTTTCCAGTTGGGAGGGCTGCAACTCTAATTGACCAGTAAAAAGATACAATTTATGAAAAAATTATTTAATTCACATTTTTAATTTAGCAGCATTAAACTACTCTGTTTTTTTCTGTCTCAACAGGAAGTCCGTAAAGTAAGTGAAAGTATAAAATATAACCACCCCTTGAGGAAATGTGTTGATACCATATTGAAAAAGGTAACAAATTGCTTATCTTCAACTATAATTATTCAGCTGGGGGGCGATGCTTCCTGCACAAGCAGAATATTTGTACATGACTTTCTTGCCTTTTAATATGAAATCTCTAGTTGACATCTGAGTTTCTGTTGAGAGACTGATTTGAAATTCTTTGTGAAATGCTTTCTTATGATGTAGGTAATTATCAGATGTATTTTGACATAGAGGATGCTGTAGAAAGAAAAAAATATATGCTTAGAGTGAGCTTTTCAGTTGCATGAAATGCCCCAGATTTTCACAAATAATTAGCAAAGACTGCTTGCTACTCCTTCACCTCCCAGTTAATTTTCCCTTTTCCTTCCAGTGCCCTAGTGAGTACCAAGAAAGAATGGGTAGGAACATGGATGATTATGAAGATTTTGATGAAAGACAGAACAGTTATCCCAGTGAAAAAAGTTTGGCCAAACTTCACAAGCAGGTATACTAATAGATAGGAGAATGCCTGACTTATGCTAATGTAATGAGAGTAAATGATAGTCAAAGATTTTGAATGCACTTTGTCTAGTTTGTTGAGTATAGTGGGTGTAAGCTGCTTATCAGAAACTTTTCCTGGTGAAAGAAAGCACAGAAGTTTAATATACCAAGTGATCAAAGTTCTGGATGTGTAAAAAGTGTTATATCTTGTGTTATATCTTAATAGTATTATAGCTGTGTGTGAATAAGCCTTGTAATGGTTGATCGACAGTGCATTCTGAAAAAAATTTTGTAAAAGCTTGATATTCAATAAGATGGTTTTTTTGAATATACAAAATTATTCTTTGCGGTTCTGCAGTGCACATATTTTCAAGAGATTTTGCAAGGGTTTTCTGCCATTTTTTAAAATTAGTACCTTGTAACCCTAGTTTCTTTCAATTTATTGTAGGTAATCTATTCAGTACAGAGACATCGTCGCACACAGGTCCAGTGGCAAATTCTTTTAGAGCAAGCATTTTACCTAGAAGATGTGGCAAAAAATGAAAGCAGTGCAACTCGGCAGTTCGTTCATACTTTTCATTCCCAGGAACCAGAAAATAAAATTATTCAGTATTTCTACACACCAACGGTTGGTAAGTGCTGTCATGCATATTTTGAGTACATCAAACCATAACTGATACCATTCTGTAAAAAGAACCAATTGTTTCATGTAAAAAGTTCAACTGCACTGGAGGGAAGCAAGTCTGCAATATTAATGCATTTACATAATGGAATAGCTGTCGTAAACTTTTTGATGCTGCCATCAGTTTTATTTACAAATTTGGAAGCAGCTATGTGTTGCAATTAAGCAATAGCAAAGGTTGAAGCCTTTTGTGAGGGAGTTCTGTTTCTGGTTGTAATTTTCATTAGCCCATTCCGGATATGTGTGTGTGTTTGTTTTTTCCAGAGTGGTACTGGGAATGCCTGCTGCGACCATGGTTTTACAGAGTGCTCGCAGTTGTGCTGGCCACATTCTCTGTGATTGTTGTGTGGTCAGAGTGCACATTTTTCAGCACAAAACCAGTTCTGTCACTATTTGCGGTTTTCATACAGCTGGCAGAAAAGACATATAATTATATATACATAGAGGTAAGTTGGAGATAATCACTTGACAAAAATATTTTAAGATAAATGGTTCTGATTACAGCAGTAGATAAAGTAGATTTAAAAATAAATCTCTATATAATCTGTGAACTTTCAGAAGGTCTGTAAACATATGATAGCAAACTTTATTTCTGTGGAGGAAGTCTGTCTTTTTCCACTTGTTAAAACTCTCAAATACCAGGTGAAGGCATGCCCTTGAAGGCTGAAGGCTGGCCTGAATATCATGTGTAGACTAATTTTTGAAACACTGTCTTGGAGAATAGGTGTTAATTAGACTTTCTGTCTAATCAGCCATGTGTGAGACCTCAGTTTCCTAAACAGGAGTTTGCTGATGATCAGGAATCCAGTCACAGGTGTGGCTAGTATATGTGTGCACAAATTTATCAGTAAAGATACTGAGCTGAAAAATTCCAGTATACTTAGGAAAAGTTGATTCAATACCACTTGGGTTTATGCCTTTTTTTGTGGGAAGAAGTGCCAGATTAGGCACAGTAATTACTGAGGCAATTACAGCAATTTCATTTACATAACAAGGAGTAGTAAAATATTTCTAGGGTCAACTGTGTTATCTTATGTGTAGAATGTTACAATTATCATTCCCAGTTTAAATTGTTCAGAAAAACTCCTGAAACTCTTCTCAGAGCTGGGGGTGTTCTCAGCTCAAAATGAAAAATAAAGGCTGGAGATGGTCTCTGCATGTGACAGGCTATGTGCTGAATACATTGAAACCTTTAATAGAGTTCTACATTTAAACAACAACACTTTTTTTTTCTCTAGATGGCCTGTTTTCTTACCATCTTTTTCCTAAGTATCTGTGTTTACTCTACTGTCTTCAGGATCCGTGTATTTAACTATTATTACTTAGCTTCACATCATCAGACAGATGCATACAGTCTCCTTTTCAGTGGCATGTGAGTATTTGGTATATGTTTTGCAGATGTTCTGTCAAATACTGAACTGAAAATGTGTGTGAAACTTGCATTTACATTCTTTAATTTGTAATTTATGGGTTTTAATTACTAATGAGCTCTGCATCATTATTCTACAATAGATCCAGTTATGATTTTGTAGTAAATGTAAGAAGCTTTTAAATGCTGTTGCCTCTTGCATTTGTGCAGGTTATTTTGCCGTCTTACTCCACCACTGTGCTTGAACTTTCTGGGCTTGACCCATATGGATGCAACAATCTCTCACAAAAACACTCAGCCAACTGCTTATACATCTGTAAGTAAGAAAATGTGGATTTGAGCTTTCAATATGATTTGGTGAATAGGCCAAGTATTTTTAAATCTGTCTTATACTAAGATTCAGATATTCAAATATTTTCAATCTTTTCCACAGGGTGAAAGTACTTGGTTATAGACCAGGAGTTTGGTAATGATTTCTAGGAGTCATCAATAGCATTTATTTAATTTTTTTTTTTTTTGCCTCTTTATCTTAAGAAAGTAAAGTATTATACTTTGGAGTTCAGGCTGTTCTTCATTTCCTAATATAAACTCCTATTAGTTTTAGCTTTCACTGGTTTTAGCCTGTAGGGCACACAAGTTAGGAGCAATCCTAACTTCCTACTGCAAACCAGTGAGTTTGGTTTTATTGAAGAACTGATTTCAGTTTCATCTCACAGCTTTGTTGTTAGTAAGTAAATTCTTAGTGTTGTCTAGAGACTCTTTTTCAGAGCAGATTAAAAAATCCACCAGATTGGCCCTTGTTGTGGAGTAGGTCAGACTACAAAATCTAGCATTTTAGAAACCTCAGAGTGCTAGAGGTGACCTTTACATCTGCTTATTCTCAAGCAGATCTGTGGTAATATACAGCCTTTGTTTCAGTAACTGTGAAGGATTGGGTATTTATGTGAGAAAGCACAACCTTCATGGGTTTATGTGGAATATAGCTAATTAAAACTTGTTCTTGTGGATTCTTTTTCCTAGATAATGGGATCCATGAGAGTGCTGTCCTTTGTTGCAGATGGATTCTATATATACTACCCAATGCTTGTTGTCATTCTCTGTATTGCTACATACTTCAGGTAAGTGATTTGAAAGAGAGATCCTCTATGCTTCTTTATGTTAATAAAATCAGTTTCATCTAATTCAGGAAGAGATTCAGTACTCCTTTTTCCAGCAGTTGAGTTGTGTCATTTTAATAAAAATGCAAACCTAAACCCATAGATTGCTATTTACATAGGTGAAATGTGTACATTTTAAGAATATAGATTGTATTAACTCATAACTGAGTTAATTTAAACTTCATTCCTAGATTTTGAAGGGTGATCTGTTCAAACTTTGGAGCCTGGGGACATCTAGATTCTGCTTTTAAGATTAAAATTACCATGAGGAAGCTGTTTTCAACAAAGTTTTCTAATAAATTAAGAAGCACTAGCAGCAATTTTAGGTATTGAGCTTTCTAACATACTCATAACAAGTTTCTGATGTGTTACCAGACTTCTGGTAGTGCATACTGGTTTAAACCGTTTGATCTTGTTTCCCTAAGCCACGGTTTGTTGGAGGCTGGGAGGGTAATTGCAGAAAACATTCTTACGCTCTTGCTTTATAATTCCAAAATGTCTGCTTTTGAACACTGTAAGGGATGAGATACTTTTAGTCTGACCTTGCTGAACTACATTTATGTAATATCTTGAATTTCGTATTACCATTCAGTCAGAAGCAATGCATATGTTTTTAGGTAAGTACAATGTAGTGAAATGCCTTGGATGTCCATTAATACTGTATGTGCATCTATAGATATTAAGTATCTAGTTGTCGCTGTAGGTAGAAAAAACCACATTGACTCGAACTGTAGGAAAGTGACTGATGATCTGCTTTTACTGATTTTTCCAGGGGTTTTTATAAGGTAGATTGTGAAATGTGCTAAGCGTCACAAAATCATTGGTTCTATGGACTGGCCACCCCCTAAGGGGCTGACCTATAACCGGCACATAACAGAAATTTATTTTTCTAACCAAAATCATCACTATCTGAGAAAAACAAGTATAGGTGCAAAACAAATTTACCTAACCATAACACTGTTTAGGCTAGCTTATATGGAACAGACAGAGCTCCCACAGAACACTGCAGAGCTGAGGTTTTTCCAGGTAAATACTTTATCAGCAACAATATCTAGTTGTAAGTTCTTCCTGCTTACCTTTAGGATAAGTGACAAAAGTGGTGGTGGAGCTAAAAAAAACAAACAAAACAAACAGGAAAGCCAATGACAAGAAAGGAGTTTATGTGACTTCTTGTCCATGATGATCATCCTGGGCCTCGAATGACATCGGGAAAAGGAGGAATAGAAATTAAAGGACAGTTGCTTTAATGACTTCTGCTAATTCAGATATATGCAAAACCGAAGGTTGAATTAAAATCTATTGAGGAAAGCTGTCTCCTGTGTTTAATCCAGCAATCTTAAAGTTCAGGTAGTATAAGAAAAAAAAATTTCAGCATAAATATACAATAAAGCTGACTTTGAACTTGATATCAATACTCCAGTTTGGAGGAAGGAAAACAGTACAAAAACAGCAGTTGTGTTTTCTGGTAGGAGGTTGGAAAGGTGAAAGGGGTTTCATGCTATGTAGTTCCAGGACTGGCTTAAAAACAGGTGGAGCAAGCTTGCTTATCTGGCTGCTGCCGAGTGGCTATCCAAAAGGGCAGCCAGCATCCCTATAGCTTGAAAGTATGCCACATATTCTTCTGAGTGAAACCTGAAGTGAAAGTGGCTTTCCTGTGTTACCACTCTTTCAGAAACACAGAAATCATAATCAGAATTTTCTAATAAATGTCTTCTAGCAAAAAAGAGTTGATGACATTTTACAGGTACAAATTCTGTTATATCTGAGAACATTTAAAGCAAGTGTCTAATGTTGAAAGCATTTAAAGCAAGTGTCATTTGCACTACTCTCAGACTATATGGATTTCAGTCTCTCAGTTTGAATAGGGTTAATCCATCACTTTCAGTTGTATTTAGGAATGTGTTACTGTTCTAGGTCACCTAGGTCACCCTACTGTTCTGGGTCACCAGTTACTGTTCTGAGTTCTGAATTTTGTTTTCTCGGCTGGTGTAATAATCTGTCTTCTGTATTTTTCCTGTTTACTTGGATTATCCATACAGTTCTGAATAGTTTGTGTTACATTTTGTTTTGTAATATATCTAAACTACTAATTGTAAATTAACAAAGGAAATTGCTTCTTCTTTTACCAGTTTAGGAACTCGTTGTTTGAATCTTTTGGGATTCCAGCAGTTCATGGGGGATAGCGAAATGACCTCTGATTTGATTGATGAAGGAAAAGAGCTAATCAGAAGAGGTAAATTAGGTCCTCTGTCATAGTCTCCCTATAAAGTCATACTACTGTAGAATTGTCAAGGCTGGAAAAGACCTCTAAGATTGAATCTAACCCTTAACTTAGCACTGCCAAGTTCACCATTGACCCATGTCTCTGAGTGCTGCACCTACACATCTTTTAAATATCTCCAGGGATTTTGACTCCAGACTTTCCCGAGCAGCCTATTCCAATGCCTGACAACACTTCCAGTGAAGATTTTTTTCCCTAATTTCCAAACTTCCCTAGCACCATTTCCCTAGACCATTTCCTCTTGTCTTCTTGTTTGTAACTTGGAAAGGGAGACCAACCCCTACTTCACTACACCATCCCTTCAGGGAGATGCAGAGTGATAAGGTCTCCCCTGAGCCTCCTCTTCTCCAGGCTAAACACCCCCAGCTCTCTCAGCTGTTCCTTGTCAGATCTGTACTCCAGATCTTTCCTTGGCACTAGTTGTACTTTGTCTATGAAATGTATCTCAAACAGTTGTTCTTGACCTTGGTAGCCAGGAAGAATCAAGATAGGATAGAGGCCTTGTACCCCCCAGGGCTTGGAACTCTGGAATTTGTTTTGTCTTTCTGCCTAGGGAAGGGCCACGAGAAATTACTTGAAAAACTAGCTACTAATACAATAAGCTACAAATATATGTGTAATGAATACAGAGATTATATAAAGAAAAAAGGCAAAACCTAAAATGGCATCACAGTCACTGCTGTGGTCCTGCTGGCAAAACTGTTGCTAGTACAGGCCAGGTGCCATTGACCTTCTTGGCCACCTGAGCACATGGTGGCTCATGTTCAGCTGCTGTCAACCAGCACTCCCAGCTCCTTTTCCAACAGGCTGCCTTCCAGCTGCTCTGCCACAAGCCTTTAGCATTGCATGGGGTTGCTGTGACCCAGTTGAAAACTTAAAGGAAGGTGGTTTGGTGAGCATTTCTGCCAGCTCCCCCAGTGCTTTTGGGTTGGTCCCTTCTGGCCTCACAGATGTGTGTGTGTCCAAGCAGTGTAGCAGGTCACTGACTGTTTCCCCATAAATTCTGGGGGCTTTATTCTGTTTCCCATCCCTGCCTTCCAGCTCAGGGAACCTGGTACCCAGACAGCAACTCATCTTAGTCTTAAAGACTGAGGCAAATGTGGCAAAAAGTACCTCAGCCTTTTCCTCATCATGTAATATGTTTCTGGATTGTCTGAAATGTTGGAGGAAAAAAAGCATACTGTCTGTCAGTATTTTGAAAGCTATACTGAGGAAGGCCACAGCACAAACTGCAGTAAACTCACAGCACTGTGATCACTATGTAAAGTCCACTGATGGACTTCATTGACATCTTAAATGAAGTAGCAGTTTTAGTACCTGAATTCTAGGTATTTCTAAATACTTTACAGTGTTACTGATCAAATAATAGCTTAGCAGGTGCTTGTGTAATCTGTCATAAAGGATGATTAACATTTCAATTGTCTTTATCATCAACAAACTAATCTTTCTTTTTTAAGTGTGTTGATTGAGCTGCACAAATTCTGTTGTTTCCTTGTGTCTTTTTTGCTAGGTCAGCTAGCTGTGTTTTATTAGAGAAAGCATGTTTTTATGTAGAACTGGAATTACCTGCTGGCTTGGAAAACTTTTTATTTTACCTTAATTTTTATTTAAAGTGTTTCTTAAAAGTTGCTAAAAACTGTTGTGATTTTTGAATAAATGTTTAGAAAATAAAATTTCTCGAAACAGTGTTTATAGAATACTTCTATTCCCATAGTTGATGAAAAACAAAACCTGGGTTTACTTAGAGTAGTAATAATTCTTTTTTTTGGGAAAAGATCAAAGTCTCTCATTCCCTTAAAAAAGAGGTTATGATGACATTGATACTGTGATGTTATACTTCCAACTTTATAACAGATATGGACACGAAGTATTTGGGTCATAGGGTGAGCCTCACAGAAGTTCGTCAAAGTCTTGGTTCAAAAATACTGAAGTTTTTTCCTAATGTCATAACTTTCCCAGTTATTTCTAAGGGTTTGGTTTTCTGGGGTTTTTTTGCTTTGCCAGCTGGTATCCAAATGTTATGCTATGACCCAAAATGCCATCATGACAAAATAATTTTGATGGGAGACTGCATAATGGTAGAGAATCAGCTTTCTGTTTTGTTTTTTATTAATTTTGATGGGAAACTCCAGAATGATAGACAAGGAGCTTTTTGTTTTGTTTTAGTTAAATTGCAAGAGTCATGTATATCAATAATAATCTTTTCTAGTTAACTCTGGATTTTTGTTGTTTCTTTAAAAAATTTGCTAATGATTTTCCTAGTATGGTGCTCAGACATTTATTTTTTATTTTTAGAGAAAAGAAAACGACAGAGGCAGGAAGAAGGTGAAAACAGAAGAAGGGTATGGGATTTGTTTAGCTAATTGTAATATTACACTGCAATATCTGATAGGATTTACCATAGCTATTTAATTCAGAATGATCTATTTCACAAAGAAGTTAGTCCCAAGTAATTGATGGAATCAGTTTAATCTTGCTGAATAGTCTTGGCTGGGGGTAATTATAGATGGTAAGAGGACAATTCTGGTGACACTACTTGGACAGTTTAGTTACTCAGTGTGTTATGGTATATGACAATAGGCATAACAAGCATTAGAAAGGTTCCTGATTTATAGGACACAGAATAACCTGAAATGGCTTATTATCAGTCTCTTATACTGATACTGCTCTGCTTGAAATAACTTCAGTTGCAGGGTTGTCGTACTGAAATGTGGACTTCTCCCAAACGTACTTGTTCTGTGTGCTCATTGGAAAGTCATTGGCAATGGTTCTATTTTATTTTTTTCCAGAGGAGGGAATTATATTTTAGGCAGAATTAATAGTTTCTGCTGAATTCATTTGTTTGCTGAACAAACAGAATGTTTGATTCAGATCATGTCTTCTGTGCATACTGTATTGAAAGATATTTGAAGTTTTCATTTTTCTTTAGTTTAAAGCAAAATCTAGTATAGAAAATTACAGTAAAAGACATAGATGAGAGAAAGGATGCATGCAAAGTAATACTAGGACTAAAACCTCTTGGCTTGTCAAGCTCGGATATAATTTAATCCTAGATGACAGCCAGTACTGTACAGACCTTTCTTTTGATTCTTTCCTTCCATCTTACAATTTTTAAACTTGAACTTGTTGGGATGCAAAATAGTAAGTGTATGATACATATATAATATACACTGAAATCTTGACACTAATTTTTCTGTGCTATGTGCCTCTTGTTATTTTTCCATTCTGCCACTAGATGGAAGTAGTAATCAATAAAAGCAGAGGTTCCCACCATAACTTAGAGCAGTGGAGTGAGCTCTGAGTGCAGATTTGAGATGAAATTTGTTCTCTGAAAGTCTTGTTCTAAAGAACAGTTATGGTAACTGGTTTAGTGAAGGGACACGTTTTGAGTTTAAAACAAGATAAAAATTCTTCCTGTATCAAGACACTGAACAACTGTTATGTTGCTTTTTCCTCACAACTTACTTTTTTCTTCGTGGTCATTTTTCCAGGAATGGAAGGAGCGGTATGGAAATAGAGACGATTCTACCAGAAGCAGAGCTTTCCACACTGACCAGAAGGAATCCAGCTTCTCAGAGACCAATGCCAATAGATGTAAGCTCTGTGGGCTGGAGGGGAAGTTTGGTTTTTTTTATTTCAGTATCTTGTCTGCACACCAGTGTCTGTGAGAGCAGTTTCAAATATTTTCCTTTTTGTCTTGGATGATGTGCTGATAACGTTCACTTCTGTGGCTCAGGGCCACCTTGCCATTTAAGGCACTGAGAGGAGTTCTGTGTTGCTTTCCATCTCCCAGCTAGTTGGGATCGGAGATTCTGGCTACTCTTCAGACCAAGTACTTGGTCTTATGGGATATATAATGATTGCCATTAGAGTAGCAGTTGTCAACAAAGAAATTTCATGATACATCTTGAAGTTGGGTGTTGTAAATCTTAAAATTTACCTCTTCTGCTTGTAAATGAACTGTCTCAGACTGGAATAATGAAGCTTTCAGACGACCAACAAATGTAAAACCAAATAAGTGTATATACTTTCTTTTAGTGATGTCTATTAGCAAAATACTTTTTTTGTGGATACTTCAAACTTCCAAAAAGTTTGTCAGAGTGTTAAATTTTTTTCTGTATTTTTTGTGCTCTTACAAGCTAACAAGTAAAATGAAACTGAGGGAAAAGGAGGAGAAAGGGGAGGAGGAGGGAAGCTTTGAATATGCTTTTAAGAAAACACTGGTATATTTCCTCCTCCTCTGTACAAAGTTGCAAACCCAGATTTTTGGTGGTAGACTAACTGAAAGTACATTTTAATGTTCATCATGTGATTATGTAGCATTCCAACACTAAAACAAGCCATAAGTACTGACCAAGTGAAGGTCACAGAGTGAACAGCAAAACAACTGTGTTTCATTAATTCCTGAGATTTTTTAAAAACAAACAAAAGCAAACAAAAAACCCCTCCAGACAGCTTACTTAAAGCATAAAGCTGGAAGGATGAACGGGTTTGATTTAAAGTAATGCTTGCCTGTAGTTTCTCATTTTCTTTGATTCATTGTAAGGTAGATCTCAATTTATTTGAAGGACAAAAGTTGTAGTTGCATTTCTGTGGAGATACAAAATCAAAATACTACAAACTTGAGCAAATTTAGTTTAATATTAAATCTACTTTAAATTATCGCACTTGTGCTTTGGATGTGATTGCTTTGTTATTCTTATGGTTTTTTAAATTTACTGTCTCCATACATGCCAGGCTGTTCACATAGCAAATAAGTGTCTTTCCTTCCTTTTACTTTTTCAGCACTATCTAAGTATACCCGTTCAAATGGTAGGACTGAAAGAGATAGAATAGAACTCCTCCAGGATGCA
Source organism: Rhipidura dahli (assembly GCA_013399225.1). Classification (NCBI taxonomy): domain Eukaryota; kingdom Metazoa; phylum Chordata; class Aves; order Passeriformes; family Rhipiduridae; genus Rhipidura; species Rhipidura dahli. Next base: position 149,575 of record VXAC01006135.1, on the reverse strand, counting down.
GAACCTTTGGATTTTAATGCAGATTCTGTTACTGATGACCCCCTTGAATCGGACTCAGGAAGGTGAGGAATATTCTCTGTAATTTCCAGTTAAAAGTTTCTAATGTCTTCTGTTTTCTGACCTATGTCAAATAGGTATCAAATAATTTTATAGTAAGAGTTTTGTAAATGAACTTTATAATTTCATCTAACTCCTTTCCTTTCTCTCTTTTCCCCTATGATAAGGGATTTCTTTTAAAACCAATTAAAACCCAAAGGTGTTTCAGGTTTTTTAGAAATGTCAGAGTAAGATTGGAGATGGGTATAACTTTATATATGGCATAATCTGAAAACTGCTGAATGACCTGTATGTTAAAGAAAGATCCCAGTGTGACCATTCAGGGGGTACTCTGGGGGTTATACTTGTGCCACCCCAGACTTGCACTGCTGGGACTAAAGCCCCTTCACCACAGGTAGTTCCAGTGACCCAAGGGGACCCCTTTAACTCCCTGCTCACCCACTCTCACTGTCAGAAAAGTTGTCCTTTCCATCTCAATCTCAGGTTTCCAATAGCAGAGTCCCAGATATCTGGTTCCCTTAATTTAATCATGGTGCAGTGACAGCATAACAGCTCTAATCTGTGCCTCCAGGGAGGGACCCCAAACAAAAGAATCCTTGAGCCTTTACACCCTCTCAGCCTATGTGCACCATAATCCAGGCTCTTCCTGCTGAGCCCTTGGCTCCTGCACAGTCTCCAAGTGTGGTCCAGTCCCCTGGCTGGGCCACAGGTCCCTGTGCCCTTTGTTAGTTGTTCGTGGCATCTTGCCTGGGACTCCCATTTCTGGCCATCCAGGGCACAACCTGCAGCTGCACGCTGAGCTGCCTTGTCTAGTTGTATGTCTCAACAGACTGTACAGTATAAGGTTTTTCTCTAATTTTCTACAAAGCTCATCTTTGGAAAGCTCACTTGATTTCCCATTATGAAAAGGCTGCAGGAAAGGAAACTGAGTGTTGCAGCAGCATTTGTTGCAGGAATAGAGCTAAGTATTAGATCTTGGAACTACTAAAGTAAATCAAAATATGAACTTCCTGAGCAGAGAGTACCAGACTGCACTGTGTAGCTCTGTCTGTAACAGAGGATTTTGTGTTTCTGTGGTTGTGACTGCAACACCAAATTTCCTCAGTCACAGAGTACCTTATGTAACTGCTAAGCTCTGCTTGTATTTAAGAAACAAGCAATACATTGTATGGGTGCTTTTTTTTTAGGTGGTTGTCATGTTGAACCACTTAATGACAGATAATTTAAAATTGACATATAAGAATATAATTCGTTGTTTGTCAGCTACAACTGGCTTACCTAATCAAAAAGAGTCACAAAAAGTCAATGTTTCAGAGGACTTCTATCTAAAACGTCAGTAAACAAATGCCAGCTCAGAAACATGTAATCAAAGCTGTTAAATGGCACTGCCAGGTTTCAAGGTTGATTCAGACAACTGGTTTAGTCTAATGTCACCACATTTGCAAAGTTGTGGGTTTTTAAGCACAAGAGTTTAAAGAGGAACTAGCCTAGAATTTCTGTCAGTAGTTGGCTTCTATGCAGTGTGAAAGGGATTGTCTACTAAAAATAGGAATATGCATTTGTAATTATTCTGGAGCAAATAGTTTTCAAGCACAGTGTCTGAGCTCTTCAGGCATATATACATACATTGCAAAGTGGAACACTGTAAACTTCTTTTAAACTTTCTTTAAAAAGAAAACCAGCAGCCACAAAGCTTAGTTGAGCTTTCCCTAGTAACCTTTGTTTCATTTCTTGGAGGTAATAAATCAAGAGTAATTGCATATGGAATTTCAATTAATTTAAAAGTAGCTTATGTAACATTGATTTTCAAAACTAGAGCTCCTGCAATAGATAGAACATTGCAGGACAGTAAAAGCAGTCAGCACAGCAGGTCCTGGTTTTGTGTTTGTTCAGATGTTAGTAAATGCTACAGCAAGGAACTACATTGTGCTTGTATTGGACCCTATTTGTGCTTTTAAAGTGTTTCTAAAATATATTCGACCAACAATTTGTGAAGTTACTCTTTTCCCACTAAGCATGCAGGCATTTGTTTTCATTGCCTTTGATAATGTATTTCTTCTAAGAATACCCGATGATATGTACTGTTAAGCACCCAAACTACTTTTTGGATTCCATTGTTTGTTTGGGTTTATTGTTTTTTGGGGTTTTGTTCATTTCTTTAGTTGTTGGTGTGGTTGGGATTTCTAAGAAAAAAGTCCTGTTCAACCAAAACATCCATCTTTTTGTTTGTATTAGGAAACAGTTCTTTAAGATTCCCAGTATTCATATCACTATTTCTCTTGGTCACATGCGGTTTAATGAGCTTTCAAATTCTCATGGAAACTAATTCAGTAGAACATCAAAATCTGTAAGTCACTGGAGTTAAGGAGTAAGATTGCAATGAGAGTTAGATGATTTCATGGGTCTTTATTTTTCTATTTCCTGTGACACTTTTTCATACTTAAAATTGATTCTGCAGGTACCAGCCTGGTGGAAGATACCTGTCAATGTCTCGAAGCAAAATATTTGATGATGTCTAAGCTCATCAAAGCTAAAGAAAATTCAGTGGAAATCTAGCTCCTACTCATTGCTTGGAAAACACTGTATTTATGATATATCACTGAACCATCAAAGACTCTTTAAAAAAAATATGAAGGAACAACTCTTTCGGAAATGCACGTGTATGACAACTTCACCACTTGTGATAGAAATATGCTTCTGCTGTTGTAGATACTGTTAAGCATCAGTGTGGGCTTTTGTGTCATGACCAAAAGGAGAAAACTATTTTAAGTTAGTAGATGGTAAACTCGTAAATATACCTAGGGCTCAACTTGAACTGTAACAAACTAAATTTGGAGAAGAGATTGTTTTGGAATTTTTTTGTTTTGTATTTTAACCAATGCTGTGAGAGCAGATTGATACATCCAAAGTGCAGTTATATAAATGACTATAATTAACCCTTTCTATAATTTTTCTATTTTAACTTTATGCATAGTCCAAAATCTGCTGAATAAAACTAAGGCTTCTTTTGCCTTTAGTGGGAATTGAATCTGACCCCATATAAGGAGAAAGCCTGAATGGCAGGCTTTCTTCATAAAATTAGAAAATATGAGTTCCAGTATTTAGAGAGTGGCTATGAAGGAGATGGTGACTCCCTTTTTTACAAGGAGTTATATGGAAAAGATGTGGGCACAAGTTACTCCTGGTGAGATTCCAGCTGGACACAATTGGAAATTTTTGCACAATTAGAACAATCAACCCCTGGAATAATCTCTCCAGAGAAGTAGTAGATTCCCCCCCAGTGGACACTTTTAAATTTTGGCTGGACTGTAGCAGTGCCAGCATCTGAGGGACGAAGGGAGGGTTTTACCTCCAGCGCCCGAGGCTTGCCCTGGGTCAGCTGATGAGTGTTCATCAGGCTGGAGGTCTCAAGTTCCCAAGATTCCATGTTTGTCCCTGCTCCTCCCCTGCTGGCTCTGCTCTGACCAGGTGACTGTTCCCTCACCATCTCATTGGCAGATCTCCTGGACCAAGGTCCTGAGGGGCCTCGATGGGAGAGATCCGATGTCATTTGCCATATCCCCCTCATGGTTAGCACGTAGTTCTCCTCCTGTGAGGAAATAAAGTTATTTGTTTTAAATGGCAATGACCTGTCCATCTGATAACCTGGTAGCAGCTGCCACCACGGCTCCTGGAACAGAGCTTAAGACCCCGGGGATCCGGCACAGCCTTCCCGGAGTTGGGCTGGCCAGGACCCCCGGGGAGCTACTGAGGACCCACATTGGTGGCCACCAGGGAAACCAACAATGACACTGGACAAGGTGCTGGGTCATCTTGTCTACACTATGCTTTTGCTGAGAAAGGTTGGACTGTAAAATAAATCATAGTCACAGAACGGTTTGGGTTGGAAGGAACCTTAAAGATCACCTAATCCCATTCCCCTCGGCCATGGGCTGGGACGCCTTCTAGACCACGTTGCTCAGCCTTCTATCCAGCCTGGCCTTGAACACTCTCAGGGATGGGGCACCCACAGGTGCTGTGTGGCAACTTGTGCCAGTGCCTCACCACCCTTGCAGTAAAGAATTTCTTAAGATACCTAATCTAAATCTGTCCTCTTCCAGTTTGCACCCACTTCTATTTGGCCTATCACTATCACAGCTCCTGATGAAGAGTTCCACTCCAGCTTCCCTGTGGACACTTTCAGACACTGGAAGGTTCCCAAGAGGTCTCCACACAACTTTCTCTTCACTAGGCTGAATAGCCCTGGCTGCCTCAGCCTGTCTTCATTGAGGGAGGTGCTCCAGCCCTCTAATAATCTTGGTGGCCTCCTCTGGGCTGGCCCCAGCAGGTCCCTGTCCCTCCTGCGCAGGGACCCCAGAGCTGGATGCAGTGCTCCAGGTGGGTCTCAGCAGAGCAGAGCAGAGGGGCAGAATCCCCTCCCTCCCCTGCTGCCCACGGGGCTCTGGCTGCAGCCCAGGACACGTTTGGCTCTCTGGGCTGGGAGTGCCATGGCCGGGGCATGTCCAGCCGCTCACCCCCAGCACCCCCAAGTCCCTCTGGGCAGGGCTGCTCCAAATTTGTTCTCTGCCCAACCTGTGAGCTGTGCATGGGATTGCAATGACCCAGGTGTAAGACCTTGCAGTCACTTTGCACAGAATCCCCTCTCAAGCCTGTCCAGGTCCTTCTGGATTGCATCCCTTCCCTCCAGTTCTGACAGCACCACACAACTTGGTGTCAACAGATAATCCTTGAGGTTCCTTCCATCCTGGTATTCTATGATTCTATGAAATTTTTTGGCGTATATTTTGGAGCGATGTGTGTTGGTCAGGAAAGGCTGTATTTTTTCTTTTCCAACATTATATCACATTAGCATGTGTAAATAGTTGAAATTGAATATGGACCTGAGTGTCACTGTCATATGACCATATGTGCAATAGCAAGAATACATTATTGGAGATACAATGTCTGCTTAAGATCTTTACAGAAGTAATGATTCAAAATCTTGGCACACTAGTGTTTTTGTAACTGTAAAAAAAATAGACTATGAAAATGGAGTTAAATACTGAAACGTGATAATTTGCACGCACCTCAGGCACGGCTTCAAACTGTAGAGTATTTCTTTAAAAGAAGAGAAATACATAACATGACTAGGTAATGGTAAACACTTTCAAAATCTTAAATACCCTGGTTGCATTATGTATCAGTTTTTAAGGTGCCTGTATTTTGCAGTAAGTTGTTGCAAAAAGAATAATACTTTGCCATTCAAAAATGCCAATTATTAACAGTGTAAAAAAGCTTCACATTAATTTCATTAGTGTAGGCATACTTTTAAACCATAGTTAGTTGAATGAATTTTCAAATGTAATCATAAGGTAAAAGATGTGGTCAAATTCATGATAACTTTGGTAGTTTGAAAAATTTAAAACGTTGCTTTTATCCAGTTTGTCTGAAGTCTTTACCGCTAGGGAGCTTTCTTTTGGGCCTATTGCAAAGTTATGTTGAAAACTGAAAAGAGGATATGTTTCTATCATGTATTCTTTATCATGCTTAAAAAACACACATCCCTTAAAGCAGCTAAGAATGAGTTATTCTGAAAAGTAAGTTTTCATGAATGATGTATTCTACTAATTTTTTTAAATGGTCTGTGTTTTTTCAAGTAATTGTTAATGGGGATCTAACTCTACCTCCTGTGATTTAGTATGTGTTCTAACAGTAGTGGTATTTGTAATACATTGATATGCCTGTTTTAAAACACTGAATTGTTACTATGAAGAAGAAAAAGACTCTCTATTTGTATAGAAATAATTATATTAATAAATTGGCAGACATACAATAATTGTCAGTTTTGTTCTTAGGTGAATACACTGAACGTTAGCCATGCCCACAGGCATTCAAGCTCACGCAATTTCCAGATTACTCATATGAGGCCACTTTTTAGTTTGACTGTTTTGTGTCTGTAAAAGCTTCTTTCAAATCTTAGGCTGGAAACTTATCAGGGACTGGAAGTTGAAAAAATGAGTCTCTGTTTGTTTGGATATTTCTTTAGCAATTCTATGTTAGCACCTATTTAATTTATTTTTGAGCTATTTAGTAGTGCTATCATGAATTCAGCCTTATATGAAAGGGGTTGTATATGTTCTTGGACACCCATCCACATGAATGTTCTTAGACTCTATATTTCTGTTCTAAAAAATTGTATCTCATTTAATTGCTCAGTGGTTTATTTATAAAAATCTTTGGTGGAAATAAAAGTCAAATTCTTTCTTTAACTCTTGATATGTAATTGCAAAGGGATCTAATTCAGTGCCAGAAGAAAAGCTATACAAGGAGAGTCTGTTTTTCTGAATGTCTGTGAAGTAACCTTACTGATTCCCTGGTGACCAGACAGTTGGATCGAGCCTTTTTGGGGCCTGTTTTTTCCCTTTTTTGTGAGATGGCTGCAAACAGAATTTTCGGGGGAAGCATGGTCAGAATTTTATGCACAGCAGGTAACTAGTCCCTGGTGCAGTTTTCATTGGAATGCAGTCATTTCAAGAGTTGACTGTACAAATTAATGGCACTGGGATTTCAGATTCTAGCATAGACATTATTGAGGTGGGAATCCACTGACTTTTTTGATGTTGCAGTGGAGTAAGGGAGTAACCAATAGCTCTTCTCTGAGCTCTGAAGAGCTCTAAACAGTTCTCTGTATTGTGCTTGGGAATGCTGGATGTCACATCCTGCCTGGATGCTGTTTGGTTAAACAAGGAGTTGATAAGTGAAGTCATCTGTAGTGTGCATTGCTGACCAGCAGTTATCCATGCTCTAATTACCTGCAATTTGTTGGCTAATTAATTTAAAGTGTGTTTTGAGAACTCAGTATGGGCTAATATGACTAAATCTGGAAGACTTTCAATAAAGAAATAGGGTGTAAAAGAACATTGTAGAAATAAGGGATGTGCCTGCACAACATCGGCTGTTCACTTGAGCTAGTTTCAAACAAGTTTGGCTATTGCTAGCACACATAATGCAGAACTTGTCCAGGGGCTATGTCCAAAGGATTTACCCCACTGCAGAGAGGTGTGGATGCCCATCCCTGGAAACATTCAAAGCCAGGCTGGACGAGGCTCTGAGCACCATGATCGAGTTGAAGATGTGCTGGCTGATTGCAGAAGGGTTGGACTTTACAGGTCCCTTCCAACCCAAACGATTCTGGGATTCCATGGTGCTTCCCAGCCAGATTGTGGCAATTCTTGATGGGTTATTTGCTGCTACAGCTCCAGTCCCATCAGCACTACATCTAAATGAAATTAAAACTAGCTTTGGTATGTTTAAGCAGTGACTGTGCTGTAGGTTAACGGTGTTCCTACATCACATTTAGGTCCAGATTAGGTGATTTTAAATACAGATCCCTTGCAAATGTATTTTTCTGTCAGTGTATATACAGAGTCGTATTTATTTGCAGCTAAAGAATGTCAATTATATATTTCTTTATTATTTCACTTCCTGAATTACTGAGCAGTCAGTGTATACATTTCGCCATCATCTCTGCAGTTTTCCATCAGTGAACACCAAGAAAACCCCCCAAAACACCAAAAATCCCACCCAATTTAAGTACAAATATTTGAATGTCTTCCTGTCAAAGATTTAAATGAGTGAAAAGAATGTGTGCAAGTCACAGTGAACTTCAAAAAGCAGCATGAAAACAATACCTAATCAGTGTAGGAGTTCATAGAAAGTATGGATAGCAAAAAGCTGAAGTCAGACTTACTACTCTTACTAGATTGTAGTTCTCTTTTTCTTTAATACGTATTTTGATATGTATACTGGGAAATAAGTCCCCTACTCTGCTAAGGAGGGGTGCAGCGCTCAGCTGTGAAATGAGGGAGTCTTTTTATGAGGGACAGTAAAGGATTTATAACTTCTAATCTGTGCTCACAGTGACATTTTGGGCAGACGACAACATAGGTTCTTACTTAACTACAGTAATATGCTAAGAAAAAAATAAACTTTATTCTTCTATAAATTACACTACTGGAAGAATCGTGGTAGATAATCTGCCTTTATTTTTCAATCAAGCGCTTGTAAAGTAGTCATTAAGAGTATTAATAGGAATGGTGGAAAGCTGCTGTCTTTTCAATATTTATTCGTGCTATTTTAAAATATAATATGAACAATGATTTTTACATAGGAAGTATTAAAAAATTATTACTCTGATTTTCTATAATTATGGTAATTTGTATTTTATTAAATTTGTCTTGGAATACTGTAAATATTATGTGAAAAATACTTTGTTTCAGTTTTCATTATTGCTTTAATTACTTGAAATCTGAGGGGCATTCATAATGCCAAATAGAGATCACTTTATGAAGGGAAACTTTTTATGAGGCTTCTTAAAGAAATCTGACTGGTTCATTACAGACAAATAGGTTCATCTTAATTATTTAAAAAAGCACTAAGGGGATATATTGTGTCCTAGCTTTTTAATTTTTCTTTAGAATTCAAAAAATTGGTACTTTTTTCAGAGCAGCTTAGTTGTGAATCTTGTAAACTTTCTGAAACTTTTACATTCCTTTTCCCTAATGGGCTCTGCAGGAACATGTACTGCTTCATTGCAGTTACCTAATACTAGCTGTGCCTCTATTTAAGTAGTCTAATCTGAAGCTGAGACACTCCTACACCATTTGATTATGTTAACAGAAATTCAGCATTCCTAGCAAAAAAAACCAAAAAACCAAAAAAAAAACAAAAAAAAACCCAAAAAAAACCCCCCACCTTGAACTAGATCCCCTTTAAATACATTAATTGTCTTGTTGATTTTATTGCGTTATATTTGGTATCCTCTGCTTGGGTTATATGGTAAGCCCAATTAGGTTTATTCTTTCTCTTAGAATGCATTGGAATGTAGTCCTCAGCATGCTTTTGTGTGCATGTGTGTGTTTTAGTTGTAATTGACAGGCAATAATAATATGCAGCTTCAGTTATTTCCTCAGGATAATGTTATATTTGACATATTCCTGTGAGCTATAGTAGTTGCAGAGTGATAGCTTAGCTGTCACTGTAGAAATAAATTATTTTCTATAGAAATACATGGTGTTTCTGTAGAGGTATCTGGAAGATAAGGGAATTCATTTGTAAGTATAGCTTTAGTAATAGATCTTCATTCTTCAGTGTATATTAAGATAGGCTGTAGGAGTGCTGCTTATGGATAGACTATCTTCTTTTGCCTTATGATGCAAGTCTGTATGCATAAATACCTTGTTTTGAAATTCACTGAGTTATACATTTTTCTCTGTAGTGTTCTGGATTACTGTTGTACTGGATGATATTTTTGAAATGTGTGTTACAATATATATAGTCAAATACTTAAGTTGGCATGAAATAAATCATTTCTGCAATACATTGTCCCTGGTGTATTTTAGATATTCATACTTCTCTGGGCTGTTTTTGAAAGTGGTCTTTTAGAGAAATTTGCCGTATCTCTTTTTTCCAGGTAAAAGTTACATTTATACTTTAGAAGACCACTAGAAAACCAGCCTTGTTTTAGTTGTCATTTTGAATCTTCTTGAAGGCAGATTAAAATGGGAAATTGAGAAGAATATTGCATACCTGATGTTGTTGTCAGGGAAGCCTGTGAGGACCCTGCATGCTTCTGGGAGTGACTGGGCACTGGGTATTTCTGTGGGGCATAAGGTGGGGTGACAGGTAGGGCCCCTACATCTCTCCCTCTTTTCTGTAAGAACTCAAACTCGGACATAATTCCTTCCAGTTGATCCAGGCCACTGGTGAGAATAAAGGCAAGAGACTGATCCACTGCAGCTGTGAGGAGATAGGCACAGCAAAAGAGTTCACTCCATCTTGTCTTCTAATGCTTGCATACTTACTGCTTTCATCTTCCCTACCAAAAAAAAAAAAAAAAGGTAAAAGAAGACTAGAAAGACCTTCTTTCTTTCTTGGTTTTTATTTATTTATTTATTTTATTTTATTTTATTTTTAATTTAAATATTTTACTGTTTCTGTTGAGGGAGGTGATTCTGCCCTACTGCTCTGCTCTGGTGAGACCCACCAGCGCTGCATCTAGCTTTGTGGTCCCCAGCATAAGGCCATGCATCTGTGGGAGTGAGTCCAGAGGGGAGGCACGAAGATGATCAGGGGGCTGGAAAACCACCCCTGTAAGGAGAGGCTGTGTTGGGTTTGTTAAGCCTAGAGAGGAGGCTTCAGGCAGATCTGACTGCAGCCTTTCAATACTTCAGGGGGTTTACAACAAAGAAGGGGCCCACAAGGGACAATGGTTTTAAACTGAAAGAGGGTGGATTTAGGAGTGTGAGGCAAGTTACAAGGAAGAATTCTACAATGAGGGTAGTGAGACACTGGCACAAGTTGCCCAGAGAGGTGATGGATGCCCCATCCCTTGTAACTTTCAAAATCAGGCTGGAGAGGGTTCTGAGCACCCTGATCTAGTTGGAGATGTTCATGTTCATTGCAGTGAGGTTGGAGCTAGATGACTTTTACAGGTCTTTTCCAACCCAAACTATTCTGTGATTCTGTGGGTGATATCCTGTGTATGTTATTATTTTTTTTGTCCCAGAAGTGGTTTGAATAGTGAAGTGAATAATTCTCCAGATAGTTAACCAGCTGCACTTTTCCTCCTGACTTAGTGTGATAAATAACTACTCTTGAATCTACCAATCTACCACCTATGCAGTTCAGATGATGGTAATTGTCCTTATTAAATACTTTCACTTATTTGTGGTCAGATGTTTATTTGCTCAGAGAGCAATATAAATTCTGCTGTTTAGTTGTCAGCAGTTGCTAATGAAACTACATTGACTGTTCAGTGGATTTTACATCTTCTGAAATACCATCTGCCTGACTGAAAATTACCAGGCTTGTGAATTAACCCTAGCCTTCCCTCAGCAGCTCCACCTGCACAGTGCCATAGTGCTTGTTCATCTTGGTCTCAGCTCTGCATGCTGTGAGAATGATCTTCACCCTTTCTCTTCATAAACATCCTGTCTTTCACATCTTGTTCTGCATTGGTTCATTACATGCCATTGCCTTCAGGATTTTTTGAGAGCTTTATCAGGAAGATAAAGTTGGTCAGGGCCCATCTGGGAGTGAAGACAATTTCTCTTCCCTGCTCGGGCAGCATGACCTGGACTGCAAAGAGAGATTCAGTTCATGAACAGAGGTCAGGTATTGGAGAGATTTATTACTGTGGGCTGCGCACAAACACAAGAAAATCTCCCGGGTTCCTCCCACAGAAACATCTGGTTAAGAGTGGAGTTGCTCAGTCAACATCAAAGCAAGATGTGCTGTAACTGAGGCTGTGCCTAGGTATGTCTGTGGAAACCTGCTAAGCCTTTGAAATCCAAGTGAATGCCTATAGTTAAACAACTCAAAAAAATAATTTCCAGTGTTTAGGAAAGGTCATCTATTTTAAGTAAACTTTATAAAGGCCAGACGCTGGTGGGAATTTTTCTCGTGTATTTTCTGTTCCTTTTTCCCCCAGAGACTGCTCCTTCCATAGGCATTTGTACTCCTATAAAAACATCATGCTTTTTATTTTGGAAGATTTTGCTGTTTTTAAATCTATGGGAATCATGAAGAAAACACAAAAGTGGTATATGACTCCCAACATGTTTCAGTGAGCAAGCAACAGCTTTCAAGCCCAGGTTTCACAAATAACTACCAGGTCTATGGCAATGGCAGCCAGCATGGCACAGCACCACTCCCTCCAGAGACAGCCTGTGTGTCACAGCGTGTGGAAAGAAATAAGGCAAAGCCAACCTAGGGCAGAGAGAGACAGGACAAAGTGGGCTGAGAGGCAAAGCAAAGCACGGGAGAGTATTTGAGCAGTGGTGGGGAGGCAGCTGTGAGCTCGAATGGCTCCTGGCCTGAGTTTATCACCTTTTGCTGCTCCGAGCCTCACCATGTATGTTCTGTAGGAAATCTGATAGCAACATGCTGATGGCTGGCCCCTGAGGCCTAAGAATATATATCTTTGACTGCAGACGAGTGACAAAAGCCTGTGTTGGGCTCAGTACTGTGCTACCACCTTGTAGCTTTTGCCTCTCATTTCTGGTATCAAACCCAAGCACAGTTCATAGCTTGAAGTTATCCTGACATTGGGAAATTGAGGAAATGATTGGGAGAGAGTGTGAGCAATTGCTGTGCAATTCAGAGTACCAAAATAAAATACTTACCTTCTGTTTTTGCCTCTCAGACAGTGTGGTGCTGAGTTGGGAAGGCATAGGCAGTGGGAGTCAGGCCTTCTAAACTATTGCTTAGAAGAGCTTCACAAATCACCAGAAACTTGTTTTCTCTGAGCAATAAACATTGCAGAGACTGTGGTTAAAGGCTTGAAAACTGATGGGCTGTAAAGTGGTAGCCAAGCCAGTGCAGAACAGCAGGATTGGGATCTGCAGGCTCAGGGGAGCAAGTGGCTGGGCAGTGTCTGTCCCAGGTACCCACAGAGGTGGAGCCCTCTGCTAGAGGGGATGACAGCATGAATTATGGTAAGTGCACCCCTTTTGTCAGTTCTGAGTGATTTGGAACAAATTTAGATCTAGAAATAAATAAAAACCTTAAAAACACTGCCAGAAAATGGGATGAACTTGTTTCCAGTTGAAATGCTGCTGAAATATAATCAGATATTCAGTCACAATTTACTGGGAACAATAACACTAATGAGCCTTAGGAATTGCCAGGACCCATAATTACTAATGAGCTATAAGAATTAACAAGCTTGATTTTACTCTCATTGAAATGAAGGCCTTTGTCAGCAGCAGTAGCTTATGTCTTATGTGGTTATTTCCCTGGGAACTCTTAATGGGCCTGACTGAGCTCATTAGTATATCTGAATATTTTGAAAAGATTCTATCCACTGGAGTCCGTAGCTTGTTGGTCTTTCGGAAGGATCTGAGCTGTTCAATGTGGCAATTTGAGCTTATCAACCACAGGGCAAGATGACACTTCATTTACTTTGGAGTAGATATGCTGGTAAATAGTAAACCAGTATTCCTTCAGAAAGGTATGTTCAGTAACAAGGCTGAGAATAGCTGGCCCAATGTCACAAAGAAGAAATTTGAGCTTTTGATTTTTGCTCTGAAATCTTTTAGCACTTGCAGAGAACAATAAAATATCACATTCTTCCAAATTATTCTTGGGTTGCAACAGTACACAGTGTTAGATTCAAAAGTTGTTTCCTTGGATGCTTGCACTCGAGGTATTTTTCACTTCTCTGTTACTTTAAAATCAAGGACTCCAGCACCCTCTGCTGTCTTCCACCTTAGCTTCTGCCACACAATCAGGAAGAGCACCATAGGAACTCTTACCCTATGTAAGGTCAAGTTTGTGTTGGATTTGATTTTTCCCTTCCTTAGGCAACATTTTCAAATTTGCTGTGTTCCCAACATCCTGGTGTCAGAAAGAGATTCTAGAAAGATGCAAAAAACTTTTCTTGGCATGGCTCCAGAAGTCCACAGCTAAGTAGGGATGACCTACAGAGACACAAGACACAGGAGTGTCCATCCCAGCTTCCAGCTTGATTGCAGTAGGGCACTCTTGCCACAACACACACCTTAATTTTCTACATCACATCAAGAAGGATTTAAAAACATCACACATTTTATGCCAGGCTTCTCCTTCAAGGAACTTTGTGCATACTGTTGGTATGTCAGTTGATTCATAAAACTCAGGTAAGTGCTGAACTTCTATTTGTAGTGGAAGGAAATCAAGACTCTTCAACTGGGTTCTATTGCTTTTGTACATTTTAATTGCTACTTCTTTGTCAAATCTATGAATTGTGAATTCTTTACATTTTAATGGTTTAGAAGTTAATGAAGTTAGCTAACTCTTCAGTTAATCCTTTTGAAAAGAATAATAAAGTATTTTTAGAAAATATCCTTGATTGTTGTTACCACTGCAGTGCATACCTGTGATTTTAAATATTTCAGAGCATGCCTGCTTAAGCAGGAGCACGTACCCTGTGTCAGCAGCCTCTTTGCTAGCTGCATGTGTGATTGTTCCACTCAAATGCTGCCACTTCTTATCCCACACCACCACACACTCTGTTGGACTGCTTGCTGCTTTCCTTGCAACAGGAAACTGTGGGCTGCTTTCCAACAGACCCAAGTTAAGGTGAGTATCATTGTGTTTGAAATAACCTTGATATTCATGTGAGGCAAAGTCCTGCCTTCCAGAAAACCATGGACAACCTTGAGAAACTCTAGACAGGTGCAGGTGAGCAAGATCTGTTTAAATATCTGTACAGCTAGCTAGCTGTCCACACCAGCCACTCAATGAGAAATTTGTTGAATATTCTACAAGACAGATCCAAACTCACTAAAACCCTGAGCTCAGTGTAGTGATCCTTTAATCTTCCTCATCAATTGAAGAACCCATTTACAGAGCAAGCTCCCACATTTTATGATGGGACATGGTTTGGGTGAGACCAGAGCAGAATTTTTCAAGACTACCTCCCTCCCCTCCCTTGCAAGAGTGAAGGACTGAGCTCTTAGCATGGGCAGAAGTTCAGTGTTTGCTCTGGTTTGGGTCTGAGCTGTGACATTTCACAATTCATATGTCAGGGACCCTTAACACATTGTCTCTTTCCAGGAAACTTTTCTAGGAAGGTCCCTAGGCTAGAGAGTCAATGAATTAAGTGCTTTGTAAACTTTGCAAAAGAAGCCTCGTACCACCCAAGGGTTGCTCCAGTGTGCTCCCTGACTTCTGAGTTAAACATTAAGGCAGGGGACTCACGCATTATCCATTCCACCTACAGGAGATTTTTCAGGCTGATGATCAGGGATGTCCCAAGTAAACATCTAAAACCTTGAGAGAAAATGTCACACTATCCAAGGAAGAAATGTGTTGCTTTTTATGCTTCCTTTTCTTCCAACATGCCTCAGTTTGGGTACCAGGTATACACAGAAATGTTGGTGATAGATAAAGAGCTACGCTGACCTGGATTTCATACCTAGAAATGCTTTGTACTTTATTCAAAGTACAACGTCCACCAGGGAAATACCTGGGCTTAAAACTGCAGGACTTAACTCCCTGAATGTCTTTGTCTAAAATCTGTTTTATCTGGAAGCACTAGTTTTGAGTAGGAATAACATGGTAAAGATTTGGATGTGAATGGGGGAAGGAAGAGAGAACTTCCACTTAATGACTTTTGAAGCCTTACTTCATTACTTGAAGCCTATTATTTAAAAAGCCACTGTCTGGGACTGTGAGGAGATGGGCTTTGCAGATAACCCAAGCTGCTTAAGGACTGTACACAGAAATGACCAAGACAGTGTACCTGCCCTCCACAAACCTGTCAGTGCTGCTGGCAGCCCCTTTTTTATATACAGAGGTGCAGTCCTGGCCATCAGAGTACTTAGTACCTTGCAAGAGACTTGACTAGTCCCATTTTAACTTCCATGATAGTTCCAATATTCTCAAGTGGGAGACATTGTAACATACTGCCTTTAATTCAGCCTTCATTTATTTTTCCTGTGGATTCATCAGAGGCTAAAATTAATATTTTCTTCACAAACAAGGAATAAGTAACAATAATAGTAACTCGTGCTTTTTCACCACTCTGGGATAAAAGGAGGCAAGGGGTTCACAGTTTGTTCTGATTTGAATCAAGTTTGTGACAATGTCAGTTGGAGAAGAGGTAGAATTCAGACACCAAACCTCTCAGTAAGACCCACTGGCTGGGGGCAAGTGTCTGAGTCCTCATCCTCCCAATTTATCCCTTTTGTCCTGAACTAAGAAACAGCCACTGCTGTGTGCCATGTAATGACAAATCCTCCAAGAAGAGCTTGGAGCTCCAAATCTTCCAAAAGTCCAGGGCCCTCTGTTTTGTTTTAGATGGTCTGTTCCTTACAGGCAAAGAGGGACTGGTGTGACAGTGCAGTTAGGAGTATTTACTTGACATTTGTGCCAAAACACTGCTGAACGCAGCCAAAGTAGTCCCAGGATTCTGCTTCCATCTTCTTTCTCAGTGCTGAGTGCCACATTGGTGATGGCAGGACAGGGTTGTGCCAGGTCAGGCAGTGCAGGCAGGGAACCATGTCAGAGGAAAAGCTGGACTCAGACAATGGGGTTGTTGCTCAGAGGAGCCTCTTACAGTCCAGGAAAGCTGCATGTCATGGACTGCAGCATAGTGCTGCAGCCTCTGTCCTTGGCAGAGACAACTGGCGGTGGACTGAACATGCCACTCCTAGAGCTTGCATAATATTTACAATGGTAGTATAATTAGAATTAACATTTGTCTTGTAATATTCTATTCTAAGAAATGTTTTGTTACTTTTTCTGAACTGTTTTTTGGTTTTGGGTGGGTGTTTTCATTTTTTTTTTCCTTCTTCTTCTTGGCATCATCGAAAGAGCCATCTTTGGTGGCATCCGGGTGGTATGACTGTTTGCACAGAAACTTGTGATGTTTCATCCACCAGAAGATAGTGACTTCCCCCTGCAGATAACAGACATGCCAGATAATGCAATTTCTGTCTGGGTAGATAATGGTAGCAAATTCTTGTTAGCATTATCCGGCCCCAAATGCAGGAATGGTGTATCAAAAACATGGCAGTAATTGTAGTCTGGTTTCTTGTTCACATGGCTGCACTGTATTTTTCACTAGCATGAATCCATTTGAGACAATATGACTAATTTGTTTTTAAAAAGGGTAAGGCTTCAGACAGAGAAAGTAGTTTACAAACACTTAAATGCTGACTTGTGGCAGTGCCCTAGACCTGATTCTGTGTAAATGATTGTGTCCTGGTAGCTGCTAGTGGTTTGTACCGTAGCAGGATCCCCATCACCATCAGTGTCTGCAGTGGAGACGCACAACAAGGCACAGGGCAAGAACATCCTCCTGTGTGAAGGGCTGTGGTCTGGGTGACTGACTTTAGAGAGCAGTACAGATACCAGGCACTTCACTTGTGTTGCCTCAGGCCTAACCACACAGGTTAGATGCTACACTTCTAAAATCAGCAGGAACTTTGCTAGGGAGTAAAGTTACAACTTGACTAGTGAAAAGGATTGAACAACAGCGGGGTCTGTAACATGTTGTAACTGGGAAAATGGAGTTAGGAACACTTGGAGAATTCTGCTACCATTTCTGCAGCATGTGATGTGCCTGCTTCTCTGCATTTCCCTGTCTGATGCCCTCTCCAGCATGTCCCTGCAGATCTGTGCCACTGTCCAATGCTCCTTGGGCCCTTCCCAGACAAGCCACGCAGGTTTCTACTGCACTGCAGAGGTGGGGTCATGCATGACAGCCTGGGAGCAATGCTCCCCTGCTCCTGGTGGCACTCCCACCCAACCTGCTGCTAGACAAGGAGACCTGGTTTACAATAGAAAGCCTTGCATGCCTTTGGGGAATTTAACATAGATTTTGTTGTTCCCAGCGCTTGTTAGACTGGAGGTCAGACAGAAGGATTCTTGCTGGTGTGCAAGAAAAAATATATCACAGATAGAGCATGATCCTTCACAGGCTGGACAGGAATATTTCTGGTGGATGATCCAAATAACTGATGTCAAAAGCTGCTGGGCATCACCAAGACATACTAGCACTGCTATTTAAAATCATTCTTGATTACCTGCTAAACAGGGTCGAGTAAGGGGCCTACACAAAGACATCACTACCCTGCAGCCCCTAGAGAGACATATCACCTACCTAATTCCCAGCTAGGAAGAAAACCACCATCCCATTTCAAGGAAAATGGTAACAGGGAGGGGCAAAGCAAACTCACTGCTGAGACAGACCTCAGCTCTGTGGGTGTGAAAATAATGACACACAACAAAACAGTCCAACTTCCCATTAAAGCAGTTTGCAGCTGGCAAAATGTGTCAGGTACCTCAGAAAGAGCAGAAGTGTTAGAGTGCCTTTTGGCTCCCTGCTAGGAGCTGAGTTTGAAGAGGCCCTCGTCCTCCTCTGTTCTCCCTTGCGCTATGCTTGAGGTCTTGTTTATGGGCAAAAAGAAAGAACACCTCACATATAAGTAAAGCCAAGAATTTATTGTTAATTGAGATCTGCAGAGTATATTATCCAAATCTAACTGATTAAGAAAAAAAAAGAATAACAAGGCACTTAAAACTGCAATATGGTGAAAAGTATAAATAGTAATATTAATAATACAATTACAATACACTTACATTTATCAATTTTTTTAGGATTATGCTCACCCTTCCAATGTTCTTCTATGTTTTAAAGTCACAGAATCATAGAACAGAATATGATGAGTTGGAAGGGACACATCAGGATCATCAAGCCCAGCTCCAGGACACCCCAGGAGTCACACCCTGTGCCTGAGAGCATTGTCCAATTCTTCTTTAGCTCTGTCAGGCTGTGCCAACTGCCCTGGGGAGCTGTTCCAGTGCCCAACCATCCTCTGGTGAAGAACCTTTCCCTGACATCCAACCTAAATTTCTCCTGACACAATTTCAGGCCATTCCCTCAGGTTCTGTCACTGTCACCACACAGAAGAGATCGGTGCCTGCCCCTCTGCTTCCCCTCATCAGGATGTTGTAGACTGTGATGAGTTCTGCCCTCAGTCTCCTCTCCTCCAGGCTGAACAGAACAAGTCACCTCAGCCACTCCTCACACGGCTTCCCCTCCAGACCCTTCTCCACCCTCCTGGCCCTCCTCTGGACACTCTCTAATGGTTTAATGCCTTTCTTTCACTGTGGCACCCAAAGCTGCCCCCAGCACTGGAGGTGAGGCTGCTCCAGCTCAGAGCAGAGCAGGACAATCCCCTCCCTTGCCTGGCTGGTGATGCTGTGCCTGATGCTCCCCAGGACAGGGTTGGCCCTCCTGGCTGCCAGGGCACTGCTGGCTCGTGTTCAACTTGCCACTGACCAGGACCTCCAGGTGCCTTTCTGCAGTGCTGCTCTCCAGCCTCTCACTCCCCAGTCTGTTGGTACATCCAGGGTTGCCCCAGCCCAGGTGCAGAGCCCAGCACTTCCCATTGTTGAGCACCTTGCAGTTGGTGATTGCCCATCTCTCTAATTTGTCTCGGTCTCTCTCAAGGGCCTCTCTGGATTGGAGGGAGTCACCAGCTCCTCCCAATTTTGTATTACCTGTGAACTTACTCAGTATCCCTTCCAGTCCTGCCTCCAAGTAATTTATGAAGATGTTGAAAATCACAGGGCCAAGGATGGAGCCCTGTGGAACCCCACTGGTGACAGGTCCCCAGTCTGATGTCACCCCAGTCACCGTAACCCTTTGTGCCTGACCCATGAGCCAGCTGCTCACCCATCACACGATGTGTTTATCCAGCTGTGAGCTGGGCATTTTGTCCAGAAGGGTCCGGTGAGAGACTGTATCAAAAGCTCTGCTAAAATCCAAAAAGGTTATATCAACTGGCTTCCCTGATCAGCTAGATGTACTACCCTGTTGTAGAAGGAAACTAGGTTCCACAAGCAGGACTTTCCCCTCGTGAAGCTGTGCTGGCTGTGACTGATACCTGCATTGTCCTCCAAGTGCTTTACAGTATCTTTACAGAAATAACCTTCTCCATGATTTTACCAGGCACTGCAGTGAGACTGATAGATCTGTAGTTTCCAGGTTCCTCCTTCTTGCCCTTCTTGAAAACTGGGACAATGTTTGCAGTCAACTGGGATTTCTCTGGATCCCCAAGACATTCATAAATCATTGAGATAGGTCTTGTAATGACATCAGCCAGCTCTTTGAGGATTCTCAAATGAATCCCATCAGCCCCATAGACTTGTAGGGATCCAGCTGGAGCAGCAGACCCCACACAAATTCAGGTTCAATGGGGAGCTGATCATTCTCACAGTCCTCTAGCTCAGAGCACTGAGACTCCTTGGTCCATCATGGATACTGAAGACATAGACAAAGAATGCATTACACAAGTCAGAATCTTCAGCCCACAGACTTAAAATCGTAAATCTTCAGTTTCTTGAAAAACTACCACACTGATGCTCTAGGCTCTACTTGAGGTAATTTGTCTATGTTTCCTAAGAAGCAATTACACCAATTACACCTTTTTCTTTTTTTTTTTTTTTCCACTGGTCTGCAGCTACATGTTACAGCTGAATTTTCTGTATGTGCTTTATTCCACATACACCAAAGGCTCTTCTTCTCTTTGTTACTCCTAAACCCAGTTTTGTCCAACTTCAAGTCCATGTTTCTCTAACTGACCACTGATGGGGAGCTGCAGGGTCTCCATTGTAAAGCCTGTGCCCCAGATTTCATCATTATATGCCCTGCTCTAAGATCTGTGCTGTGTCTCCATCCTGGTACTTTTCAACAACTGTATTGTGTTAGATGTAAACATCTCCATTGCTCATAGAAGTACTAATCATTACTTCTACCTATATAAATATGCACCATACATAGAAAAACAAAATTAAAATTAGTTACTGTAGGCAACTGATAACTTAGAGAAATTGCTGACACAGAAATTAAAACAAATCTCTGGGCAGTTCAAGAAAAGCTCAGGCAGAGCAAGCCTGCAGGCCCTTGTCCTGAAGCTGTGCTAAAGCTGGGTGCCTGCTGCTAGCAATGGCAGTGCCAGGTTACAAGGCTATGCTGCTACACTTCTTGCCTGCCCTCTCAGTAAATTAGGCAAGCTGTCATGTGGAGGAGGCGTTTAAATTTTTATCAAGTAGTACATTCAGTACAAGTCCATATGCCTTGAGCTGAATGTTCACTGATGAAAGAGATTATCCAGATTTTGGAAGTTTTAGAGATCAATAGCTATGAATGAAACATCAAAGCAAGGAACTGCTCTTTTTAATTTTTAATTTCCAAATGAAACCTTTGGTGCACAAACACATATTTCAGGACCTTCCCTACCACTAATACTTTCTGCCTAACTGGAATCAAAAATTTATGTCAAAGGCATGAGAAAATATTTCTTGTCAGATAATTCACTCAGCACTGTGATTTTTTAATTTCAGTGGTTTGTAATACACAAGGGATAGTAAGCAGATGGAACTAGTTTACATTTGCCCATTCATGTGAATTCTTTTAAAGAAAGGACTTTTAGAGTAAGATCTGTTTTGCTGAAGCCTTTAAAGTCATTGTAATAGACAGAGACAGAACAGTATAGAAAGGCATCTCTAATTGGACTCCCACAACTGCAGTGTGGGGATTTGGCAGTTTCTCCCAGTCAGCATTGACAAAGCCACAGTTCACGAGTTCTAGCTGGAGTCTCCTGGCTCAGTGGTCTGCTTCATCTGTGAACAGCATGCCCAGACTGGATGCTGGAGGTTGATACCAGAAAAAACAGTCCACAAGCAAAACTGTAGGGAGGCAGAGATAGTGGAGAAGGAGTCTGTGTTCATCTTTATGCCATTTGCATGGCCTGTGAGAGCTGTGGGCTCAGGTCAGTGCCCCATGCTCTGATGGCAGGTGGGAGACATTTGCTCCCTTGGAAACTTTCAGGGAGGTTGACCCCAAACTCCCTTGGACTTGCTTGGAATGTGTCAAAGACACCTACACATGTCCACTGCCCAGGTAGGGAATGCATGCTTTTATTTTAGGAGAGACACTTTCCCAGAGATCTAAAATTTAGAGGTTTGTGAAACTGGACAAGGTGCTAAGCAATCTTCATTCCACCAAAGCTGAAAATTAGCATGCTCAGAAGGCCTAATCACCCAGCCTGGAATTACAAACCTTTAAAGTCTGACTTCTCTACCAGGCAAAAGGGAAGAAATGAGGAGTTTGCCAGCTTGTGCCCAGGTGGCCAAGAAGGCCAGTGGCACTCTGGCCTGGATCAGCAAAGGTGTGGGCAGCTGGACCAGACCAGTGACTGTTCCTCTGTGCCGGGCACCACAGCTGGCGGCTGGCTTCAGTTCTAGACCTGTCACTTCAAAAAGGACATTGAGGTGCTGGAGTGTCCAGAGAAGGGTAGTGGAGCTGGAAGAGTCTGGAACACAGGTCTGATGAGGAGCAGCAGAGGGATGTGGGTGTGTTTATCCTGGAGAAAAGGAGGCTCAGGGGAGACCTTATCACTCTCTACAACTCCCTGAAAGGAGGATGTAGCCAGGTGGGAGTCAGTCTCTTCTGCCATGTCTCAAGACAAAGGTTGAAAAGAAATGGTGTTAAGTTATGCCAGGGAAGGGTCATACCAGATATTAGGAAAAATAGTTTTCTCTGAAAGGGTGGTCAGGCATTGGAATAAGTTGCCCAGAGAGATGGTGGAGTCACCTTCCCTGGAAGTGTTTAGGAGGCATCTGGATCTGGCATTTGGGAGCATGTTTAGGGGTGATTATTGTGGTGCTGGGTTGACAGCTGGACTCAAAGACCTTGAAGGCCTCCTCTAACCCTGATGATTCTGTGATTCTGTCACTCTGAGGACTGTGCTTAGACTTTTGTCTCCTGTTCTTCTTGTGCATGTGCACCTGTGCTATGTAGGCAACTTGGCCTGGTTGCCAGCAGTGCTGTTTCCGGTGCTTCAAAACACCTCTCCTTCTCCTCAGGCTTTGGTCACGACTCCCAGCAAATCTGCATTAAAGCCCTTGTCACAAGGTTGGGGAGCCTGCTGGCAGAGACTCTCTTGCTGCACTTTTACAACCACATCACCTCTTTCTTTCCAGCCCTTATTTTATGAATGACAGTGCATTCATCTGTTTTGAGACCTGCCCGTGTTGTCAGTGTGCTGACTCATCCCTGAGTGCCTCCTTCACAGCCGGAGCAGAGAGACCTTCCCTGGGGCAACAGCAGCTCCTGTGCTAAGGTGGTATCCCCGCAGAGAGCCGGGCAATGGCTCATCCTCTGCCTGACAGAAGCCACTTCTGAAACGCAGGGGCCGTGGAGAGAGGGGCTCTGGGACACCACAGGGCTCTCTAGAGCGATGCTGTACCACCAGCCATGCTGATGAGTATCCCCAGCACGCTGAGTGCTGAATTCTGCTGCCATGTCGAGCATGCCCTGGCCGGGAAAAGCATCCAGCTCACATACCACCAGTGCGTTTCTGGACTCAGGAACCAAAACAGTTCCTGCTAATTTGGAGAGGAACCTCCAGTGAATAACAAGAAAAGAATACACCCCATTTGTGGTTGTTTAAGAAGTGATACCACACAGGCTGAAGTCACGGCTGCAGCCAGTTCGGCTCCACGGGCAGGGCTCCCGGCGCTGGCTCCCCGCTCGCCGCTCCTGCAGCGCTGCTGGCCCGGCTCTGCCCGCTCCGGTGCGGCCGCTGACACTGCTCATCACCTCCTTTTCCTGTCCTGCCCAGCGGTGCCTGTGCGATCCCAGATACCTGTAGAAATCCACATTTCGGAGGACTGGGAGGGCTGTGAAAAAATGATCAAGACACCTCCTCTTGGCATATGCCTGTGCCGAGAGCAGAGACTGCACAACCACTCTGCCTTCCCCAGGCCATTCCCGCACTTCGTGATTGTCTTCAGGGAGGCCTCTCTGAGGAGCAGCTTGCTGAAACCTCCTCTCTGGTTTTGGCTCCCTCCTTCTTGCCCCCTTCAGTGAGGACAGATTGTTCTGGTTGTTGTTGAAGCAAGCTGCAGACTGTTCTTGTTCTATTCTTCGCTACTTCCCCCACTTTGCAATGATTAAGGACAGCTTTTCAGCATCAAAAGGTATTTGATTCCACTAAATGCTGGGCCCATTTAACTGTTTTCTTCTGTGGACAAAAGAGAGAGAGGGTTGAGTACAGAAGTTTCTCATGCATGTCAGACCTTCACTGCATTGTTTCACTGTGGTTAACAGAAAATTGCCAATATTTTTGAGAAATGTAGTAGAATTAAAAAAACCCATTGTTTGTTCCACTTGGCCTGAAATATTCAAGAACTTAAATTGTCATTATTTCAAGGCACAGGATAAAAATAATCAATTTTTAGTAAACATTAGTTGCTTAACTTCTTAAAAACTGGAGTATCTAGTGTTTTCATTTTCCATTCTCCAACTGAAAACAGATTTGTGGTAGATTTTCAAGAAAAGAAACATTTTAAATATAACTGCATCTTTTTCTGGAATGCTCCTGGTCTCAAACCACCTTCAAAAAAACTTGTCAAATGCATTTAGCACCTGACATAGCATTAAAAAAACCCAAAACCTGTTTGTGCTTCCTGAGACCAAGGGAAAAAGGCAAGTAAATGTAAAGGTTAGGAATGCTGCGGTTGTGTAGGCAGGCAGAGCAATGCATCACCCTGCTGCTGGCAGCGTGCACCCTTCAGGCTGGAAACGTTCCTCAGCCTGGAGGGGCCAGCTGAGGGTCACTGCTCTGGGGTCAGACCTACGTGGAGGCTGGGCTGGGGCTCTGTCACAGAGCAGGTGTGGGGACAGGACCCAGCAGGCAGGTTGGTGGTGACCACCGTCTTAGGAATTAGCTCAGTAGCATGAGCACTGTCTGCATGTGCCAGCTGGTGTCTGCTCCGGAGAGAGGACAATTAATTTCAGCTGGAAAGCTACAAGCCACACAGGGAGACAGCCTTTTTGGATATAAAAGGATTTTATTAAGAGTCAGAGTTCAACTGGGTTTGGAACTAGATTATCTGTAAGGTCCCTTCCAACACAAACCGTTCAGTGATTCTGTAATTTAATTGGATTACAGCTTGGTTTAAAATCAGAATACTTTTCCCTTGACAATGTACTTAGCATGGAGTTTCTTTTTTAGTATATGTGAAACTTATTCTAATTTTAATGGCAGGAAAAAACACAAAGGCTTCTCCTGTAAAATTAGTCCTCTTTCTTGAATAGTGTTCTTCAAAGTGGACTTCATGGTTGCTGGTTTTTTTTGAACCTCTCTTCCACACAAACAACTCTTGATTGAGAAGGTTGATTTCCTTACCAAGGACATGCTCATATCTGTTCTTCTCATAGCTGAAGAGCTTCTCCACAGCAATAGTCACAGATAGCACATAAAGAAACAGTGCTAGAACTTGTAAACAGAGCTGCAAAACAACCAGAGACATTTTTTTAAGACACTTCTTCTAAACATAAGGCATTTCTTATACCTTCTGTCCTGCCTAAATTCAACAAGAAATCTGAATTTTTAGAAATTTCAATTGTACTAAATTGACTCTGCCATGAGTTTATAGATAATGTTAGGCCTCATAGTATACTTTTCTTAATATATTCAGTCTAGTGCTGAATAACAAACTGAGCAGACAGTTCAGGCTGTTCAGACAAAACCAACAATCAAATTCAGTGCTGGTTAGATAACGACAAGGAAAAATTTCAGAGTTCTAATGAAATCTCTATATCCTTTATGAAAAATTCTGAATTCACTGAACTCTGCTTACAGCTTTGTGCACAGTAACAGAGCAGGTGCAGCAAAGAAATTTCATCACACCCTGATGTAATGTGAGACACCTGAAAGCTCGTTAAGAATTTTTCAGATTGGTAACTCATTAACCATCTCAGAAACGGTGCAGACCAGTTTCCAGAGGAGGGTAGAGTAAACATCCATGTGTGTCTGTATGTGCCTGGGCTCACTGGCAGAGGGAAAGAAAGGCTGAAGAAGGCATATGAGTACTCAGATATTTTTTTTTTTGCTTTTAAGAACCCATCCCTGCTGTTTCAATCTGCTGCACCCCTCTGAAAATCAATGCAAATTCTGCACCTGAGGAATTTCTTAACTCAGGTGGGAGACCAAATTCCAAGGACCAACTTGTTCAGTGAAAACCATTTCTCCAGCCCTCAGTGCCTCTGTTGTGTCTTTGCAGAGTGTGTGAACATGCAGCAGCCCAGATAATGTTCATAGCCCTTTTTATCTTCTGCATTCCCAGGAGGTTTCTGGAGACTGATTCACAAAACAAAGATAGTGGATGGAAGGATGTACATTTTCACAAAGGCAGTATTTCTGAATCAGTAAATTATTAAATAAGCATTGTTCCCTGCTTGTGCATTAATGTGCAATCAGTTGCCAGATGAGAGACATAAAAGTATATTCTAAGTCTTGCACAAGCTTCAGTTTAGTACCAGGAAGTACCTGTTGATGAGAGATAAGCAGCCTGCCAGGATGCAAGTGGTATTAGTCTAGCAATTGCCTAAAATAATTTCTGCTTTTGCCAGGAAGCAATGCACTTTTTCATTCTTGCTCAGTGTTTCATCCATGGCCAGAACAGGACTCTCCCTTCATTTCCCACGTTCTCTCGCACTGACTTGTACACGCTGCCTTTGCCATCAGCCTTGATCTTACATGTTTACCGTGCTGATGGCCTCCCCAGAGGGCCAGGGAACACACACACGGGCTATCTCTGACCCCAAAGGAGTCTGTCAATATCCTGACTCCCTACCAAAGGGTTACATTATATCACTGACAATGTTTCTGACCTTCTGCAGACCGAGTTACTAATAGCTGTGTCTGGGTAGAGAGCAATTTTTCCTTATCATATGGGTCTTTAACCTTTTCATCTTTCTTCTTGCTGCAAATGAACACAAGCTCAGCATCTCCCCAGAGGTTCTGACCACCAGCGGGTCTTCAAAGTGGCAACTAATCATCAGGAAAAAAATATGGTGGTGAGGGGTTTTTTCTTGGTGAAAAACAACTGGCTGTCTTTTACTTACATGCATCTATTCTGTTTTGAGTAAACAATCGAACTAGGGAGTTTTTTCAACCCCCTTTTTCTATGAAAGCAGAGAAATGTTCTGAAAATGCAACCATACACAAGGCCTCTGGGGCAATGCAGCACTTTTCCCACATCCACTTTCCCTGGGTCTTCTTGCTGAGCAGCACAAGGAGTCTCCCATTCCCCAGCCCATGTGGGCAGAGATAATAAGAAAAGGCACTGTTTTTAAAAGAGATAAAATAAACAGGCTCTGGAAGCCCCACAGCAATTGTCCAGGGAAGCAGCGTCACCGCAGGTTGTGCCAGCCGCAGCCTCCAGTGTCACCTTGGAGACCAGCTGGCAAACTCCAGGCCTCCCACAAAAGGGGGGCAAGGCAGCCGGGCGTGTAAACAAGTAACACAAGATGGATAAGGAAGCTTTGCCACGGCATATTATCACCTGAACTTGTTGCTTGAGCCCAGAAGCGGGGAAGAAACTGAGACACAACACCATCCAAGCTCCCCGAACACCTCCCCAGTCCTTAGAGGAAACCCAGGGTTCAGGATCGCTCTGTAAGTGAAGGATTTTTTTCTCCTTTTTGCTACCTCACAGTGAGTTTCTCTGAACAGCCAAGAGTAGGTTTTTTTAATATAGATATATAATTATATGCATATATTTATAAATATATGAGAGAGGTATATATTTATAAATATATTTTAATATTTTTATATATAAATGTACATGTACATATATATATATATGCAAAAGAGCAATTGTAGCAATGCCCACCCGCCAGAAGGTTGAAGCTGGATGATGCTGGTCATGATGGAGAGAGAGATGGGAGGCTGATGGAGAGGGGTCAGTGGGCCTTGCAAGCCAGATTTTAAAGGAGGTGTTTAGATGGTTGACAAGTACTCCTGTAGTTTTCACGCTTTTAATAATTTAATGAAACCCTCTGCCCTAGAGTGGGTGGTGTGCCACTTGTGTCTTTGGCCACGAGGGGCCACGAGGATTATCTGGGCAATCCAGAGGTAACTATGGGACTCTGCCTGTCATACTGCAGTGTTTTTAGGATTTTCATAGGAGGCTCTTGGGCTCAGCTGAAGGGTAACTTCTAAACAAATGTTGCAGACTGAATCCGACTCTTTCCAGGTTTAAGTCTCAGGTGCAGAGGAATGTATAGGGGTCTGGTTGTTGAGCAGCCTAAGATTCTTCTGAAAAAATCTAACACAAAAGTTAAGGTTCTGTATTTGTTAGAAATAAATGCAATCATTTCTGTTTGGCCTGCACAACACAACATCACCCACAGAAACAAACAATGCTGACAGCGTGGGGTAAGATAATTGCTCATAGCCTAGGCTGTTAAGCAAAACAAAACTCTCTAGCATTCAAAATTAAAATAAATACTGCTGCTTAATTTCACTAAGGGAGACACCTGATAGTCTTAGATGAGATATACAAATTAAAACCATGTGGAATGACAGTTATGACCTGTTCTGGTTTTATTAATGGTATTAATATGTAACACATTTGTACACTATGCAGAGAACTGTTATATTCAGCAAACCCTGATTGCATCTTTAATTAGTTCACATTATCCAAGAAGGGGCAAGAGCAAAATGAAAGGAGAGGAAAGAGCCTGTGACTTACTGTGATTCCTTCCTCCTTGCACTAATTTGGAATCTCTTTTCTCTAGTACGGCCTAGGAAGAATTTACCTCTATCTTAAGCCTGCAGCCAACAGAAATAGGAAAGTGGTAGAAGTGTCACCACAGACCAGGCTTGCATGTGGCAGGTTTTATATTTAACTGGTTGTCTGTATTTTCTGGATGTATAACAAGGGTTCTCAAATGCTTACTGCCATGTGCTGCAGGAAGACAGGTCCTGTTTAAGAGGTTTTAGTGTGTTGTGAAAATGCAATTACTTTACAGACTTCAGTTGCTGAGTTTTGTATACAAGTAGGTTGTTGGTGATTTTGTTACTGAACATTATAGAGAATGCATATTTGCAAAGAGCAGCAGAAATATTTATTATGTTTTTAACCATAATACCTGGAGGGAAAAAAGTGGGAATATCTTTACCCATGATATTAGTGAGATCATTGGAGTGCTCTGACCCACTTCAGGAAAAAACCCACTGGGACGCACTGGGAAAAAACTTAGAAGTTCAAGAGCAACAGCAGAATTATCTGACATCTGGAAATTCATTTTGTACCATGCATCCTGAGCTCTGCCTAATTACTAAGCCAAAGTGAGTTTAAAAGGGACCTTCAAGTACTTACACCTGGATACAGTTTTAATAGGTTGCTCTTTAATCTTGTAAAAGAGAGTAAAAAAATCATCTAATATGGAGGAAATTCAGACTAGAAACAACAAGTATTAAAAGAAAAATTATTCAATGCTTGAACAACTTAATGAGTTCTGAGGTAGAAAAGCTTGTAGATGTGGAAGCAAACTTTGCTCTTACTGCAGAAATAACAGAGGATTGGCCAGTTTCAGCAGCTTTCATTGAGGTTCAGGAGACCATAACAGATATCAAATCAGATTATCCCTCCCTTGCCTCAATTCATGAGTCTTACTGCATTGATTATTTGACTCACATTGCATTATTCTGGAAATTACTCCACTGAACCTGAGGCAGGTAGATGCTACACTCTTTTCATGGTGTGTGTGTGTTTGTGTGGATTTTTGCAGCATGCAGTGAAGATGGATTATGTCCTTGTTGGTCTCAGTATTTATTGATCTCTATGAAGACATAACATAGTGTGGAGAGAAGCACACTGCCCTGTGATACGCTTGCACCATGCACTCTGTGTATAGATGTATAGTTGCTATATATTATATATAAGCAGTAGTACATTATCATGTAATGTCAATGCAGTTTGCACTGTGTTTGTGTAACCTCACTGTATTTTATAGTCTTTCCAGCTAAACATTTCCTCTTAAGGACAGGTCATTGTTTGCAGAAAACATTTTTGGCTGCTGGTCGCACACAGCTGTAAGATCTTCCTGGTCACTGGTTAATGAGTTCCCAGAAGAACTTTGCTTGTTCTGTCTGAAGCAAAGCCCAAAATACTCTATGTTTTACCCCTCTAGACTTCTACAATAACCTAGTACTGAAACCATTAGGAGAGTACAAAACCATTTTATTTTTCTGTTTTTCCAAGCCCAGCTGGAGTAATCTGAAGCAGTTATAAAATTCAGCATATGTGGCATTACCAGCAGCCATAGCCAATGTTCTGTAAACAGGAGTGGAGTAGTTAAGATGAAACAGTTTAATTCCATGTTAGAAGTTTTGTGGGACCCTTTCCAGTGCACGTGGAATGACAATGGGATTGGAAGCGCCACGTGCACTGACAATGCCTCACAGGGCTGCTCATATTCATCTCCTCATCCCAGCACTGCCTCAGCAGAGCTGCCCTTTGAGTCTAGAGCTCTGCTGTAACTCTTTTGTGCCCTGATCCTGAGAGGCTTTAAAGGAGGGAAAATATTTTGGGAGTCTTTGTGGTCTGCCGCAGACCCATCAGCCAGGCTATGGAGCAGCAGTCTTGGCCCTGAGCATGTGCCAGGATTCACTGTGTCCCTGCAGTATCAATACGGGCATAGGCAGTGCTGCTGTTCTCAGCACTAGGCACAAATAATCCCTGTGGGAGAGGGAGTGGGTCTCTGCCAGCCTGGGTATGCTGCTCTTGGTGGTGCTGTTGCAGCACTGCAGATTCACGGGCTGGTGTTCCCTATTTTTATTCCACTGCTTTCCTCTGAGGGAAGCTGGAAGGCCTGTGCTGTCAGCATGTGCTAAATACTGTGAAAGTTTGAGGTATTAATTTGTTCTGCAATTGTGTTTAAAAAGCAATAGGTGTCATGTGTAGGCGACTGCTGTTGCTCAGACATGCAATGGGAGAAATCGCTGCTTTGGAGAGTCAGGACCTCAGTGGAGCAAAGTGAATCAGAGCCACAGGTCCTCAGCCAGTGTAATTTTTTTTCTTCCTATGTTCAAATGCTGCCTGCAAACCTGGCTAGGTGGAAGAGGCTTGGCAAGGATGCTGTGGGTACAAGGCAGCCACACACTCCTGAGGGCATCCACCAGCTGTCATAGGGTTCTCAAACTGCAGGCAGAAAAGTCTTACACACAGTTTTCTGTCTGCATCTGGATTAATCACAGGGTGGTTGGCTGAGCCCTCCTTTCATGGTTGGTGGCCTATACTGGCAACTTCCCTTTCTGGTAGAAGGATATAGGAGGAGGAAATAGAGGGTCAAAATGGAAGAATTGCCACCAGCAGCTTGCAAGTGAGGAATTTGGGATGCTCTGTATGCTAAGGCAGGTTTCAGCACTATGTCTTAGTGTGAATCCATGTCACATCAGTGTTTAGGTGTTCTAGATGCCAGGCACAGCAAGGCACGACCGAGACATGGCAATGCAAGCAAGAAGAAACCTGTCCAAAACCACTGACCCTCTAGAGAGACT
Organism: Rhipidura dahli; assembly: GCA_013399225.1. NCBI lineage: Eukaryota > Metazoa > Chordata > Aves > Passeriformes > Rhipiduridae > Rhipidura > Rhipidura dahli. The sequence goes on along the minus strand of VXAC01006135.1, from coordinate 118,625 downwards.
TCGCCTGCAGTGTTTAGCAAAAGGATCTGCAGGCATCAAAGGACTTGGCAGGTGAGTATAAGAAGTAAACCCATTATTCAGCTTAATAGTTTTATCTGCAAGAGGCCCACAGGCTGAACAGGGGCCAAAACTTGAGTTTCCTCATCTCAGTGCAAATGCCACAACCCACAGAGCCTGGCACTGGGGCTCATGTGTTTTGGGACTGACCTGCTCACCTTCTGAAGGATTGAAAATTGTGAATCCCTCACAAGAAAGTGCATCTGTGAGATCCAGAACAACTCTTGCCAGGGAAAGGAAGGAAACATAAGCCATATATCTCTCTTTGGTGTTTTCTAAAATTATCTTAAGTATTTCAGCACTGGAGATTTTATGCTTCCTTCCCCTTGTAATTGTCTATTAGCTGTCTAGTTTATGGGAGGCACCTAAAATCTTTTGGCAAGTATCCCACCCCTAGGAAAGGGGAGCTGCATCACACCCTGAGACCCTTCCCATGCCCCATAAACCACAGAGGGATCCAGATGGTGACCAACTGGAGCTTCATCTAAATGTGCAGCTTGCAGAGGGCTGTAATGAACAGGGATAAACCATGGCAGCCTTTTCCTCGTTTAACTTCAGATGTGTAATATTCATGCACCCAACCTAAACAAGTCACGTCTACTGCCAATAAGTGTAGGGGGTTTGTTGGTGGGTTTGTTTTTCCTTTTTTTTCCCCTCAAAATAGGGAACAAGGAGGAAATGTTGTCTCAGTAAGATGACTCTCTACTCCAGTGCTGTGCTAAACCACTGCATCAGTCTCCATGTTTTCCTATGCATTTTCCTCAAATTTCATGTTTTCCACAGGGTATTTAAGATTATTGATGCTAACAAGAGCAGAACCCTTGATTTCAACGAGTTTCTGAAAGGCCTACATGATTATTCTGTGATGATCAATAAGGAAGAAGCACAAGAGCTTTTCCGGAAGTTTGATAAAGACGGCAGTGGAACAATTGATTTTGATGAATTTCTTGTTACACTGAGAGTAAGTCTGGGAATTCATGTTGTTATTGCATTAAATGGATTAAGATAAAGCAGAAAAGAACAAAATAGAATGGAATATTTGCAAATAAACAGTTGTGATTTTTTTTTTTTTTCAATTAATTGTGGCCTTGATTTAAATACTGAAATTCCTGTGTGGCAGTCTGGGTACCTGTATGATTCAGCCCATCAATCTCACTTCTTTGCTGGCCATTTTATGATGCATATTTTCATAACATGGACTAATTCAGGGAAGACTTTCTCTAATCCACCACAGTGATTGATTTTGTCTGAAGTTTCTTTGGTCTTCCAAAGCCTGAACAATTAAAATAGAAAATATTGGTACTTAGGGTAATTAGTAATTTCTTGCTGGAAATATTTAAAATGGGCAGATCAAAAAATTGTTTTAGGTAGCATTTTCTCTCTTATTGTCCATTTGCTATTGTATGGGTAGACACTCAGTAGTCAATCGCATTGCTCTTTTGAGGATATATTGCCCTTTCTAGCTCTTGGACAGTGTAGACTATCACCAGTTTATGTACCTTGAAAGTTTTACTGCTAGCAACAGCAGTGACTGAATTTGGAACTGGGCAAGTAGTTGGCAAAGATAAAATGATTCTGTCAATATTTTTTTACAGCCTCCAATGTCCAATGCAAGAAAAGAGATCGTCATGAAGGTGTTTCAGAAGTTAGACAAGACTGGAGATGGTGTCATAACAATTGAAGACTTAAAAGAGGTGTATAATGTGAAGTATCATCCCAAATACCAGAATGGAGACTGGACAGAAGATCAAGTTTTTAGAGCCTTTCTGGATAATTTCGATTCATCCAATGAAAAAGATGGGAAGGTAAGTGAAGTACCAAGTGTCAAGCTGTGAAATCACCATCTGACTCAGAATTTGACTTATGGCTTTAAGTGTGGGAGTAATTGCAGTACCAAACATCCATTTGGATCACATTTCTATGGAAAATCAAAGCAGATGCATAACCTGTTCACAGAGCTGCTGACACAGCCAGCTTGCACGTTCTGAGGCACAGGGGCTCTGCAGGAGGTACAAAGGTAGCTGTGAGATTGCTCTAAGGCTTGTTGCCTTAATAATATAATTTCATAGATTACACTAAGTATATCTTCAGACTGCCCCACAAAATTACTGATTTTCAAGATTCACATAAATTGAGGGATTTTTCACTTCTTAGGAGAATAAATACTAGGATCCAGTTAAAAAGCAGGTTCCCTCGTATGGTAAAGGCTTTACAGTTAGTTCTTCTCCAGTGTAATTATTGAGACACATGACTTGGAAGTCAGTCTATAACAGAGACAGGTTTATCTACAGGGAGCTGGAGGGAGGATGGGGCTGGGGCTGCTGCCACCAGCTGTGTGCCCTGACGAGCCACGAGCTGGGACAGGGTTGGGAGCCCTTCCTGCACTCTGGCTCAACTCTCTGGTTGAGGTGCAAAGCCTGGGCACCTTCAGTGATGGTCTTCTTATACATCTACTTTGCAACCACCTCTGAGCCAAGCATGCTCTTTCGCCTTGTTATGTGTCTGCAAACTTCTTTGGTCTGCCCTTAGGTCTGTCTGAGCAGCTGAGAGCAATCCTGTATCTCCATGGCTCACATGGTGATAGTCTCAGTCTGAGCAGTTAACAATAACAAACAAGGCTGTAAGTTTTTATCAGTGCTTTGTGGAATGTCTTCAACACTTCCCACTCTCCGGGCTGCACCTGGGTTTTCATGGCTGCATTGCCACTTGTGACTCCTGCCTGTCTAATGCTCCACTCGAATCCTTCACTTGCTTTGTTCCCAATGCCCAGGCTCTCAGGCATGGACAGGTGGTGAGTTTTATTTTCTTTGGGCATGACTTTGCACCAAGTAGAGCTGAATTTCATCCCTTCTGCTGCAGTGTCATCCTTAGAGGTACCAGTTCTGAGCCTGCTATCCCCTTCCATCTGCACAGCTGTGGTGACATCTAGAAAGTGTCAAACAAAACGTTCCTGCCTTTTATTCTGAGGTCATACATGAATGAACACATTAAATGAGTCCCCAAAGTGACCCTTGATGAGTTCAGTCCGTGGTTATTCTGAGCACCCACCTCTTGTTCAGCAATCCTGATGCTAGCTCACCTGATTGCTGTTTCTTTTGAGAACAGACCGTGGATTTCCTGAATTACAACACAGTAGTGATGCTGAATATCTAAAATGTTTTTAGCAGAAATGCCTCAAAGTTGAGCATTTGCTAAAAAGGTCCCCTTCACCATGATCTTGCTGGGTGCCTCTGAAATAAGCAGGTTCAGTGAGGCTTGTAATCAGTTCATGATGCTAGGACAGTCTGGAGTGGTCTCTTCTCCCTGTTGCCATGTTTTTCTAAGTTCTGGAACACACAGTGCAATCAGAGCAGATATCATGGAAACAAAGAATGTGATGAGTTAGAAGGAACCCATGAGGATCATAGAGTCCAACTCCTGTCCCTGCACAGCACACCCCAAGAGTCACACCCTGTGCCTGAGGGCATTGTCCAAATGCTTCTGTAGCTCTGTCAGGCTGGTGCTGGGACCACTGCCCTGGGGAGCTTTTCCAGCACCCAACCATCCTCTGGGTGAAAAAGCTTCTCCTGATACCCAACCTAAACCTCCCCTGACCAACTTCAGGCCATTCCCTTGGGTCCTGTCACTGTCACCACAGAGAAGAGATCAGTGCCTGCCCCTGCATTTCCCTTCATGAAGTCTCACACAATGAGGTCTCCCCTCAGTCGTCTCGAGGCTGAACAGACCAGGTGACCTCAGCTACTCCTCACATGACTGCCCCTCCAGAACCTTCACCAGCATCCTGGCCCTCCTTTGGACAGTCTCTTGTAGCTTAATGTCTTTTTTGTATTGTTTTGTATTTTTCTATGTGATGTTTATTCAAATAATGACCTACATTGTTTGAGAGTTAAGGCATCACAAGAGACATGCATAGTTTTTCTCTCTGCTAATTTGATTATTATTTTTTTAATGGTCATTTTAAAACCTCAAAATACCCATGAAAGCTATTCAAAACTCTTGGGTATTTGAAAGAATATTTGCTTCATTAAATGAAACTTGTTTACAGCAATGATATTTTCTCTCTATGGGTGATTATAGTGTTCCAAGCTGTCTCTAAATCTCATCAGAAATTCCATCCACTTTAATTAATAATAATACAAAGAACAAGATTATACCATCTCTGGAAAAAGGTACGTTAAAACCTTTGTCTTCTTAGGCAGAAGTAATTTTAAATTCAGTTCCTGGTAAGGTTAGTTAAACTTCATATGTTTCAACTCTATCCAAGTGTTATGGAGACCATGAGCTCTTGTTTCTAGCAAAGTGAAATTAAGCAAATTTTAAGTGTCTTAATTCCTCCTGTTGGATTCCTTTTTGTTAGCAGCAACATGAAACAGCAGATGTTCAGTTTCATTAAGAGTTGTTCTCAGTGTGTGGTTTTGACTTACAACATTAAAAAAAACCCAAAGGTTCATTTTGCTATATTTAATTTCTCTGTCTCAGGTCACAACAGACGAGTTCATGAACTACTATGCTGGAGTCAGTGCTTCGATAGACACAGACGTGTACTTTATCGTCATGATGACAAACGCTTGGAAGCTCTGATCACACAGTTAAGCAAGCAAGACCTTACTTTCACCTTTTTTCTCTCTGTTCCTGGAATGTTTGCTGACCTGGTAGCTGTTGCCTGTACACACCAACACTGCAAGTTGCTAACTACTTACTTGTATTTGCAGTGTTTTATGACCAAGCTGTGGCTTCAGGGAGTAAAGAACTTTCTGGGAAGTAAAGAACTTGTAACTTTCTTATCTTGTCATCTTCTGTTTCTGATGCTGAATAAAGACTTGGGACCTACCCTTCTTGTTGCACCAATGAGGCTGTCTCAGTTTGTCTTTTGTCCTTTGTCCATACAGACGGTGGGGAAATGGCACACAAGAGAAACTATTAAAAAAATCCCCAAGAAACCTAGTGTGTGAGTGTGAGGTGCCTAATTTTTCCTGCTTTGATACCTTTTTCTTTTTTTCTTCTACTTTCTGCTCCTCTCTCACCATTGTGCTGGTCTCCCAGACTGAGAAGCTGCTGCTGTAGCAATGAGTAAATGGCTTGTGCAGGGCAGCATTTGCTCCATTTCAGGCTGGCAACCAGCTAAAAGCAGTACAGGGTTATGGAAAGGACTTTCAAAACAGCCTTTCTGATGAAGTCTCAGCTCTTAGCCTGGGTTGCTAACAGTTCAAACACTGAAGTCCTGAGTGCTTGCTGCACTGATCCTCAGTAAACCCTATTTTTCTTTTGTCCAGTGATGATCTCAGTCTGAGCAATAGCTGCTTGCAATTCCTTAGTGAAGGCTCTGCAAACTCAATTATTTTCTTGACCAGTAAGCCTCCAGAAACTTGCATACTGGCTGACACTGGAAACTGGTGAAGAAATTCTCTATTACTGCCAGCTATCATAAGAGGAGCCTTTACTTACTGCAATGCCATTATATATGAAGAACAAACTTTCTCTCAAATAGGGGCTGAACATGTTCTGGCAGCTTGAGTAGAATCCATTCACTTCTCTTTCATTAATTGATTTCACAACATGGTGTCATGGTATGTGTCTTCTCTTTCAAATATAAAGAAAGTAATGTCAATGGACTGTGGGAATCACAAAATGAAAGAAACATTTCCTTTTTACTTGCTATCTCATGTCTCCACACCCTGCAGTGATCTGACAGGCTGATATTTGTTCAAGTGAAGTGGAAGTTTTAATCTGAATAACTGCAGCCAGTTTGTCTTTGGTAATAGCTTCCAATTTTATTTAATTCCAAACCAATATACATTTTCCAAAGGGAGGATTGGTACTGAAAGCAACTGTGCATTTTTGAAACCAGCAGAAATTTTGTCACTGGCCTCTGGGGAGCCTTAGCTGAGCCTGTGGCTGCTGGGGAAAACCCTGTGCTTCAGGACAAGACTACACTGAGCTGGACTAATGGAGTTTTGTGTGGGGGCTTGAAGGATGTGATCCAGGAGAGCTCAAAACCCCTCACCCTGGTGGTGTATCCCTGGTGCTCTCGTAACAGTTCCCAGCTCAGGTCTGCCTGTGCATGGACCTCATTGCTCACTGGATATGTTTCCTGACAGCTGAGTCATTTCAGCATCTGTTGAAATGACATCTGTGTTTCCAAGGGCTGGTTTCAGGTGCCTTCAAAGCCAGTGGCAAAGTTTCCTTTCACTGCTGCGGGAACAGAGCTGCTCTTGGAGCAGTCTGAATAACAACTGATAACTGCAGGAAAGGTATAGTGATTTCAGGAAAAAAAAATAATAATCTGGGAAGCAAAACCATGATTTTTCACTTGTAATTAGATGTTGTATAACTCAAATTGGAATCTGTCCTGTAAGAAATGTAATTTGATTAATATGTGTGCAAATTATTGGAACAAACATAGCAATTAACTGCTAGATAGTAAAATCTTTACTGGGGAACATGCATAATGATATAATGACACACTGGACACACACACTGGACATTCAGAGGAAGCACTTTTCAGGGGTTAAAGGAAAGTTAAAAGAATCTGAACCAGACAAGAGGGATTATCAAGACTAACAGCAAGTGACCAGAGCCTCCCTTTGGCACTTCACCCTCCCTCTCTATGATCTGGGAGACCCCAAAATGAAGCTGAAAGGCCCTTGTTCAGCTGCAGCTGCTGTGTGTGGATTACATACCCAGCAGATGCAGGAGATAAGTGGTGATGCAGGAGATAAGTGGTGATGCAGGCTGTCCTGCCAGCCTGTGGCTCCACAGCACACACAGCAGATTTTGGGAGATAAGTGGCAAGGCACACCATTGTATCTGGTGCTAGCATCAAGATGGGAGATCTTGGTTGGTGCTTCGTGTTTGAAGCACTATTTTTCTTTCTGATTGTGCAACAGATGCTAAACAGGATGGCACAAACCACAGGAACATCTGAGTCTGCAGGGCTGGGGAGCAGTCCCAGAGGTGGAGGTTTTGCCTGCTGTGAGCTCCAGCCTGCTGTGTGGCACAGTGTCTTGTCAGGAATAAGGTCTGCCCTCCCCAACAGCCAGCACTGTAGTTTGCTCCAAAAATGTTGGTAGAGCCCTGTGGGAAAGAGGGAAAGGCTCCCTTATAAGTCTTCCTGAACTCTGTTCCCACTTCCTGCCTCTGCATGAGCCATCAGAGCACCTCCAAGACACACCATCCCACTACCTCAAAGGAGCACAAGGGACAAGGAGCTGTGGGACAGCCTTTTCTTCTGTTGTTCTCCTCTGGGAAAGGTGGCACTTCTGCAGCTTCTTCACTGCATTTTGATTTTGCCCTCTCTGTGCTCTTTGTGGCTTCATGTTTCTGTCTGGGAGAGGAAATTTTTGGCTTGATGTGACCCAGAATTGCTGTTTGGCTTGTACTGTCTCCTGCAGCATAAAATTCTGATTCAAACAACTGAGTTGAATGCAAACCCCACTCTGTCATATATTTTTGAAATTAGACCACAAGAGATTTTCAGTGATCTCTGCTGCTCTCCTGACACAAACCTATCTTGGCAGAGGCAGATGGCAGCAGCAGAAGTTTTGCAGATGAAACCACCTGTGCTCATTGCTGTATAAAAGCCAACTTGCCTTTATGTAATTCCTTGTACACAGTCATGCCTCAAACCTCTGCAGCCCTGTGTACAGAACACGGCTTTGCCATCCCAGAGCTGTCACCAGCTGGCAGAAGGAGCAAGACCAGTGATTGTGCTGATTTTTGGCTTGCAGCTCCTATCCTCCACTCTGGGAGCAGCAGCAGCAGCAGGTTTCCCCAGTAAAATGAGTAATGTCAAGAGCAACCTGGCACTGCCAGCAGCTGCCCACTGTCTATGGCTTTCACTGTGGTTGTAGCCTGCCCTGTCTCTTTAGCTTTCCTCTCTTGTAGGGTGAGCAGAAAGGGTTCCCAGCAGCCTGTGCTTAACACCAAGTCCTTGGGTGGCTGGAAGCAGCCTCTCTGTTTGCAGCAGCCCCCTGGCCATACTGGTGTGCTTCAGCTGAGTCTCAAATCCCTGTGGTTTCAGAGTGAGCTTGGTTTTGGCTCTAGCATCTCTTCCATGCTCATGCCCAGAGGTTTGCAGCCACCCCAGGTACAGCAGCCCCACCTTCACCAAAATCTGGACCCAGCTTTCCCCCCCCCAGCTCCCAGCCCTGCTGCTGATCTCAACAGGAGCTGCAGCTGGAGACTGTGGACAAGGTCCAGCCTTTGTTGAACATCTTGGAAAGAAAGGAAGCACAAGGTTTTGTGGAAGCTGAATCAAGTCTGGTTTTCTGTGGAGAAGTGGAGACTGTGGTAAAATGTGAGAAATGTTTATTTTATTGAGATAAATCTGTGGTATTTTTTCCAAAAGCTGCAATAGATATATATTTTTGTACTTTCAAAAGATGGAGTTGTGTTTTTTTTTAGCTTATGTGTATTTTCTGGAAAAACAATTGTCAGACTGTTTTAGAGAAGCTCCAAATTTGTGGCATAGATTTATTCGTTTAGACATTTTCATCAATGCATTTCTGCTTTGTGTCTCAGTTTTTCTGTTGTTTGACAAACCTTTGGGGCTTTTTACATTCATTTAGTGATGGTCCTGATGTTGGACTAATCTAATTTTGCTATGACATGTAATTTATGCAGTCAATATTTAACAATAACTGGATTTTTTTTCTTTTTCAGCCCATAGAAGCAGCTCTGTTTCCCAATGCAAGAATCTCAATCCACTGGCCTTAGTGTCTTACAACCAAATTCTGCGTTAGAGCTTGCTGCAGCAATACATCCTAATATCAGGCTAGGACAGTCTGATGTAAAAATCAGACTTCCCTGGAAGATGCAAAAGAGCTATTTGCAAAATGTAGAGTCTTTTGAGCCACAGCATATAGCCATCACCCCTGTAAACACTGTTTTTCTCATTCTTAGGTTACACAAGATGAATTACTGGTATGGGGTTAGTGCTTCTGTGGACACTGATGCCTACTTCATTTTAAGGATGAAGAAACCCTGGAAACTCTGACTTTTGCTTTCACTTGCCCAAACTTCTTTGGGGCCCCAGCCTATAAATAAATGAAACGCTGCTTAGTTTGTTGTGGCCTTGATTCTTCCCCCAGGTCCCATCTGAGCAACACTTTTGGAGTGGCACAATGTGATGTTTCCAGCGAGAGTCCAAGGGCTGGGCTCCGACTTGTGGCTTCGTGTTTCAGCAGGTGGCGCTTAGCAGCCAAGGAAAAGCCATCCTGGCTGAAACCTGGAGCTGCAGCGTGAGCAAGGGATGAGACAGTCGGTATAATTTAGCAATTGCATTTTCTGGCATCATCAGTTGTTTTCTTGGGTGTCTGTACGTTAGATTTGTTTTGCCAGTGCTCTGTGACACACAGGAGTTCTAATTTGGGTGGCTTCATAATTGCAGTAATAAGGAGGTGTTTGACTTTAAAATAGTTCCTCACAGAGGTGGTAAGTCTTCTTTATGTCACATTTTAGCTGTTTTTTAATGATAGCTTAAGAAACCCCCCAACCACAGAGATAACTAGCTTGATTCAAACGTGTATTGACTAAAATCCTACTGCTGCTTCCCCCAGGCTGCAGCACTGCAGTATTGCTGTACAAATACAGGCCTTCAAATCAATAAACACTACTGGTGAGAAGCTGAGAAGGGGCTGTACTCCTGCCCTGCAGATATGCCCTGCCAGCATCACCAGGTCCCTTGCTTCCAGAAGCGATGGTTTCATGGTCATCTTCTGCCTGCCAAAAACTGCCCTGAATTCAGCCACGTGTGCCTGCAGCAGTGATTGTCAGGCCACCGTTTCACCATTTATTTCATAGCCCAGACTTCACTGCACATCACAGGCATTTAGCCATCCCTCTACCCTGGCAGCAGCAGTCCTCCTGCCTCTCCACACTTAGCTGGCCTTCTGCTGCCCCACTGACACACACAGCACTTGTGTGCGTGTTTTTTCAGCCTGTCTGACGGATGTGCACAAGGGGAGGAGATGTGGTAAACAAACAAACGCTTTAAGCCAGGGATGACTATTGCCTTGAGACGTAATTAGCATTTTTCAGCGTCATTAGAATTAGACCGTGACTCATTGTTATAACTGACAAAAGTCTAAGTTTATTTGTGTATAGCTAGGAGATGTTTGCACAGCGGTGGAGAGGAGTGCTCATAGTGCTAGGAGGCGTTTGCATGAGCTGCACAGAGATAAGCAAAGGGGAGAAGCAAAGGCGGGAGGGTGTCTGAGTGGTACCGCGACTGCAGGAGAGGGGCCGGAGCCCAGCGGGCACAGGGCAGAAAGGAGCCGGCAGCTCCGGGCACTGTGCCCGAAAGCAGCCACACAGAAACCAGTGCCACCGAGCTGCGTCTGGGTGTGCAGCTGAGTGAGAGCACTGCAGGCAGAAAGGGGGACGAGGAAAGTTGTGCTGAACAGAAGGAAATGCAAGGGGTGTGTGAAAGCTGAGCCATGCTCCTGGGTGCATACTGAGGCAGATGGGAATTTGTCAGCAGCTCGGGAGAAACTGTCATGTGAAATAAGGAAACTACTTGACAGATGGTCCAGACATAGCCATGGCTGTATCCTCATATGTGGACTATATATAACTTGGCCATAGACAGGAAGTGCTTGTGGTGTTTCTGGCTTTGGTGCATATTTGGCTTTATTTTTTTTTCCAAAGCAAAGCTGAAAGTGGTTACATCTGCATGCATCCAACAAATGTGTTACAGAATTACAGAATTACAGAAATTGAAGGAAGCATACACATACTACAGAGGATTCTCCTGATGTGCTTTTGCTTCTTCCTCTATCCCCTTTTTCTTTGTCAATGTGTCACTGGAAGAAGGTATTGTTCCATTATAGTCTGTATCTACACTCACACTGTGCAAGTTCTCACAGTATAAGCATTATCAGCAGCTCTTTTTGAAAGGAAATACAAGCACTATAAAGCAAATGAATGCCCAGGGCTTTGGTCTTTTCCTTCTTCAATTAATGCTTCATTCAGCAATAAACAGCAATAAAAACTGTTCTGTAAAATCTCCCTGGAACACCTTGAGCCAAATCCAAGGCCCCTTTGCACACTGTAGCTGTTAGGTTCTCCCCACTCGAAGGTTTCCCTGGTGCTGGGTGGAGGTGGAGGAGGTGGAGTGCTGTCTTGGGAGGGCTGGTTTTGGCTTGATGTGGTCCAGAATTGCTGTTGGGCTTGTACTGTCTCCTGCAGCATAAAATTCCAATTCAAGCAACTGCATTTAATGCAAGCCCCAATGTTTGCCATATATTCTTGAAACTAGGCCACAAGAGATTTTCGCTGATCCAATTCATTCTGCTGCTCTCCTGGCACAAAGCTGTCTTGGCAGAGGCAATGGAAGCAGCTGAGGTTTTGCAACATCTCTATGACTGTTAGCAGTCAGAACAAAACCGAGCATCTCTGAGAACGAGAGAGGACTCTTTTCATCCTTAGACTCTGGGAACATATACAACTAGGTAAAGGAGAATTTCAGAGAGCTAGAGGAACTGAGACTGCACAGTGAGGTGAACCCCAATTCCAGAGTGTAACAAAGCAGCTTGGGTGTCCCATGGCCACATCGCTCTATTGTCATGCAACCATGTGGCTGTAGCAGCTTTATCTCCAAGTGTGTGCTCCAGAATGTGCAGCATCCAAGGAGGACTGTGAAGTGGCTCAGCCATAATGTGAAAAAAAAAAACCAAAACAAATGTAATACCATAAAGAAAAAAAATGTTACCGTGCCAAAGAAATCTAAAAACTTAAAAATAAAATAACATTTTAAAGAAAGAACCCCAACAAACAAAAAACATCTCTTGGCAAATTATAAGTTGCTTAAAAAAAAATAAAAAAAATTAGGTCTTGTGATCACTGGCAGGATCCATAACATTCCATCTATCTTCCTATGTTGGGTGTTGCATAAGAACATGGTCTGTCCAAATTCATAGTATTTTTGTGCAGTCACAGCCGTTGGGAATAATGCTTGTAAACAAACATGGTCAGCCCAGCCTCTGACCTGGAAAGCACTTATGCTACACTAATGCTTGCATAAGAGCTGCAGAAAAAGACAGCATCATGCAATTTACAGCCCTAAATCAGCTTCTAGGAAGAGAAAGGACTTTGCTTCACATAGTTGGTACATTAAATACTGAAGACCACAAAAGTATTAGCAGAAGTACCTGTGGATCCTGTAATTGGCTTAAGGGCAGATCTTTACCAATAGCAAAAAGTAGTGGCATTTAGGGTTTGCTTTGTTTTAATTTGTGTCTCACAAAAAAAACCTTTAAAAATTAAATCCATCTCAGGAAACATCTCCCTGAGGTGGGCCCATGTAACCTTTTTGCTGGGCACTCAGCTGATGCTCATTGTGGTGCTCAGGCTCTTGAATCCTCAGGAACCTAATGCTGAATAGCAACTCTAATTTACTGTCTTTTTGCAAACTCTTGGCTTAGACTGACTGGGGGGGGGGAGTTAGTTTTGACCCACCAGTGTTTAGAAGAGATTGGGCTCTATTTGAGTGGAATTTATTGTAATATTTCTTGCTAAGGCATTAATAAGAGCTTAACTCTGTAACCAAGAGGGTAACAAAAGAGTTCATTAATGTCTTTGAGACATGCTGTGATCCTCAGCTGGAACTGCATTGTCACTGCTCTGGATTAATTAGATTTGAAGATCAAAATCAGGTTGAATCAAATTCAATTTCTGCTGCAGTGAAGACTGCTAGCAGCATACTGAATGCTGAGATAGGCTCCTTCTCACTGGAATGTAGGAGAACCCACTTCCCTGAAGGTAAAACATTGCACTGTGAGCAGAGTGTGTGAGGGAGGTGAGAACTCACAGGATACCAGGAAAACAAAGCCAGAAAGCTTCAACATCCTGCTTGTGTTGGAGAAAAAAAAGACATGCTGTAATTCTTGTGAGATTTACTGAATTTTGTAGAAGTTGGACATTGTGACATAGGCTTCCTCATTGTTTGGTGGTCTCATGTCATTGTTAGGCAGCATCTGGGAGCATCTGGAGTCGTCATTTGGGGGCTCTGGATGGGTCTGGCCAGAAGGATCCAGGGAAGGTGTGGGGGAAAGGTTGAAACCATCGTTGTGCAGGGGCACCCTGTTGCCGTGGCAAACCTCGTAGGTGCTGGAGCTGCAGCTGCCCTCGGTGACTGCAAACTGGGCAGTGCCCAGGAGCCTGTGCAGGGCTTCAGCTGGCCAGACTCCTCTGAAAGATACGGGCACATTTAGCTTGGTTTTGTCTGGCATCGCAGGGATCACCTTCAGGTCTGATCCACTCCTGAATTTTTCTGGAATGCTTGTCTCTGGAGCAGCTGATGGCTGAAGAAAATTTTCCAGTTCAGCTTTTGCCCAAAGGCCGTCCACTTTATGGATATGAACATAACCAAAACTCTCTGGATTGAAGCTTATATCAAAATTCTGTGTGGCAAAGGGAACAGCACAATTAGTCAACAGTGGGTGGTAGATTAAGAGAAAAGGTTCTTTGATAATTTATTTGATTTTAGAAGGGTATTTATTATTTCTTTAACCCTAGCTGTAACCCTGAGCAGGCTGAACACACAGAATAAGCTATCACATAGCTGAAAATCCCTTTCCCTATTAACTTGGATCTATCCTATGTTCTCCTCTGGGCAGTACGCCTGGAGAGTGTTTTATGCTCTATACAGTGTTAGAGAGGCTTTTCTGAGACACGCATTTATTGCATGCCTGCCATTTCACAGGAAGGAGTGTGCCCGCCCAGTTGGTTTCTTTCAGTTTTACCATCCTAATTTAGCAGCAAGGGAAGTAAAAATTTGCCATGGCTGCCTGAAACACACTAGGTATCCCTGAACTGGGGAGCACAGACGCTGGGAGAGCTGTGTTAGGCCACCTATTAAATTAAGAACATGCTAATAATGTACCTGGAGTGAGCAGCACTAATGACTTTCTTTGTGAAAAAAATGAACTAGGTATATAGTTTTAAGACAACAGGTTATTCCCACACCTTATCGTTTGTAGCCTTTGTCCATCTGGCTTTTAGCTGGCAAAGCAGTTCATATACTGCATGATGTATGACCAGTGCTGCTGGTCAGGTCAGGGTGCATGGGCATCACCAGGGATGTTTGCAAAAGGTCCCCATCCAGCCCCATGATCACAGTTCCATCAAATCACCAAAGCATCTTGGTTGGAAAGGAGCTGTGGAGTCCAACCTTCTGCCAGAAGCAGGACCTGGATCGGGCTGTTCAGACCCCCATCAAGATAAGCCTTAAACATTTTCCCAAAGGAGAACCTACCTTGTCTTTGGGCAGACTACACAATGTTTAATTATTTTCATGAGGAAGATTCTTCATTTATATCCAGAAGAAGTCTGCCCTTGCAGTAACACTTGCTTGTTGCCTCTGGTCCTGTCACTACACAGCCTTGTGGTGAGAGCACCTCCCCCACCTCTCTACCTACACCTTAGGCATTGGAAGGTTGTAGGTAGTATTCCCCACCCTGAGCTTCCTTTTCTTCTATAAACAACCTTAATTCCCTCAGCCTTTCTTCATACATCAACTTCCCAAGACCTCTGCAGTTACTTTGCACAAGTCAAACCTCAGGCACTAGTTCAATTGTGTTATTTCCATACCCTTGGCTGACATGTGCATGAGAAAATGTGGGCTCTCTTCAGTGAAATGTGGAAGTAATTTCTGAGAGATGACCTAGTTCATGCAGAAAATGCACATACTGCCTCTCATGAGCATTAGTTTCGTCCCCAAGAGTCTATACTCAGGTGGAAAGAGCAGAGGAAGAACATACGTTTTTTGGCTTCTTGCATAGTTGCTCCAGGGTTTTTTTGTGGTCAGGAAGGTTTGGCCATACAGCAGGCTTGATCCTGAAACAGCAACAATAGACAAAAAGCAGAATAAGAGGGCTGTGTTGAGGTATCAGAGGTTCATGTTGCATCATTTATACTAGTTCTCACAAAGCCTTAGGGGCTAGCTGGCATTATCCAGAATAAAGACAGAGAAGCCTCAGAATAAAACAGATGAGGAGTTCTAAAGGTCACCAAAAAGTCATTGTTCTTTTGAGTACACAAATTGTCACAGTCAAAAGAAGACACCACTAAGTACTGGAAAGGCAGCACATTATGCTGGCAAAGAGCTTGTTGCTTGTTTTCATCTAGCTGTGTTAACAGGGTTCTGCATGGTGAAACTGGTTTCTGCAAGTGCAAGAAGTTGCTGTGGTTAAAGTGGAAATTTCCTGATAATTGCCTTCTGCATGTTAAATTAATTCAAAGAATGGCATATTGTCCTATTCCTTGGCTAGCAATTTGGGCTTCAGACATCTGTCCTGTAGACTTCCACAGGTGTCATTTTTACTGCTTTGATTAGCAAAGTTCTCACATTGTGCTGCCTGCTACCCTCAGCTGTGATGCATCTGGAGAATATTGTCCAACTGATATTCAATCATTGCACTGATATTAATATAACTATACATGTATGCGAATATATATATTTAATTTTATTTATGTGTCTGTGTGGCTGTATGTACGTACCTGTATAAATTCCTCTTCTTTTTAAAATGGAAATATCTGGGATCAAAAAGTCTCAGCTGGTTTTGCTGCAGTTTTCTACAAGCAAAACTTGTAGCAAATTTAGAGAACTGCAGGTTCCCAGCAACAGTAAAACACAAGAAATAGAAATCCCAAGTTATCTCTCTACTTGTGAATAAAGTAGCACCAGGGCAGATAGCTCCAGTTGTCTAAAATGTTTAATTATTAAAATTATTTGTGGCATGGTTTGGCTGAGGCCAACTAGCATTGACTGGGTAATACCCATATTTAACATTGCCAGGTAATCCATGTGTAACTCTGGAGTTAGCACAGCCCAAGTGTTGTGCCAAAAAAGCAGTTCACACACAGCTACCTCTGTTGAGCTGGGTGTCATGGACAGGCTGCTCTGAATGTCACTGAAGAGTTCTGGACTTTCTGTCTTGCAAGGGGTTCATCTTCTATAGTTAAACTTGGATTTTTTTCCCTTCTGATTCTAGTTCATAAGATTATCTACATCTCTGTTTATTTTCTTAAGCTTGTCAGCTCTAGTGAGCCATGTCATTAAAAACATATTTACAGTTATCTATCTACTGCTGTGTAGCAAATATGTGAAAAAACCCTAATGCAGACCAAGGGCTGCTTGGGTAATAATTAAATCCCTAGTCCCACGTCTGCCTGGTTTCACCTCATGGCTGCTGGAAGGGGATATTTGGCCAGCCTGGTGTCTGACACCGTCAAACCTCTGCTGCAGAGGGCTCTGCCCTGCTGCTTCTGAAAGCAGAGCAAACGCCCGTCTGACTCAGCCTGTGAAAGGGAAAGAGGTCATCACTCTGGCATGCTGTTTCCACACTTCCTGAGACTTTACTAAAACCTGCAGGTCCCTTTCTTTTCTGGGTTTTGCTTGAAGTTTGTGAGTCAAATTTGCCTCCAGTAGGACACTGAGTCTGTAAGTGTTTTGTGGTGACTTCGGCTCCCCAAAGGTCCCAATGTTTTGAGCCCAAAACTGAGAACTGCTCCAAGTGGCAGGTCATCTTCTGCCTGCCAACACTGTCTCTTGTATTGCCCATTTGCATGCCATGAGCTTGATACAGAGCTCCAGAGATGGAGAGAGAATTGTTCACAAGTATAACAGGGAAAGCAATGAGACTGTCAGAACAGGATTGGGTTCCAACACCTTTTCTGATACGAAGAGATTACCTGTTTTCCCAAAAAACTATGATCAGTGCAATCATAACAATGGACAGCATGAATCCCAGGATGGAGAGTATAACCATGACCACGCTGCTGTCTAAAGGAAAACAAAGAACATGAGCCAATGCATGTAAATGTCTCACTGTTCAGCCACCATAACTGTGATGTTTTTTCAGAAGATAAATTAGGAATTAACACCAAGCATTGCACTTGCCTATCGCTGGGCTGGTGCAGTGGCTCATTTCTCCTGCCTCAGTGAAGGAGGTAAATGACAGGCTGCCAGAGCATCAGCACTTGGCTGAGCTTTGAGCTGGGCTCACAGATTGGACAGCTTGAAGTGTGCTGTCACCTGCAGCGCATTGAAACCAGCCCTCACTGTGTTCTCACAGCAGCACAGAGATGACTTCTAATGCTGAGGTGCCCCTGGGGACTGAAAGGACCCAAGCACCCCAAATATTATTCATGTGCAGTGGTGAGATTTTATCCTGTGTTGCATTTGTGATCCAGGTGCCACATTTCCGTACAATCCCAGGGTCCTGAAATGATTTATGTTTCACATCTCTTTGTGCCTTACCCAAAATGCCTGGTGCAAGCTCTTCCTTCTCCTGGCAAGCCAGGCAGCAGCAAGCAGTGAGTCAGCCTTCATCTCCCTCTGCACCCACACCCTCAAGCACTCATGGCAGCATTTCCTCTGACCTTATTGCTCTTCAGTGAGATTTAAATTTTCATGGAGAGCCAGCCCCAGACCAGTGCAATCCAGCTGCTCTGAGAGTCACCTCCTTGGAGTGCCTGGGTCTGTGAGGAATGACCCTGCTGTGGCTGTGGGCTCTTCCTCCCCATTCTCTCATCCCTGCTGCCACTGACACTGGCCAGGGAGACCAGGCCTCCAGCTCGGCTTCCCTCCCAGTGGACTAAAGTGTTTTCAGCCCTTACAGCTCTCTGTGGAGTCCTGCTGTCTTGCTGTCCTGAAGCTCTTGGAAGTGCTCCATTCACTCCATGTGCCCTTAAAATAATCTCCATTGGGCCGAGAACGCACTTTCACCTCATACAATGCTTCACTTTCAAGGTTTCTCCCCAGCAATTTTATCTGAAGATATGGTGACTCTATTGTCTAAAAACACACACAAAAAAATCCAATTATTTTTCCAGCAGACAGTGGAGAATTATCCTCAAGTTCAGCAAAATATGTGAGATCAGGTGCATCCCTGAAATACTGTGCTCTTTATTCCATCTCTCTAGCCGTGACACAGGTGCTTATCAGGGCATCAGCCTAGTTAAACAGTGGCATAGTCCAGACAGTATTGAGAAGAGAGACAAATGCCAGGTAAAGGCTTTTTGGAAAACAGCTGCAAGTATTAACTGTGCTTTGCAACAGCTGACACTGCAGTAGGAAATATATGCTTCCCTGGAAAGGCTCAGAAGAGGGACGGGGAAGAAACACATTTTTGCAGCATAAAAAGACAATGTCTGAAAGGGCAGTTGCAGGGAAGGAGTTGAAATCCTGCAGTGCAGCTCTGGTGCTCTCCATTTCAATGTATTTGTCTGCCTGAATCAATTTTTTCCCCCCTTGAGTTCTTTGATGTTTGATCTTTGTATATTTTCAAGCCTACTCAACAAGGAGGGAGATTTAATCTGTGAAACAGAGAGCGGTTGATAGGCAAGCTCTAAGTGATATCCAGCTGTTAGAAAAAAAATTACTTGTGAGTAGAATTGCCTTGTTAAGGTTTGGGTCTTGGCATGTTTTGATGATCTGAGATCTGTGGGGAGGTTAACAGAGCTTGGGAAGAAGGATGTGGGACTGGTGATGGACACAAAGAGTGCAGATTTTATGGGCCATAATAGATGACATTTGGCAGAACCCCCAAGATAAGGAAGAAACTAATAAAAACAACTCAGTGACTGTGCTGAATCAGCTCAGACTGGGTAGAAGGTGATTCTGGAGGACAGATCACGACTGCTGACTCATGGCCCACCGGGTCACGAGAGCCACTAACACAAGACAAAACTGAGCCTGTGGGCTAATTAGCATGGGACATGAGAGAATCATTAACTGATAGAAGATAGAATATTAATTAATAAGAGAACTATGTACCTTGTAGCCAATGAACCGCTAATTAGTTTGTTTGCTAAAATGCATAAAATAGTAAGGAGATTTCATAGCTGTTGTGCTTGATTTATGGAATACCACTGAGAACCTAGGCTTGTCATCTGGAGCAATCAATGTCTCTCTCGAGTGTGTAATTACTGGCTTGTTGCACTCCAGGTAACTAATCTGATTTTTGTGCAACAACTGTGTTCCCTCTGTAAAACCCAGGTGTAATCCATGCTTTCAAACATTGTGACTAGCCTTTGCATGGCTGCCCTGGTGACAGGGGACACAGAGATCTCTGCGGCTGGGCAGCTCAAATTAGACCCAGTTCACAGGCAGCTGCAGCCTCAGATAGCCTGCAAGGCTGCACTGGAAGCCAGGAAGGACTCAGAGAAAAAGGAGACTTGAGGAAACTTGCTAAATAAGTAGAGAGGTCACACATTTGACTGACTGATGAGCACAGAAAAAAACAGCAAAATCACCACATCAAAGAGCAAACTTAGAAAGGTTCAACACATTATGTCTTCTCTTTCCACTCAAATGAATGAAACCTCTTTTGACTGATGAAATTTCCAAATACCAAATATTGCACCATTCCAAGTTTTCAGATGGAGATGTGCAGAAGTGCAGATTTGATCATTTGCACATGGTACAGGCTTAATTTTGGAAATGAGTGTAAGCACACCAGTACATCACCACTTACCTTCCAAGTACCTTCTTTCTGCCGATAGGCTACTTGGTGTACTAATTTGTCCTTTAAGTATTTCTTCCTTGAGTGTGGTGTACAGTAGCGAACAAGATACTCATTTGCCTCCTTTTCATACGTGATGTTTATAGCGAAAGGTACTTCAGGCTTAACTGCAAATGACAACAAACTGGTATGTAACAGGAGCAGAATAATGTTACTAGAAAACAAAAAGGGTTTGAAATGTAAAAGAAAGTTCACTTTCAAGTTACAGCCTTGCAGGGTGACCTATCTTGAGCAATTGTCCAGAGCTGGGCAATCCTCATGCTGAACCTCAGCTCATCCTTACACCCTGATCCTGAGAGGGGCTTGGTTTTGACCTGCTAGATAAGCAGTTTGACCAGCAGGGAAGGTGCCTGTGAGCGATGTGACACTTAGTCTTGGAAAGCAATTCCTGAGTATGCCCACCCCTGTGGCATCTTGAAAGCCTGAAATTCACTCTAGCCAGTGCTCTGCGATGGAGGCACCCTGGCAAAACCCAGCTGGGAGGAGGCACCGGGAAACAAACTGGGCTCAGGCACCACTGAGGCTCTGTCAGGACAGTGGGACAGAGGAAGGAACAAAGTCTGACAGTGTTCGATAGAGCAGAGGGGGCTGTGTCTCCAGGCCCTTGCTATGAGCCCACACCTGACCTGGTCTGCAGGAGACTGTGCCAAAGACCATCCGTGCAAGTACATCAAGTCCAAAATGCAGCCCTCAGGGCTCTCCCCAAGCTCAGCCTGAGTTGGATGTGCTTGAGACCTACAGGGACTTGTGGCTGTGACACTGAGATTTCCTGAATTCACCTTGTGTAAGTACATCAACTCTCATAGCAACAGACAGCCCACACCTCTCTCCTCTCAGGATAACACATTTAGCTATAAATTGTTCTCAGGTCTTCTATAACCCCCAAATACTTAGTCCTTTCACAGTTTTCAGAGTAGGGACAGCCAGAGATGGTCCAGGCTGCCTTGTAAGCTGAGAGGCAATGTAAGGCTATTACAAAACTACTGGACTGTGGCAGAAATGTTTCACAACAAAGGGATGTTGCAGTGCCTTCTGCCAACATGAGACAAAGCAATGTGGCACCAGAGAAGAACAAGGAGAATCTGTTCTACACAGGCTTTTCTGCTGCCAGAATGAGATTCTGTGGATTCCCTCTTCCTCTCGAGTTTCCTATTCCTTGGCTGAGGCACATCCCTGGTCTTTGACTGGCCCATCCACAGTCATCAGTGTAGGATGCACCTTCTTCAGACTACAGGATGAGCCACGATGTGAAGTGAGATCTTGTAACCTTGTGTTCCCTTGGCTACTGGGCTCATGCTATCCATGGGATGGCCAGTCCCTGAACTGCGTGGTCCCTAGTCAGAGATGAACAAAATATCCCTGCCTGGCATTTCATCCACACTCAGCTGCTTCAGCCATGGGTGGGATTCAATCTGTGTCCCAGTCTGGGCAGAATGTCACAGTAAGCCAGAATTCAGCTACACATTTTGAATGGAGTTTAATCATGTTCGGCTTTGAAACACCTCACTCTGGTAACACCCCAGTCCAGGCTACATGCCCTTTTATGCTGCCTCTCTGTCATCCAAATTGGCCCTTAGGCTTCCTGCTGGGCTGTTTTTTCCCCAGTAACCCTTGTAACTCAAAACCATCCAAAATGTTAAGTGTCTCACCAATGTCAGTTACAACCAGACTCCTGCAGACCCTTCTCTTTGTCTCAGAGTACATGCAAACATCTCTGTTTGAGAGTATATCACTGAACTGTAAGAAGTAGGCATCTTCCTGTTTCTTCATGTTGGAGCAGGCGTAATTGTTGTCTTCCTTGGTACTGTTGGCCAAAGTGACACAAAATTAATTTCTTCTCAGTCTTATTATAACTTGACTACTTACTATAGAGGATGAATCCTGCTTGCTCATTTCACTTTCTCTGAATGGAGACTCCATGTGAAATAAGAAATAAAGTGATGCAAATAAGGACTTTGAGAGACTGATAGTGTTTTTCCTTCTGGTCTTTGAGCACAAAAATAAAGAGATGTGAATCACAATAAGCATAATGGAGCTCTCCATGACGTGGAGAAAAAAGTGCAATTGTTTAATTGGAGGAATATGTGTTAAAACATTTGTATCTTTAAAAAATTACCGTACTGCTGCTATTTTAAAGTACAAGGCAATAGGTTTTGATGGTTTTTGAAGAGAAAGAGAAATTCCTCACTGACTTAAGTGGTAGCCAATAGAGGATCCACAGTCAGCCTAGCCATGAAGGAATCACATGGCAGTTTCAAAACTTTTTTTCCCATTTCTGTGGCTCCCATTGTTTGAAATCTGCTATAAAACTTCAGTCTAAACCTATGATAAATACCATGAAAATAGAGAAATTCAAATAAACTATGAGGGAAAAAAAGGAAATAATTTGTGATTGGTATATAAAGATTTTTTTAAAAAATATCCACTTCTTTTTTGTCTGCTACATAACTTTGTGGTTCAGGAAAAACAAAAAAAGGGAAAAGCATCAGTATGTTCAAGAAACAAAATTTGATTTTAAGCTTGGTGCAACAGTGAAAAGAAAAGGTGGAAAGAGTTTAAAGGCTTTGATAGAAAGTGGAGATGACTGATGTGTTTGGTAGCTGTTGGGGGCTTGTGTAGTTGTTCTAGTGTACTCTTGCATGTTTGTGTGTGCAAAGACAATAGCTGGATTTTTGTCTTAACCTAGGTAAAGGCATTTTCTTTGATGTGGAAAATGAACCTTCTGCTAAAGAATTTTCTGTGGCAAGGATCTCTGTCTTCAAAAACATTTTTTTAAAATACTCTTTAATTTAAAGTAAAAAGTTCTCAGTTCATGCTGGGCTACATCCATATTACAGGTGTTTTGGAGCAACAGAGGCAAGATCGGAACTATTGGAGATGTTATAGTCCCCTTTAGAAACCCTGCCAGCTCTTTCTTTTTCTCATTAGGCGGCTATGTTCTGCTTCAGTAAACTCTTCTTTGCTGAATATAGTAGTCAAGCTTGGCAAGACACCCTGAAGAGGATTTTGTCTAGCTTTGCTGTCCCTGTTTCCTTGCATGTGGCAGAGTGACTCACTAGGGCTCAGCATTTCCCTTCCCAGGTGTTCACTGAGGGACAGACTGACAGCACTTACCACAGAGACAGGGTATAGTTAGTGTTGTAAGGAGGCAGCTCAGTGAAATTGCAGGTCAGGCTGCTGAAGGAGTCCTTAATATCCAGCTGGCTGAAGCAATCAATGTCAAAATTGTCTGGTTCATCATCCCCGAGAGTCCCTAAGGAGATATTCACAAGATGTTACTGAAGTAGACCTGTCAGTGTATTGATTTGCATCTCCATTGTATGGGATGTTTTTTCTTCATGTGGTTGCCTGAAAGAAAGAGGATCAACCCACCTGTTTTGTAAGAAGCAGAGAAACCTGGTCCAAAATG
Organism: Rhipidura dahli; assembly: GCA_013399225.1. Classification (NCBI taxonomy): domain Eukaryota; kingdom Metazoa; phylum Chordata; class Aves; order Passeriformes; family Rhipiduridae; genus Rhipidura; species Rhipidura dahli. The sequence goes on along the minus strand of VXAC01006135.1, from coordinate 95,633 downwards.
AAGTTAAAAGCAATTTGCACATTTCAAAGTTGCTCTCCCTGCATGCCAGGGTGAAGTACACCCACTTGCAAGAGTATTTTGGTGCCATGAGGCAGCTAAGCCACATTTTGATGGTACTGAAAAGCCTTCTGAAATGTCACAAATCTGGGCTCAGGAGGGAAATCTCAGACTTTCTGCCAGAATTCATGGCTTCTTGCAAATTAGCTTCAATGACTAATAACACAATAATGATTTGACTAAGGGCATAATTCTAAAACCCTACACTTGGCAGGTATGAGGCCGGTGATGCAAAAACTGATGCTTCTGAGAGGAGTCCTCTCTGCCAGAAACTCCCAGTTCAGCCTCATTTCATGAAGTCTCACCCACTACAACCAAGTGGATGGAGAAAGGGTTATTGTCATGACCCCTTGAATGGATCTCAGGGGCAGAAATGCCTCTGAGTCCTTTCACCAATGGTTAAGGGTAACTGTCACATTACACAAACCTCTTTGCTGAGTCAAGGGATTATCCTCAATCCCCTGCTCAGTCCTTTGCTACCCATTCCTCAGACAGGTCCTTGCCATGTGGGGCACTTTTTGCAGTGAGAAAAATAATCACAGAATCAAAGAAAGGTTTGGGTTGGAAGGGATCTTAAAGATCATTTAGTTTCACCCACCATGGGCAGGAATGACAGCCACTAGATCAGTTTACTCAAGGCCCGTTCGAACTGCCCTTGAACACTTGCAGGGATGGGGCTTCTGCAACTTTTTGGGGCAGCTTATTCCAAATCTTCTTTGCCCTCTAAGTACAGAATTTCTTCCTAACATCTAATCTAAATCTGTCTTCTGACAGTTTAAAACTGTTCCTCCTTGTCCTACTGCTATCCGCTGTGGGGCATCAGTGACTTGGACTCGCAAACGGAGTGGGGAAATGACTATTGAATAATTTCCAATGGAAAATCCCTCCCAGAGAAAAAGATGGTGAACTCTTGCATCTGCAGTCAGATTTTTAGTATGAGAAGAAGTCCAGAAGTCGGGAATGCAGAGAAAAACACAAAAGCAGTGCAGGCAGAGGCTAGGAAGGGGAGTGCTGCCACCAGCACCCGTGATGGGATGGGAGCATCTGATGCTGCACTACTCCAGATCCCATGGGCAGAGCTTTCCCCCACGAGCTAAGGCTCAGTGACCATTGGTCACCATGAGCAACTGGTGCTAAGAAATTATTACTGGTCTTCTCAGCACAGCTCAGGGACCCCAGATCTCTCTGAAGGACCACAAATAAATACAATGTACTCTACCAGCATTGCTGGTCAGAGGGGAGAACCTGTGCAGCCCAGACACAGACACAGACAGACACAGACAAAACAGATCCTGTACAAATCTGCTGTATTTAACCATCACATCCAAGACAGAGACACAGAGGTCAGCCCAACTCTGACAGGAACAAGCCCTGAAGCAGTTTCACAGAGGGGACAGTCTTGTCCAGTGCAGCCCTGTGCCATAAGTGCAGACATACTTGTACAGAAATATGTTCCACGTAGCATTGCATATTTGTGGGTAAAAGTGTGTACATAAAAATGTATCTGTATTCAAAATTTGGGGGATGCAAAGCAAGCTGAAATGAATCTGTTTAAAATGGAAAACAATGTACCGTATTTTGTATAGATATATACTCCCAAAACTGACTTATACAGATATGTAGCATTCTAAACCTCTTTTAACATTTTACTTGCAGCTACCAGGAGATTTGCTTTATGCTCAAGACAATATAACCACTTAAAGATTAGGATGACTAATCTTCATTTCTATAAGACTGCTTGGTGATCTCCATATATGCAAACTATATATACCAGATTTTGCATCAACACAAAAACCTGACAATCATCCTATTAATAAATGGCTTATTAAAAAAAATCAACTATTCACTACTGATTTGCTGAAAAGTTACAGAAATTTGAATTCTCTATCAGTCTGGTTGCAAAATGAAAAGAAAGGAAAAGTTTAGTCTTGCAATTCAAATAGCCATTCAAGGTTTAATCCATATAGTGCAGCTCTGGTGCCACTCCGGAAGGAAAGCTGACTTTACCTCTTAGACACTGAGCATTTGCATTGTGATTATATGGTTCCTTATTCATGGAAATAATGTAATAACCATAGAATATATTATAATTAAACCTCAGAAACAGTGTTAAGTAAGCAACTTGAAATGCTATTTCTGCTATGGTTTTTCCATGGGCTGACTAATTTTTTTGTCTGACATAAGTATGCACATAGTGTCAGCCTCACTTCTGCCCTGACCCATAGAACCACCACACCCAAATGTTTGCTATGTGAATGGCTTTGATGAGTCGGACATGACTCATATTGCTAACGACTCTTCACTCAATTAAAAATTTACAAGGCCATTTTAATATTTGCCTTGTGAAGTCTAGACCAGGCAGAGCCATGAACTTAGCTCTGCTGAAATCAAGGCAGGGTTTGGGAAGGAGCAATTCTACGGTGGGATAAAAACTGCTCTCATAGCTACAGCAACGGCAGGTCCTTCACAGAAATTGTTCTCTCTTGGGTTTGGGCAGCATCCAGCATGATGGTTCAAACCACAGCAGAAATGTCAGGAGCCTTTATGAAGAGTGTTACCAGAGGCTAAGGATGTGCTTCAGCTTTATGCTCTAAAGCCACCAGGACTGACAGCAATGCATGACACTGAGGGCACAGCTAAGCACTGGCATTCTCCACAGACAGAGTAATGTGAGACTGATGTGATTCAGGCAGAGGCTGGTTTAGTTTGGATGTGGGCTGAACAAACCGTACAGGTGTGGGTAGGACGATCACTGAAGGAGTTCTGCCCATGAGACCCCACATGTGCCCTCCTGTGCCCTCCCTGCCTGCCCCTCCTTAGCTCTGCCTGTAGCTCTCTCAGGCCTTTTTGGGGGTCTCCACCACTTCTGCTGGGCTGGGGGACAGCAGCTGGGAGGCAGTCTGGTGCTCAGAAGAGAGGAGGAGATGGAGGCAAGTGCTGCAATTAGCTCTTCCCTCGTCTGCCCGTAAGAGTGCTCTGAGCTGGCTAGGGGCACTTTGTCAGGCTGCAGGGCGAGTTGGAGAGGCAAACAGCAGAACTCCAACATCTGCCAGGGGTGATTTTACCCTGGATTACTTAGTTTGCTAGCCAAACACAGGAGATTCATGAAGAGGTCATAAAAGTTGCTAATTGCTCAGTGGGGATTTTCTGAATCTGTTTGTCTTCAAGTTTAAGGAAATTATGATTTACTCGCATTGGTGAGAAAGCAAGCAAAGGTCTGATCATATCTGGTTTTGGGAAGCCCTGAAGATTTCACTGACACCAGTAATAAATTACTAGCATTGAACATTCATCACCATAGGTGCTTTCCAAAGCTGGCTCTAAACAGCTGCCGGTTGTATGAATAAATGACAAATAAAACCCACAGGGTGGCTAGATAAAATCCTGAGGCAGTCCCTGTCTTCTTTTAATTAAAAACTTACCATGCATATCCTATGTACATATGTTTGCATGTACAGCTGTCTAGATACACGTATTAAAATACACCCAGGGAAAAATGAGATTCCCTAACCAAGAGATAGCATAAAAACACTAAAAACTGAAAACTCTTTTGTTCCCAAGCAATGGAGCTCTAAACTACCAGTAACTGAGTGATAGCCCATGTCCTTCAGGCATAGTGCACAAACTCTTGTTACTGGTGTTCACTCAGTATCAGACAAGTAAGAGTTTAGCAGATCTGGGACTGAATTTCTAAACTGAATATTTTTATCTCCTTGTTGAGAAAAGGAATGGCAGCCTGAAGCACTGGTTTTATTTCTGCTTATTATGTTTTTATATTTGATCTTGATGCTGCTAAATAATTTTCACTTCTCTGAATGAGATCATAAAATCTACAAAAAGGCTAAATTTAAACTGTTATTAATTTATTATTATTTGCTGAGTAAGGGATGAATGCTTTTAGTGATGAGGTGTGAGAACCCCCTGGCTGAGTTGTTGCATCAGCCATGCTACAAGGGAGACTGGGACCATATCCCAGATACAGCTGATGAAACTCCTTAAAGAAAACATAAAAATTTGGCTCTTGATATGGAACAGTTTGGAGCAAGTTTGAGTTACATCAAAACATTTTACTTGGAGGAGACAAGGACCTCACTCCTCTCTAATGGCAGCTCAGAGTGACCGCTGGCTGCAGAAGGGTGAGGTTATCCCTGTGCCCAGGTGTAACTCCCCACAGGAACACTAACTGCACAAGGATTAGCAGGTCTGGCCCTGCATGCCCTGAGTGCACGTCTGGGGTCTCCCTTATTTCATATGGATCTGAATTTTACAAGGACAGCAGATTTGGGGATTAGATTAAATAGGTATCCCCCAGCTCCACCTCAGGGCCTGGCACTAGAAAGAGACTGGAAGTTGAAACAGAAATGTATTTAACCAGACAGCTGCATTTTGGAGCTCTTAACCGAGGTTTTTCAAGATCATATGTGAGTGGAAAGATGAAGACAAAATGACTCACCATCACCGTCTGCTGAGGTGCAACCACTTTCCCCAAAAGTGGTGTGGAGGAACATGGCAAAAATGCTCAGCAGAGTACTGGGCTGTGTCATCCTGAGCAGGCTGCATGTGTGCAGTGGGTGTGTGTGCGAAACCCGCGCCGCTCCTTTATAGCAGCCTGCCCGCGGGACCTCAGCGAGGGGAAACACAAACATGCCTACGCACAGTGGGCTGCTGGCAGCGGGCAGGAAGCCAAAGTAAAGATAAGTGCTGAGCTTTTACTTTGAAACAGCTTCCCCCTTCAGCACTGAGCACCTTCTGGATCAGGCCCGCCAGCTCGTTTGGGCAAAGCTGGTAAAGCCCAGTGGGAAAGGGAGCACGTTCCATGGACTGTGCTCCTGACTTGGCTCATGGGATTTGTGCTGCTGGTTTCCCTAAGAGCGTGGCTTAGTCCTGGCATCCCTTGGCTCCCACAAGAGGCACACAGGTCCAAGGGAGAAAAATCTTCCAGGTATGAAATACTAAGTACGATTGCTTTTGTTTATTCTTTAACCACCAACATCAAAAGCTGCACTGCCAGCAGGTGTTCCTTTACTCGTGTGAGACCTCATCTCTATTCAGCCCCAACATTAGAAGGACACAGACATGTTGAATCAATCCAGAGGAAGCAAGTAAGATGGGGAGAGGGCTGGAACACATCTCCTGCACAGAGAGGCTAAGAGAGTTGGGGTTGTTCATCCCAGAGAAGAGAAGGCTCTGGGGAGACTTTATCATGGCCTTTCAGTATGTAAAGAATGCTTATAAGAAAGATGGAGATAAATGATTTACCTTTTATTTACAAGGCCTGTAGTGACAGGACAAAGGGAAATGCTTTTAAATTAAAAGAGAGTGGATTTAGATTGGGCCTACAGAAGAAAATCTTCCCTGTAAGGGTGATGAAGTTCTGGTACAGGTTGTCCAGAGAAACCCTGTCTGCCCCATCACTGGAAGTGTTCCAGGCCAGGCTGAATGGAGCTCTAAGTAACATGGTCTGGTGGAAGGTGTCCCTGTCCATAGCAGGGGGGTTGGGACAAGCTGATCTGCAAATGCTCCTTTCAACCCCAACGCTTCTGTGATTCTATGAAGTCCTGCATAAGGCAATGCTGACCCAGAAAAACCTGTGATGTAAAAATCCTGCAAAACCTATCGCCTGAGAGCAAAGTGGCACATCTCACATTTTTTCAGGCTTTGGACAAAGCAAAGGTGGAAAGTGAAAGACAAAGAGGTGTTCAATAGTTCCTTTGCACGCTTTCTGTGGCTGGATACACCAACGCACAGCGGAGCGTAAAGCAGGGCCGTGCTCAGGGCTGACTGATGTGGCTAACTACAGGTGAGCTGAGGGCCTGAAACAGAAGAGAAAGCTCTGGCACAGCCCAGGCTGCACCAAAAAAAGCTTCAGGTTGGAGGTGTAAAGGAAACTGAGGGCAAAATTGGTGACAGTGCCCAAGCAAACAGAAAAATTATGACACTGTAATAAGGAGGCTCGCTATGAAAGCCACATCAGCTTTTTTGTTTGCAAGGAAATAATTCAAAATGCTCACCAAAGTGAAGAAAACTTGGATCTTGCAGCTAGAAAAGTGTCCTTCATTCCAGGACATCAGACACTGCCCTGCAGTGTCTCTTGCTGCCCTAGGCAAGGGCAAGTGGGTAGTCAAGGCACTGTTTCTGGGCTCCCCTGCCCAGTTTTTATAGGAAGAAATGCCCCCCTTTCCACAAGAGTTCAGCAAGGCTGACTGGAAGATGGACATGTCCAAAATCTGTATCAAGGCTCCCTTTTGAAGTCTGCCGTGGGCTCCCCCCCAGAGCCCTCCCTGCAGGTGCGCTGAGCCTCGGCAGGTGCAGGAGGGGGGTCTGGGCTCTCTGGCAGTGTGTGGGCATTGACAGAGTGTACTGCTGCAGCAGCACTCTCTGTGCTTCCCTTCTGCCTGGCCAGGGAGGAGCACAACACGTTTTGTCCTAACACAGACATTAGAAAGATGAAATCTAAACCCCTAAAGGCATTTATTTCTCTCCACTGAATTCAGAGAGAGCCCAGGGTGAGGCAGGATAGATACTTGCTGAGCAGACATCTGTGACACCTTCCACCCACCAACAAGAGAGGAGCCTGCCTGGCCACCCACACAAAGCAGGAGCTGGACACAGTGCAGGGGCCACTGGAGGTGGCACCACCATGGGCTGACTGACCCTCGCTTAAGGGCTTGGCTTCTTTTACAGAATTGTTTGTGCAACTGCCAAATCCTCATGGTATCCCTTCAAGAGATTCCCTCTTTCTGAGGCAGCTGGGGGGACATTAGCAGTTATTTGTCCTCAACTCTTGTGACAAGTTTTCTGTGCTTTAACAAAGTACATAGCAGCTAAGCTTTAATTAGTGAGATTGGGTCCTGGTGGTTTCTCATCCCAAAGGCCTACCCCTTGCTTGCTTTAGAAAAGACTAGTTGAGAATTTAAACATGTTCCTTAATAATATTCCTTCTCAGATTATTCTAAAAACCCTTAGGGTAATTTCTACCTCATTTTCAGCCTGAAAATTACAGAAGGGCTCTCCCGTGCAAATTGGTCACTGTCTAGAAATGACACCTTCTCTCTTTAAATTTGTCTTGTTTACAATTGAGTGGGCTATCTCTTTGATCTTTTTCTTTTTTCTTTTTTCCTGTTTCAGTTGGAGCAAACCAAAAGAAATAGTCTGTCTTTTCAGACATAATATTTTCGTTGAAAATGAATAATCTTATTATCAGAGACGTGCTGCTCAGGGGATTTCCATTTTGTCATAGCTGCATTTTGTCTGGGTGAGGAAATAAGGGACCACAGTGAAAAGAAATAAAACTACTATTGAGAAAACCGTGAAGCAAAAGTACATTTTGTTTTACTTCTGCACCTCTGCTTCAGAAGCTGCTTGATTTCAAGGAAATATTTGAGTCTATTTGTCTCACCTTGTTGCCTTCCTCTAATGTCTGTGGCATAGGAAATGAAATCTTTGAGTCTAAATCTTAGGACAGCTGAAGGGTTAGTACCCAGGAGAGGCTAAATGAGATAGGGAATACTTTTCACTTGCAATAAATTTACAGTTTCTGCCTCCTTGTTGAAGATTCCACAAAAAAACCCCAACAAACTGACAGCAAAACCAGCCCACAATGAAAAACCCTTCCAATTTAATCAAGTAACAGTAAAAATGTACCTGTGCTTCATCAGTCTGCCAGCTATCTTTGGGTCCCAACACTCTGTTTTGGAGCTTCTGAGTCATCCTAGACTGTCTTACTCTTTTAGCATTAAAAAAGTCCCAGTTACAACCTCAATGACTGTGAAAAAGAAATTTTTTCAGTGGCCTGTGGTGCCTAAGTGTGTGCTGTCCATACAGCATATCAGCCCCTCAGCACTTTCTGCTGAGCCCTATGTATCCTCTGCTGCTTTCTTGGATTTTCACTTTTGTTGCAGCTATTGACTAACCAGGCAAGTCATCCATCTCTCTTTGTCTCTTATACTGTTTGTTCACTTACGATTTTTTTTTTCTCCTGAGGACACAAAAGCATTTTTTTATTCTTTGGCTTCAAAAATTGCAGAAGACTTCTGCACATATGCTAAATTTAAATCTGCTGTCACTGTCTGTTTAGAAAGATGAAGTGAGTAAATCCCTTCCTTCTATCAACAACACTTCTCAAAGGCTCCAGTTCAGGGAAGTCCCTCTGTGACAGACCAGTGGAGTGGGTCCTCCGGACACATCCCAGTGTGCAGCACTGGAGGCAGGACATGTGTGCACTGATGGATGAGGATACAGACATCCTGGTGTTTGAGAAGGTCAGCTGGTGTGTCCTGGTCAGACACCCATGGGTGCCTATGGTCCAACTTGGGACTGGGTGGGGGGCAGTTTTTCAAATGTTGGTCATACTTGGCAGGAGCTGTCAGGCTTCTTGGCTCTCTCTAAGGCTTGGGGGATCCTCTGTATCCTGGGCTCTTAATAAATTATCTCATTATATCATAGGGTATCATTAGAACTTGTCTTATGTAAATGCTCAAACAGACTTCATACTTAGACTTTTATTTTTAACCAGATATGCCAGGAACCAGAAATCTTCCAGCCAGCTTCAGATAAGAAGAGGAGACTTCTACATTAAAAAAAAAAAAAAAAAGGAAAAAAGAGGAAAAGAGTCCAGAATCTTCTTTTTTTGTTGTTGTTTCCTGACATTTCTTGCCCTTACCTGCTTCATAAACCTTGTTCCATGTATCTTCTCCCTGGTGGAGGCCTCTCTCGACAGCTCCTCCACTGAAGGTCTGTGGGTTAGCCTCAGGCTGCTCTAGAAGTGTTTTTCTGGCCCAAGAGCAGGAGCATGTGGGACCCAGTCTTGATTAAGGCAACACAGTCATGAGCATAACTTGAAGCCTTGGGTGAAGAACAAAACCCTGAGATTAAATGGATTTACTTTGTAAGACATTGTGCTCCACTTACCACCAAATTACTTCAGTCTGCAGAGTGTGAGAGCAATGCAGAGTGGAAGACACAGTTTGTCACCACATGGTCCTGAAGAATGGAGCCCTGGGTGACAAAGAGAAGAAAATTTTGGAAGTCTTTTTGAACTGTCTTTGTCTTTGAGGTTTTGCCACTGAAAATTGCTTTGAACTTCCTTCCCCAGGACTCATAAATTGGTACCATATAACAAAGAGTAGTGTTATACTGGGAGGAAAATACAGATAAATGGAAAACCTCTGCTGGTTGAAGTGTAAAGCAGGAGGAACTGATGTACACTTTGGTCAGGCATTCAAATATTCAGAGATCAGACTAAAAATCAACAGGATAGGCTGAAAAAAAGTGAACTTTTTTTTTCTCCTCTCCTTATGTAACAGATACAGCAGTAGCAGAAACAAGAACAGTCATATTAATAGTTCTGTGTTACTTTTATTTACTTGCTAGTTTCTGAGTCTTCAGGGGACTCAGGAAATTATTTTCAACTATCCTCTACAACAACCAGAGCCAAAGCATAAGGACATGAAAGCTTAAATTGTTTTCCCATTATGTTTTTAGGTCTAAAAAAATATCTGCAAGATGTATTACTCAGCTTTGAGATCTGGTAGGAGAGCACCTGCCATAGGAGAACACCTGTACTTGCTCATACACATTTTTCAGATACAATGTTGGGCCAAAACCTTGTCATTTTGGTGACAATGAGACAGTCTGAGAATGTATTTTAATTCTGTAAAATGCTTCATTCTGACCCTGGCAACTTTTAATGTAAAGGTTTGGATTTTCAGTCTTTTTAATGAATTTGGTTTCAGAATTGCTTTGAGTTTCAAAATGTGAATTAGCAAAAACTGATTTGGTTTCATCTGAATATTTTCTTTAAGAATCTGTCCACAACAGCTGTGGTTGCTTTTGGATATTTAATATCTCACCATAGCCTTCCTGCATGCAGACCCCATTCCAGAAATAAATGCCAAGGGAATGTAGGAGGCACTGTTCCAATATAACTAGATCATGACTCAGAGCTGAACTCTTTTGTAAGCTTCAGATTAAAAACAGGATTAGACCTTATCAAAGAGGAAAAAGAGAAGGCACAAACAGAGGCTTCATGATGGCACATCCCTGTAAAACAGAACAGATGGACAGAAATCCTCTTGAGGAAGCTGAGCCTGGTGGCATGTGTGAAAGAGCAAGAGGAACTTGAAATAATGTTTGCAATATTTATGTTTATTGTGCTCTGGATGTGGGGCTTCCCCAGCCCAGGTAAGAGGGAGGGAGGTGGGCACTGTGTGCACACACTGGGAGTGGCAGCACTTCCCTGCTGCTCCCCTTTGCTCCCTGGGCAGGCAGAGGATCCCCATCTGCCTGGCACAGTCCAGCGTGCAGAACTGCCAGCAGTAGCTCCTGCAGCTGTGGGAACTGAAGCTCCAGGGAAAACAGCTGGTGTGGAGCACAGGGGGCAAAGCCAGGGTGCCCACGGCCCCCGGGGAGCTGGGAAGGACCATCCATGGGAAGGCTGCTGTGCTGAGTCCCTGAGGAGAGGCTGGTCCTGCTGGTGTTTGTCCCCTCACACCACTCCCACGGGTTTTGTGCTGCAGCCCTCAGATGCCAACCCCACGGTGTCCAGCTCCTCATCCCCGCTCCCAGAGAGCCCTCATGGAGTGGCAAGTCCTCCAGGGATGGACTGAGGGGGATGATAGCCCTCTAAACCAAGTTTTGTATTGTTTAGGTGGATGTGAAGAGGACTTGGATAGCGTCTTGTGTGGATCGTGCTGCCGAAGGCAACCTTGAATGTCTGCGTAGGTTCCCTTTGCTTCTCCTTGCTCATCTCAGCACATCTGAGTCTTCCAGTGGCTCAGCAAGCAGCACTGAAGAGGCAGCTCCACCCATGCTCACTGTTAGCCACGGGGATAACTGAATTTACTGGTTAAATATACCATGATTGAATGCTGGTAAGGCTAGAGTCACTACAATATTTTTAAGACTGTTTTTAATAAAACATTTACCTTAAGCAAATGAGCACTAGATAAACATTAGACAACAAAAGATCACAAAGGACAGTAATAATTTAAATGCTTTTACATTTGAATGTGTTTAAAAAATCTTCTAGATGGTATAAAACCAACTTAAAAGTAGAGGAACTGAGAAAATCAGACAAGAAAATGAAATTGCAACTGATTGTAAACAGATATGGTCAAAGATAACAAAAAGGTATATATTTAATGTGATTTGGTTTGGCACAGGTTTTATGCACTGAGATGTTTAGATGTTCAAAATTAATTACATATATGTTGTACCAATTATATAGAAGTAATGTTTGAGATGTCACTAGATTGATGTCCGTAAACCACAGGAAAAGATACATGATCTACCTGAAAAATTATCCTCCTTTTAAATTATGAATGTGGGGGCAGGGAAATCTCCATAACAGGGAAAAACAGTCACACATTTTCTTCCCATTCAAATGCCAGATTAATGAGGAGAAAAATAAAAGTGTGGATAAGGCATTGATTTCAGAGGGCTGTGACAGGACCCCATCTGGCAGAGCTGGCATGAGGATGTGTTGTCATCTTGTCATAACAGAGAGCATTCAAAAGCCACACAGAGATGCTTTCACATTTGGAAATGCACAAACTCCATCAGATTCCAAGGCTGTCCAGGATAACACAGGATGCATTCTTTAGTCTGGCTCTCAGCCCAGCTACCAGCAGCAGGCTCCACTCTTCCCTCCGTGCCCTTTGGGAAACATCTTTCTTTTAATCTCTGTTAAAGCCTGCTCCTGGCTGCTTTCAGCTGTCCACACTCCTGCTGCAAAATACCCATTTCCTGTCTCACTCCCACTCCTCCCATCCTTTCCTGCACCTCATATTTAACATTTCTCTTTGGTCAGGCTCAGGGACAGAACTGCTCTTCCCGTGTCCCACCACAAGGCCAACAGGCAATGCTTTGCCCTGCTTCTGCCAGGGCAGGGAACAAAATAATTATTCAACCACCGACAAGAAAGTGATGAGCCACAGACAAAATGTAGACCTGGTGGACACCTCCCTAACCTTGAGGGACACATTCTTATTTGCTTCATATTTTTTGTTTCATTTTTAACTGTCTCCTCCTCAATGCTGATCAAAGCAGGCGAAACCCCCAAACTGAAGATGAATAGTCTTTCTTTCTCTAGATGATTAAATTGGTCTGTTTTAATAATGTAAAAAAAAAAAAAAGAAAAGTGGCCCAGGACTGAAATGTAAAGCATAGTGTCTGCTCAACAGAAATCTTGTGAGGTTGGGTCCAGCAGGTCTACATAGGACAGCAGAACACTGTTTGACATATTATTATCATTATTATTATCATTATTATTATTATTATTATTATTATTATTATTATTATTATTATTATTATTATTATTATTATTTTCACAATCATCATTATTATTATCCTCATCATTATTATTCTCATTCTCATTTTTATTATTATTATTGTCTACATGGCAATTCTTTATGAGGGATTGCTGTGACAGTGAGTGTCTGATGTGTGGTCACATGGGACTAACAAGCCTTTCCAGCTCTCCACTGCTTCACGTGGAAGTATATCAGCAAAATGGCCAAAGATATACAGAGAATTTCACTACACCAATGCAGAAAATGTAAGATAGAATATAATCTGATTTAGTGAGAATTTCATATTATCTGAGTGGGAGAACTGAGTGAATGAATGGTACAACCAAAAAGCTACTCCCAAATATGCAGAGCTTTCAATGCAATATGCAAACTGGCCCAGCAATATTCCTAGCCCAGTGAAGGCTGGTGGTAGAGACACCACCTCAGATGCTGTACACCTGCAGTTATTATGAAAGCTGGTTGCTAACCAGCATTATTAGCACACAGCTCTGATCCCCCTAATTTGCTGTACTGAGAGGTGGGCTCAGAGCACTCTGTGTCAGCACAGCTGCATCACTGCTGCTGTTCACTCCCTGCACCCAGACAAGACGTGCTCCACTGTGTGCTGTGAATGTAACCTGAGGTTTTTCAAGGTAGAACAGACTGTCCTGATGCAATCTGCCCTGCAGCACAACACTGTCCAAAGAATATCACTCTCTATCAATACTAATTGTGACGCCCGAGTTATTACATTGCTTCTTCTCAAGACCTGAAGTGAAAGAGGAATTAATGCAAACCTGTAAATTTGTCTAAACATAACTTTCAGACAGCAGACCTTGCCTACTTTGGTTTATAAAAATGTATTATCAGAAATTCCTGATCACACAGTTAATTGCAGTCAACAATGAAATTCTCATTTTATCATGTTTTTGAACACATAAACTAAACTGTAAGGCTTTAAACTTCTCACTCAGTAAAACAGGTCTTCCTGACATTAAATTTTCCTTCAGCTCCTTGCTGAAGTGCCCAGAGCCAGACACTACACTCTCAATAAGAGTCTCACTGATCCTTGTGTGGAGGGATATTGTCACTACTGCAGTTCTCCACATTCTAGTGCTTATACACTTGTTCTGCATTTACTGGTAACACCTGCTGAATTACATGGCCACAGCCTTACCTAACTTAATTTTGGAAACATTAGCCCCATAAACTCAGAGCTTTATCTAATAAAAGGGCTGACAGAGTGCAGATGCTGACCAGATGGCATATAAAATCTGACTTCTGGGAATGTGAGGCTGCTGCTTGGCACACCTATTTCAGTCAGGTCCACTCGGGACACTAACTGCTTAATTTCATGGGGCTGTTACTTGCCTTGCTCACATGCCTTCCCTACAAACTGCAGTTAACCTTCCTGCAGCTTGGCCTGCCTCTCTGGGGTGTCCATCATGGGTGGACAGACATGACCACAGTTAAATCTGTGTCATTAGGGAGCACACTACCCAAAGGGGTTCCGATGCCCAAAGAAAGAGCCATTATTCTGTATAACTCCAGGACTGTAGTTTAAGAGATATGTTGCCCATATAGAGGGAGTAGAAGAACAAAATTGAAAGGAGAGTTATAAATTGTAGTGTAAAATAGCTCTCAATAGTTCCCAAAGCAGGACAAGGTGACCTAAAGTGGGATGTCCTACCCATCTTACAACTTCTGAGTGACCAGCTTGGTGCTTGTGGAGAGGTCTGTCAGGAACTGTGCAGTGTCAGTATCACTGAATGGGAGCCAATGTCACAGAGAGAAGGAAGACAAAAAGCCTGACCAATTTTTGCATCTCTGCACACAGGCATGGTGCAGAACGCACTGGCCCTGAAGCTATCAGGAACTGCAAATCAAGGGCTGATCCCACCTGCAGCATTACAGGGCTTCTTCCTTGCTCTGGGTAGAGTGTAGGCCAAGAGGGAGCTTTTGGTTTGCTGTTCACCTCACTGAACAATAGTACAGAATCATAGAATCATTAAGGTTGGAAAAGACCTCCAAGATCATTGAGTCCAATCTTTGACTGAACACCCTTGTGCCAGCTAAACCATAGCACCAAGTGCCATGTCCACTTGTTTCTTGAACAGCTCCAGTGATGTTGACTCCACTACCCACCTGGGCAGCCTATTCCAATGCTTAACCACCCTTTCCATGAAAAAATTCTTTGTGACAGCCAACCTGAACCTCCCCTGGCACAGCTTGAGGTCATTTTCTCTAGTTGGTTGGGGCTAATCCCCTCCTGGCTGCACCCTCCTTTCCAGGAGTTGTAGAGGGGTAAGGTCTCCCCTGAGCCTCCTTTTCTCCAGGATAAACACCCCCAGCTCCCTCAGCTGCCCCTCGTCAGACCTGTGCTCCAGACATTTCCCCAACACCTCAGTGTCTTTCTTGCTGTGAGGGGCCCAGCTGGACAGAGTGTTCAAGGTGTGGCCTCACCAGTATCCAGGACAGGGGCACAGTCACTGCCCCAGTCCTGCTGACCACACCATTGCTGACACAGGCCAGGATGCCATTGGCCTTCTTGGCCACCTGGGCACAAGCTGGCCCATGTTTGGCCACTGCTGACCAGCACCCCACAGTTTTTTTCCACTCAGCAGCTTTCCAGCCACTCTGTCCCAGCCTGTGGCACTGCCTGGGGTTGTTGTGACCCAAGGGCAGGACCTGGCCCTTGGCCTGGCTGAACCTCACACATCTGGCCCTGGCCCATGGATCCAGCCTGTGCAGATCCCTCTGCAGAGCCTTCCTGCCCTCCAGCAGATCAACACTCACACCCAGCTTGGTGCCATCTGCGAACTGACTGAGGGTGCTCTTGATCCCCTCATCCAGATCTTTGATAGAGAACCAGACTGGGACCAGGGCTGAGCCCTGGGAAGCCCCACAAGTGACTGGCCAGCAGCTGGATGCAAATATCAACTTTGCTGGCAAGATCTCTTTGCAGAGGTGCACGTGCTGCAGGAGGAACCAGACACGAGCAGACCCTCAGAGGGGCCAGGCACTCCCCTCCCGTCCTAGCATGTACTCTCTCTTTCACAGGGTTAGCCAGAATTTTTGTCAGTACCCAAAGCTGATTTCTCTCCACTATAATGCACACAGGGAAGATGTGTATATGCTGGTTCTTACTGTCTACCATGATACGAATTAAAATCACATACTGCTGTATGACTTGCAGGAATGGCACCAAGTTTTGTATGAGACACTGTTTTTAACTTTTCTTTCACTCTGCAGTCATTTAAATGCCTTAAAAGTCAAGGAAAATGCCAAAATAAAGCCAGAAATTGATCAGTAGTTTCCCTGTTCCCTCATACGAAAAGGAAGCAATGCTGGTAAAAGCAATAAATGTGGATTGCTTGGGGGTTTTGCAGGCTGCCAAACCTTTCAGTGACCTCAGCCTGAGGTTTGTTTGTTTGAACATTGAAACACACCTACATCCCTGCTTTCACTTTTGCAGGCAAACACAAACCCTGCCTCAGAACAGCTGAAGTATGACTTCCATGGGACCCATCAAGTCAAGGTGTCTCTGTTCAAAGCCAAAATGTTCTTCTGCTTAGTCAAGCCTGCATGAAATCAGCTCACCTTGGAAAGGAAAAAAATAGAAAAAAAACCAGGGAAGTAAAATTTTGAATATTGAGCAGCCAAAGGAAAAAACCAAGCCACAACAGACAGCAGCTGTTGAAATGCACAATTGTTAGAGCCTGAGATGAAAAGATCAGTGAGGTACAAAGTGCAGGTACAGTAGGAAAGGATGGCCCTGACCACGGGCTGAGGGATGGAGAAGTGATACTATTAATACTATTAATATCCTCTATTTCTTCCTGTGATCAAGTAGAAAAGGAATTCATGAGGTGCATTCTTCTTGTATCAAGGAGACAGTGGTGAAAACAGTGAAGGGTTGAGGAGCTGATGGTCCAGGGTCTCAGCTCCCCACTCTCCACAGCTCAGCTGGAGGAGCCAAGCTGCTGCAGTGAAGGAAGCCATCTGCCTCTGGGCATAGAAGAGAGCAGGTTCCTGCTCCTGTGAGGAGTAGGAAAGGCCAGGTGAGACACAGGGACACTGAGACAAAGAGCTCTTGCACCCTGTGCTGCTACCTGACCCAAGGCAAGCCAGAAGGCAGGGTGCTGGCGTGCCTCATGGCTTGCAACCTGCTCTGGTAGCAATACACTAAACTCACTAATTAGAGTACAATATCAGTGTTCAGATATTTCCCCATGTCACAGAATCATAGAACCACAGATTTATAGAATCACAGAATCCTTAAGTTTGGAAAAGACCATTGAGTCCAACCACTAGTGCAGCACTGCCAAGCCCACCACAAAGCTGTGTCCCTAAGAGCCACACCGACATCTCTTCAATACCTCCAGGCATACATCATGACAAATGCCATCCCTCCTTCCCAGAAACTGTGCAGGGAGACCAGACCTTCACCTGGGCAAACTGAGGCCAACTTCAGCATTTGCATTCCCTTCCTTGAACGTTTCCACGAGTATCAGATCCCATAAATTTTAATAAACTATCCTCCATGGGCTCAGCCACACTTGGAGGAAAACCAGAAACTTTAAGTTTGGATGCTCCAGTCACTGAGAGTCAGAGTGCATTGTGAGATCCTCCACAACTACAGATATATCATTTTGTGGTTCAAGATAATTTGTTAATGTCTACAGGGTAATGTTATAATTCTCTGTAGAAACTCCACGTCATCAGTGAAAATTTTAGTGCTTGCCAATTTTTCACTAATTGGTTTCTCCTGTTAACACCCTTTCCTGCATGCTAAAGCACTCATTTGTTTATGTGAAGTGAACTTTGCAGGGAAAAGGGAGTTGCACTTCAAATGGACAGGAATCACAGCTTCACACCTTCTCAGCTGTTACATTTAAGTTTCTCAGCTTTCTGATTATTACAGGAAAAAAAATGTTTGAAGTGGTATTATCCAGTTTAACTCCCACTCAAGGAAAATATTTTCAAAGAAATAAAGTAAAAGAGAGGGGCGTAAGCAATTTCACTGGGGTTTGTTCTTTCATTGGGAAGCTCTCAAAACTCCCATTACAAATGTTAGTTACCAAAAGTTTATCTTGATTTTCATAGCTGATCAACACTTTACATTTATCTGTTACAAGTTGATAACTACCTCTGAGCAGTTGACCTTATATCTGAGTAACTAGAAATGGATTCTGTCCCTTAGTTTTAGGAACTATTTTGAGAAGGACTATTCATAGTTTCTAACACAGAATGATGTTCCTTCCATTTCACAGCCCCTTTGCCTAACTGTGGGGCTGCGTGGGGCAGTTTTTTTGATTACTGTGGATTATCATTTGGCAGTTAAAGGAAAACAAACATATGTAAAATGTTTTGGAGAAATGCCCAGAATTGGGAATGATTTTATGTTGACTCACTCAGGGCTTAGACTATGTGCAAGGAGTACTGACTTCTGTCTGCAGTCTGATGCAGTTACCTTCAGCCTCACAGCAAAGAGGATGTAGACACCATCACAAGCATGATTTGAAAAAACAGAGTGGAATCAGCTATTTGCAGCACACTGATTTGGAGCTATTGATAACAAACACCACAAAATCTTACTTTTTAAGATAAGTAAACACTAACTTCATTTCAGAGAGAGGAAACTCATTCTGCAGTGTGAACTATGAATTCTGCCAGCATGCTCATACTTTAGCAACCTTTCTTTTTTTGCCCACTAGTCTATCAAATTCAAATACCTGAAAAGGATGAGAAACTTGAAAGAGGAATTGAACATTGTTGGTTTGAAAAGCAGATTGGAAAGAGCACCAATGTTTGAACAGAATCACATGGCTTGGAATACTTTGTACTTCTGCCCTACTGGAGACTTAATGAAGACTATCTTCTTAACAGTAATTAGTAGCTAAAGGCACAAAATAAATGAATAAGCATTTCCAGGGAAGTCATGGTAGCTGTCAAACAGCATTCGGGAGCGTCTATTACTTAGAAAGCAATAACAATAATAAACCCTTTTGTTTCTGCTCCTTTCCGAAACCACAGAAAGACCATTAACAAAAAAAAAAAAAGGTGCTTTCTTGATGAGAACTTTTCATTTGCCCTTTTTTTATCAGTTTCAATTTATTTTATCTGAAATTGCTCATGCAAGTAAAACCATGATGAGAACTCTGGATTTTACTACACAACCAAGCCCAGCAACATGGGATGTGGTGTGGAAAATGCATTGTGGGTCAGAACTTCACATGGTCATATTATGTCCCTGCCACAAATATGCAGCTTTGAGTCCTATATAGGTGTACTCTATGTACCCTAGGCACCTTTGCTCTGACAGTGGTCTACGCTGCCACAGAAGTGTTTTTTTAACAAACACATGCAGAATCTAGAAGTTTCCTGACAATTGACTCACGTGCACATGCAAACAAGAAAATGGTGTTCAGATAGGAAGTTATCAAAAAACTATGCTTTCCTGTTTATGTAGTGGGGCCAATACTTAGAGCTTGAAAAGTTTTTATTATAGTCCTGAATACTCTTAGAATATTCTTACTAATTAAAAAATTACCAACCCTTCACATGCACTGAACACTTGAACTTTTCTATTCCAAGGTAAAAATAGGCAGCTGATGAAACAGAGGGTTCAACTTTAGGTAGAAACTGAGAAGATACCAGCCCTGGGTAGAGTGGAGATTTAAACAACTTCAGCTGGTTTGAAGGCATCGTTTAGTTGGGCGGGAAGTCTTCAGAACAGAGGTTTTGGAAAGAGAAGCAGACTTGACAACTGGTGATCCAGGTCCTTAAGTGTTGCTTCCTGTGCTCAGAGGCAGTGGAACACTGCGGTGAGGGGGTGACTTCCTGTGCGAGGGATTTTGTCACAGACACCAGTGAGGCAAAGATAGCTTCCAGCAGCTAATCCATGTAGCTTTTTACCTGTCTTCATCTATTATTAACAAATTCTTTAGGAGGAATATTATTTTTATATAACCACTTGAAAATTGATGTCTAGTTTCCTTCGTACAAACAATTGCATTATCCACACAAATTACTAAAAATATGTAGGACTGATACATACAAACTTAAAATTCATATTCCAAAACCTAAATTAGGTTTATGAGTCATGAATACTTTGCAACATCTCTGGATCAGTTTATGAATGCCTGACAAAGATGAAAGGAGCTAAGTGATTTTTTTTTCAAAAAATATTTGAAAATAATAGTTTCAATAACTACAAGCAGAGATTAATTTGATAGCTCTGCTAGTCATGTTTGTCATGCAATTTACTCTGAATGTCTTCCATCTACTGTAAAGCCACAAAAATCTAGTGCCTTAAAATCTGCTGCAAGAATTTACTACATTTGAAAGGACAGTCTATGACTGCTATTTTAGACATTGAGCTCCAGATTCTTAACCATAATTAAAACTTAATTTAGCTCTCTTACTAGGTTTCCCAATCTAAAAGAGAAACAGCAGCTTGTGTTAGCATGTTTTGTTCCATGTTTTCACTTAAACACTAATAGACTAGACTGGTTTATTGAGTAAAAATAAACAAAAGTGTATCTGAAAAAACATTTGCCTAGGTGGATTTTTTTATTTACTCTGAAGAAGCAGAAGTGGCTCGTATAGGTGTGGGTGCGACGTGACACTTTTGCCTGTGGTTTCTGTGCTAGAATTGTTTTATCTAATGAGGCACTAGCATGCAAGCAGCCTGCTGCGGGCTGTGCGTGTTGGGAATGAATGATTGTGGTCTGCATGTTTCTCGTAGATCAGCACTCTAAGATACTTAATTGCATAAGAAAATCTCTGTCTTTTGAAGAAGTTTCACTTCTCACAGGTGATAATGGAAAAATCTAATGCTTGGTACAGTCCTTTTCCCTTCCCCTTCCTCAGCCCTTCCTTTCCCTTGCTTAACCCTTCTCTTCCCTTCCCTTCCTTTAACATTCCCTTCCCTTTCTTAACACTTTCCCTCCCTTCCTTAACCTTTCCCTACCTTAACTCTTTCCTTGACTTCTCCAGAGCTGAAGAGAAAAAAAATAGCTCCCCACTACAATCCCACCACCACTTTTAAAAAGTCATTTTTAACAGACAAGGTTAATGACACCAACTTCATGCCCTCTCCAATCCTCCATAGCCACAGACCTTCTGAAGATGCAGAGAGATACTTGTCCTTTCTGACTACACAAAAGCAAGAATCTATGACCAAAAGAAAAAAAAAAAACAAAAAAACCAAACCCAAACACCCAATTAATGCTATTGATTCTACATTTGAAAACCACGTGAGACCTTGAAGAGGAGGATGAAGAGATGAAGAGGTCCTCCAGCACTGCACTGGTCTGACAGTGTGTATCTTTGCCATCTTTTCAGATAGGAGGAAGAAAACTGACCTGATATGGAGTTTCCTGATGACATTTCAAATGTTTAAAACATGGGTTAAACTCAAGTATGTAAATTATTATATCTGAGATGCTGCTGCTATGGCAATTAATGAGATAGTAATTTCATTTGCTTTGTCTATCTGAAAATTTTGCAAAGCCCTTCGCTTTTAAGTAAACATGGCAATCAATTTAATGCAGGGACCTTTTAACCACAGTAATGCATGATGACCTAAATTAGGTCAGCTTATGTTTGTGAGTTTGTTAGAAGTGCAGCCTACTCGGATCGAATTAGGTCAGCTCAGTGGCCTGCTTAGTGAAATGTGGCTCTAGAGCAGGAGATGCAAAACCTGTCAAAACAATAACTGAGAAAGCCAGAGCAACCTGGGAGTGCATATTCTTCTCTTTCAGGTCAGCATACCACATCTGGCTCTTAAAAACAGGAGTGAGTGAGCCCTTCCTCAGAAATGGGATTATGTATCTCTTCTAATACCATTCACCTGTTTACTTCAATTGTATGTCTGTCTGAATGAAATTGCTTTATCAGCCAGGTGAGTATTATCCAGGAAATTCTACAATATATTTTCTCTTTGCACAGGAAAAAACCCAGCAATAAAATATTTGCACTTTCTTCTTCATTAATTCCACAAAAGTATTCCAGTCTTTTCAGGTGTTACTTTTTTCATGTTCATGTATTCTTTAGCTAAATAGAAGCAATAAGATAACATATATTGACATCTTTTTAGGTGTACAGATTCTTCCCTCACTAAGCCCTTAAACATTCTTTTGTTCCCTAAATAATCAGTTTGTAATGTGTGCCTACTGGGTATTTATGTTCCTTCATTGATTAATACCCCTTTAATGATACAATTCTACTAGGATCAGATTGATTTATTATCTTACAGCTGTTGCTTACCTACACTAATTCCCTATCAATAATGCTGACACATACAAGTGTTTAGCTTACAAACAGAGGAATGTAATTCTCTACAGAAAATGGGGCAATCCTTAGATGAAGGCAAAGTTTCTAATGTGCAAAACCTTTTATGGTAAGAGAAACTTTTAACCAGTCATCCCCAAAACCTGGGGGTCTGGCCTCTGCATTGTGTATGCTGCTCTCAATTGTGCTTAATAGCCTTTTCAAGAGCAGTAGTTTAACAGAGCCAGCTCCATTAAAACATCAATGCAAGAATGTTATCCTGAAAATGTCTGACAAAATATTTCTAAAATACCGTGCAACTCCTGCCAAACAAATATAATTCTACTTGATTTAATGGGTGGATTTGTAAATCTTTGTTATGGGAGTTGAGTTTGCAGTTCTGAATATAGAGCAGGTAACTGTTCAGAACTGGTATCAGCACTTATCTGTAGATTTAAAAGGACAAGTGATTGTTCTGAAAACCCAATTTACAATGCCTAACTCCATTTAACCACTTAGCTTGTTCTCCCAGTCTGAGACTGCTTAGATCACTTATATGAATGTATAAATCTAACCTAGATGTGAGCTCAGTGTTCAATAACAGCCTTCAAGAGCATTAATGTGATCAAGATCAGCTGTAAAAATCACCAGCAAAGAATGAAAAATTAGTTTGCCTCCAAGTGTTCTGCAGTGAAGTGCTAAGGATACTAATCTCAAAATACATTCCTGTATTTATAAACTAGACTTGTATGTGTCAGCATCAAAAGTTTTCATTGGGAATTAGAGAAGTTAAGCTGCAGCTGCAAGATACTTAATCAATCTTATTCTAGTTATTTTGCATTATTAGACAGGCATTAATCAATAAAGGAACATATGGTATGACATAAATACCCAAAATGGCACTTCCCCTGAATCTGCCCCCCCTCCACAGTCCAAGCAAAGCACAACTGCTGTCAGTAGAATATTTTAAAGAAAATTGCATCCTTATTCTGCAATAATATGGTCTTGCTCATTTTCTAAGGGCATTTTTAAACCTTTGTAACACATTTGTTTGAAATTGGCCTTTTCCACTTGAAAAACACGTCAGAAAATCTATGTTAACAATTTTCTGGGGAGACAGAATAGAAGGTGGGAGAAGAATTGCTAACAGCTGATTTCTAGATGGGCTTAACATAACTGAAACTGTAAAGTCTGACCAGATACCTGGGATGCTTTATTCCAGTATGTGAACTCAGTAATGCAGAGAAAAGTCTGTGCAGACATAATAGGAGAGGCATCAGAACTCTTTTTTTCCCCCCTATAAAATAAAGATTAAGAAAACATGTGGTAATTTTATCTAGCTTCCAAAAGAAAGAAGGTTTTTCAGCTTAGAACAAAAAGCATAGCAAAGCTGCTGGACCGTGGAGTTAGAATTCAACCTGAACAAAAGCAGAATGTTTTCTAGAATTGGAGTGTTAAAATAAATCAGTGTCTGATGTTCTGCATGTTCTTTTTCATATTCTCTTGCAATTATAAATGAACACTTTACTAAAAACTGCCAAGAGTAATTACTAGGCTTTTTGTTGAGTGCTTTGAGATGAACTTTCTTGCAGTCAAAGGTCAATCTCCAGATGTAAATTTGTTTAGTTTGAGATCAGAATAAAAGAATCCACTGATTTTAGTTGAGTGAAAAATTCACCTTATGAATATAAATACTCCAAAACAAACTCTTGATAGGAAACAGTCTTTGATTTTATCTTTGTATCAGCTCTTTTTTTTTCTCTTTTTTGAGTTTGTCCTCATTTTGTTCCTTGCCTTACCATTGTTTTTGTTGTTTGTATGTTCAGATGTGGGTAGTGGTAGAGAAGAGGAAACCTGTTTCTTCTAATTCATCTGTTTCTGAGAAGCCACCCTAGCCCTTTGCTCAGTTTTGGATCTTTCAAGGAGCCTTTCATTTTAGCCATTTGGGTTTACAATTGAGCTTGAGAAGAATGAAGTAACAGAGATTTTCCTTCTTTTCGTTAGAACAAGATTGAGGAAAGATCAATTCACACTGGAGTCGTTTGCTTAGGGAAAAAATAAAGCTGTGCTGATTGTTGAGTAGCCTGTGTAATTCAGATAATCAGAGGTGAAAATATGCCATGGACTAAGCTTCGGAGTGCTCATTAAATTCAACCAATTTTAAAGGAAGTGGTGGGGGAAAAAAAAGCCAAATAGGCTGAGGTACTGCAGATATATTTCTTTTAAAGAAAAAGTCAATTGTTGCTAAAATTGTTAAGCAGAAAACATGAAGAGGTAATTGTTAATCTCTGAAAATTAGGAAAATAAGCTTCTATGGATCCTTTGAAATTCTTTAGAAAAGACTGAAACCTTCTATTTCCTGCTCCATCTGCTGGTGGTAAAGAACAAAAAGGGCATTTTTTGGAAAACTGTATTTTGTCTCCTAAGGATGTGTGGTATGCTGCAGAAAAATTGCCAACCTTTGATTGTTTTAGCAAGATTACAGTGTCCAAACTATGTCATCAAGCTGCAGCCAGTTGTGACACTCCCATATTACATTTCACTTGACTTGGCTCCATCTCAGGCCCAGTTTCCTTCAACATCTCCATAAATGACTTGGACACAGGACTCAAAAGGATATTAAGTAAGCTTGCAAATGATACAAAACTAGGAGGAGTTGTTGACCCCCTCAAATGCAGAGAGGCCTTGCCTAGAGGCCTCAACAAACCACAGAGATGGGCAACCATATGAAGTTCAACAATGGGAAGTGCTGGGCTCTGCACCTGGGCTGGGGCAACCCTGGATGTACCAACAGACTGGGGAGTGAGAGGCTGGAGAGCAGCACTGCAGAAAGGCACCTGGGGGTCCTGGTCAGTGGCAAGTTGAACACGAGCCAGCAGTGCCCTGGCAGCCAGGAGAGCCAACCCTGTCCTGGGGAGCATCAGGCACAGCATCACCAGCCAGGCAAGGGAGGGGATTGTCCTGCTCTGCTCTGAGCTGGAGCAACCTCACCTCCAGTGCTGGGGGCAGCTTTGGGTGCCACAGTGAAAGAAAGGCATTAAACCATTAGAGAGTGTCCAGAGGAGGGCCAGGAGGGTGGAGAAGGGTCTGGAGGGGAAGCCGTGTGAGGAGTGGCTGAGGTGACTTGTTCTGTTCAGCCTGGAGGAGAGGAGACTGAGGGGAGAACTCATCACAGTCTACAACATCCTGATGAGGGGAAGCAGAGGGGCAGGCACCGATCTCTTCTGTGTGGTGACAGTGACAGAACCTGAGGGAATGGCCTGAAGTTGTGTCAGGGGAGGTTTAGGTTGGATATCAGGGAAAGGTTCTTCACCAGAGGATGGTTGGGCACTGGAACAGCTCCCCAGGGCAGTGGTCACAGCCTGACAGAGCTAAAGAAGAATTGGACAATGCTCTCAGGCACAGGGTGGGATTCTTGGGGTGTTCTGTGCAGGGCCAGGAGTTGGACTTTGATGATCCCTCTGGATCCCTTCCAATTCTTGATATTCTCTGATTTACTAGACACAACCTTACTGCAGAACTCTAACCACAAGGTCTTACTTCTCTTTTAGGTTTCCTCCCCAGAACAATGTAAATGACATTTCCAGTTTAAAAACATTCTGGTTTCATTGTGTCACTAGTAATCATTATCAGATTAAAGAGGAAAACACGATGCTAAATCAATTGCAGTATGTACTATCTGAGTGTCAGCTGTTATGGTATTGCAAGGTTTTGGTTTATGTTTAATCAAGGCCTGAGTATACTGAACCTTGACTTCCAAGAAATTTCAGCACATGCCGTTTTTAAAACACTAAAAATGCTGATTTGATTTTTGCACACGGTTGCATTTCCATTAACAAATTTTAAATGTCCAATGAAAATCCTACACAGACAGAATTAAATATTATTTATCTAAAAGTAGTAATATTTCCACAGGACAAACTATGATAAAGATCCTTCCCTAAACTTGCTTTATCATAGCTGCAGTATATGTGGAGTCCTGCAGTGGATCAGATTATGAGTTCAACAGTTAAAACATTGCACATAAAGAAATTATTTTAAAAAATCATCCTGAGCACTGGATGTAATTTGCTAGAAAAGCAGCAATTCACAGTTAACTAGGATGTAATTAAACTTCCTCATGTGAAAATGTACTTCTATCTGTAATTAAGCAAGAAAAGCTTTTGTTTTCTCTGTGTATATATGTGTAGATATATATTGACGTATGTATTTACAGACGTGTAGATGTCTGTATGTATGCATATATATATATATACACATATTAGAAACAAGGAAAAGGTGAACCTCCATCATGAGAAAAGTGAGGAAAAATGAAGGTTTTGCTTAATTCAAACAGTCATGCGTGGGAACACTCTTCCTGACAGGTACTGCTGCTACTTTTTAAATTAACAGGTGTGACATTCACAGTGCAAGAAAAGTACAAGTTTTTTGCAAAGTACAGATAACCACTTTTGTTATGTTAACACAGCACCGTCATGAACTAGACTAGAAGTTTGTCAAGCCTTTATGTAATTAAGTCAAAACTCTGCTATTATAAAGTGTAAGGATGTCCAAAGCACTGCTCCTGAAGCCAAGCAGTTGAGAAGTCTTTAACATAAAATCTTGGATGCAAGTGTAAAGCATCCAAACCATAAGTGTTGATGTCTTCCTGTTATTGGGAGGTCCAGAACTGTAGTCATCACTGAAAATATGACGAGTGCTAATTGCTTGAGGCTAATGACTTTTCTCCATGTACTGCAAGCTGTGTTCCTGTTAACACATGCCAAGACTGCTCTTGCTGCCAGGGCACACGGCTTGCTCGTGTTCAGCTTGCTGTCCACCAACATCCCCAAGTTCTGTTCAGCACAGCTGCTCCTCAGCAATTATCATTACAAGAGGCTTCCAGAGGGCAACCTTTTGCACCTTCCTTCTTGAATTTGCAGGGATATTTTATGATGAGATGTTGAACTGCAGAATTTTCATTACACATTATATTTAAAATAAACTTTCAATAAAATTGGTTTTTTCCCACTGTCAAGGACATTTTGTAAAACTGGGAATTAAATTAAATTGCTTTTCTACTTACAAACAAGCATATCTGTTATAGAATCTGTTAAAGGTAATAAAAGCAGTATCAACCTAGGTAATTTTTACTGACAAAGTGAACAACACTACAACTTTGGAAATTTTCTGATTAACGTTGCTTTAATTTCATAACTATAACATTGCAAAGAAGTTTGTGTAGTGTGCTTGATTTTCAGATTGCATTTATCACTCTGTTCTTTCAATGGTTTGGAGAGCTTCTCTTAAGATGTCTTCACACACTTAGACATTTCAGCAGAGATAAGAGGCTTTTAACAAAACAGCTGGCTTTACTTATGAAGAATAAAAAAAGAAAGCATGTCTGAACCTCATGCTCAGTGGAAATTTTGAGGTAGGGACCACAGAGCAGATTGAGGAACTTTTCTTGCTATTATGGTGACAATGTGACAACACTCAGCCATTTTCAAGCAAAATAACAAAACAAAACAAAACTCTCTTTAAAAGCGTTCTGGTTACTTGCAAAATTTTGAATCTTCCTTTACCAGACTTTGCTTTCTGAGGAATGAATCTGGAAATATTCTACCTATGTAAAAGAATGGATCATAGCCCTGAAACACACTAATAAAGGAACCTGAATTCTATAGAGAGTGAAATGTTGAGATTGATTTATGCAGTGAGATTTTATGCAAATTAATAAAAGTATAGAAATATCCTAATTTACCAGCACCTTTTAGTTTGTAGGGTTTTCTGAAAGAAGATTTTTGCAGGGATGAAATACAAGTAATTTTAATTATTATGAAAGTATTGATAATGTAAGCTTTGTTGCATCTTTTCTAAAGCATCCAAGGCATTTTCTATGCAGCGTAGACAAGAATATCTGTTGTAAGAGAAGCTAAGGAGTAAATAAAACTTTCAAAGATAGCAGGCTGTGAAAACAGAATTGAGCATGTAGCATACAATTGACTGAAAGCCAAACTAGTCCTTCAGGTTCAGTTTTTAACTGTATATTAATATCAAATGGGCAGTAACTTCTTCTTTTAGTTCCTGCAAAAAACTGTGTCTAAAATAATTACCTATCTTGATTTTACAACTCTTTGTTGAGGATATTGGCACATTTAGCTAGTTGCTTCAACGTTTCATCTACTTCCCTATTAAAAATCTGCCTTTTACTTTGAAGCCAAGGGTTCCAGCCATTGAATCTAGACGGTGTCTACCAGAATGAAGATGGAGTCTTGTAGAAATGATATTTGAAACCCCATTAAATTTTCCCTTACTGAAGTAAAGAGACCAAGTTCCTCACACTTTCTTATACAAAACATGATTTCTTATCATTCTTGACATTATTCTCTGAATACTTTTTAGTTTCAAATATCCTACTTGAAGTGTAGCTATAAAAGCTGAACATGATATAACTGTAACTCTCCTCCTACATCTGAATGCAAAACTACTCAGCATTCCCCCTTCATAAAAAACAAGGACCACTTTCCTATCTGGGTCACAGCTGGGCTAGGAACTCAAAATCTCTTGAATAACTCTTGAGATACTCAGCTGTGCTCAAGTGGCAACTGTTGAAAAAATATATTGCAATTGTCAGGGTGTATATTCTTTGCTTTGTAAATTATACCTTTACTTTCCCATGGAGGAGTACGTGCTCACTGCATGAAGCTTGACTCTTCATACAACCCACTTAACTTTTTACTATTTGACACTGCTCTGCAATCTGCATTTAATTTCAAACTTTATCAGTAACGATTTTATGTCCCATTCTAGGTCACAGGTAAAATATATAAACAGTGTATGAGAAAGGAGTAATGCTTGAAGAATGTTACTTAAATAGCAATTTATGATTTCCAGTAGCCGAAGCTTCTTCTTCCTTCACTCAGGTTTATGAACTGTAGAGAAGGCTTTTTGAAAATAATACCTTTTATATTTTCTCCTGGAGATCTCCAGTATGCTAAGTCAGAATTAAACACTAATTAAAGCTGTTTTTTAGTAAGAAACTAAAAGTGGAACAAAAGAAACAATTTAAAGATTATGAAACATACAAAAGACAGAGAAATAAATTGCAATTCTTTTCTATCCATGTAATACTTTAATATGGAAAGTAAGAAGCCAAATTCTTGTGTGAATATATACATGCGATGTTTAAAACATACTGGGGATGAAACTCACCAAATTATAAATGTTATGTAAAGAAATGATTCTGGTAACAAAGCAGATTAATTTGTATGCATATCATAAAGTCTGTTGTCACAAGCAGAACGAGGATGTTGAGGTTTTAGCATGGCTTGCGGGGGCACAACAAAGTTACATCTGTTTCTGTGCTGGTGTGGTTAGCACAAACTGTGTGGAGTGGAGAGACATACCATTTTCTGCCTGAAGTGATAAGCTGACTGGGTTCTATTCTGAGATTCATGTATCACATATAAATGCTTTGATCTGCTACCCCTAGACTTTCCTTTCAAAATGTGACTGTCTTTAATCAACCAAGAAATAAACCTGCCATTATTGACATCAGGTTCTAAAAATCTAAAAAATATTAACTGCCAGATAATTTTTTTATCTGATAGTTGTTGTCTAACCGTAACTATGCCAGTTCCTCTGTTTTTGTATGCTGCTATTTTTTTTTGATACAGAATTGCTTTATACCTCAAGGAGGCCGTCTAGAAACCTTGTACGGAGTATCATCAAATGTTATGTGGGTACTATACTATGTCATGCATACTTGGCTAAAAAGTAATAAAGATATATTAAAATATTAAAAATATTCTGTGCAGATAGCATTCTCAGCAAAGGGTAAAGGTTTGTGAGTCCCTATGGATTATATGACTTTGATGGGATTATTTGTATTCTTAAATAGCATCATATGTTTGAACAATTTGCTGAATCAAACCAGGGAAAAGAACCTTTAAATATTTTGTGCAATTTTTATGAGGGTAATGCTGAATGCAGAAAAAAATATACTCCAGAATGAGGAGCAGTGTTCAGATATGAGCTACTAAGGCAGTGTAGAATCCCAAAGGTATGATAATACCTTGGGCAGCTGACAGACTACAAATTAGACTCTATACTGAGTTCAGATAATCACAGTTACCAGTTTTCCTATGTTTAGTCTTCAGGAAACTTGACTCTGTAGATCAGAATAATACCAGAACACCACTGAAAACTGAGAATTTATTAGGCATCTCCATTTTTAATTACAGGCTAATTATTTACAAAGAGTGTTCTGGAATGTATGTCACAAAGGTCCATGAAAAAATAGTTCCTATCAACTTATAGTCATCAATCATTAGACACAAGAAAATGGAGAAACTGGATAAAACTACATTTAAACACAAACATCCTAATAACTTCCAGGAAAACCAGTAAGAATCAGACTTCATACAAAAAAGAAACCACCAGTTCAGCTGTAAGTAAGGAGAATATTTAAGCAGGACTCCACTTAATCTGCCACAGAAATCAACAGTCTCTAGGTGTCATGGTGTGCCGTAGATATTTTTAGACAAGCACCTATCACACATGAAAATCTGCAGCATGCCTCTGGAGTATATGGTGCCCTTAAATGCACCGAGTGAATGAAAAAAGGACTCTTAGTGGATAACTGAGAAGGTGTGTGTGGAACCCCACTGTGAATTCCAGCCGGTGATGTGATGCTCAGATTCAGCAGTGGAGCCACAAACGCTGCAGTGCTCGCTTGCCTTCCCTGCTGCTTCACGTCAGGGCCTGCCCAGGGCCATGTGCTGGGAGGGGACGTGGCCGGGGAGCAGCGCCTGTGACACCCACACCTGCAGGGGAGAGAAAGCCTGCAGGTTTCTAGCAGGTGGTAGGGCTGAGGTGTCATGAAAGGGTAGAAGTAGAAAGGTTGAATGGCAAAGATTCATCATCTCCACTGTCAACAAACAATGTTTTCATGCATGTGATGCCCAGTTTATCCTGATCTTAGAGAAAACACTGTTTTATTTTATAGCTACAAATTGCAACAGATTTTCAAAGATTAACTGATTATAGCATTTAATTAATTTTAAAATTAATTACTTAATTAATTAATTATATAACAATAGCTGAACAGATATCTTAGTGCACTTAGAAGAATTGGACATATTCTTTTCTTAAACCAAATCTTAATGAACACACTACCATCTCTAATTAAGTTCAGGAACTGGTTTGGTTTTATTTTAAAATATCACCAGACTATTTAAGATGAACAAACCATAACTTTCCCTGTTGGTGGTTTTGTTGTTGTTTATTTTTTTTTTTTATTTAAAGTAACAGGAAATGTGTAGTTGTAATGGGATTTTGCTCTTGCAACAATAAACAAAAAAATTTTCTCATGGAGAGAGGACTGGACTTGGAAGACACATTTCTTACAGACTTTGAGATAAAAGATTTCTTAATGTTCATGAACAACAATTTTTCATACATTGATATCTTCACATGTGTTTTTTTCCCCGTCATTTGATTGTGCTTCTTTGGATCTTTGGAGAAAGACTGTAATATCCTATGAAAAGGAAAAAAAAATGTTAAAAGATCATTTCATGTTGCAGCCTGAAAACTGCAGTAATAACACCTGAAAACTTGCAGTAATAACACCTGTCTATCCATGGGGTGAGCTTTCCAGTGACTAGATTATGGTGAAAAACTAGCTTTGGTGGAGGAAAATTACACATTCCCCACATTAAAGACAATGTCTTCCAGCAGGGCACTAGAACTCATTCAGCTGAGGTGCTATAATATCACAGAGATGATGTTTTCAGGTTATCCACAGGACTTCTTTGCCTTTGGAAGTTTTACAAAATGACACTGTGTTAAAATGCAACTCTGTTAAACGGAGATCTTAAACATCAGCTTAAACTTATTGGCAAAGAGAGGTATCAAGACTATTGTTTAAACTAGGAAATGTTATTCAGAACATACAAAGACAAATTCTTCAATTAAGGTTGTTTTTTTTTTTAAATATGTCATCTTTCAGACTGAACTTTAACAACAATTCCAGGAAATAGATATAAAAGAAAATAAGTAACTAACACCTGGAATAATATATACCCTCAGCAGATTAATTTTGTGCTTAGTTCTTTGTAACATATTGTCTGATTTGTTAATTTTCAATAATTTTGTATTAGCAGAATCTTCACCATTTCCCATTTCAGCAATACTATCCATTGTAGGATGTGTAAGTAGGATAAACAAGAAATTTCTGGTTTAAAAAAATAACATGCTGAGCGTTCAATATAAAGATAAATATTTAACTTTCTGATATTGTCAGAAAACACTTTTTCCCTTTAGAAGAATAATTAACAGTCAGATTTATATATATATATGTAGTAGTTATATATATATAGTCCAATATATATATAGTGTGCATATTTTAATGATACAGCCTTTTTTACAAAAGTAGGAGCTGCCTGAATGTAATGATGCCTTACAAACTTGCAAAATATCAGAAGCAATTCAGTGAATACAGAACTATGCTAAAAGAAAATTTTACCAGTTTCTAGTTTTAGAAGGTTTCACTAATATTTATCTTTCAGTCTAGGAAATACTTCACTATAAGAAGGCCTTTTTCAGCAAATTGAGACAGAAAAAGTAGTTTCAGTCTTGGTTTGACAAAAATAAATGTTATCAAGTATTATAGTAAATACTGGCTATGATTTTACTATTTACTATAAACAGATTTACTATGTCTGTCTTTAATGAAGGAAACTTACTTTCTTTTTAACATGAACACTTTATATTTGTTTAATATAAGAAACAACATCTTTTATGTACATTAAATTTTCTAAGATTATTTAGGGATGGGACACATGCTCAAGAGAAGCATAACATAGGTCTCTTTTCAAAATAAGGTATTTAAATACTTGAGTTAGATTTTCCTTGTCTTGCACACCGGGACATTTAAAACACCACATGGAAAAAGCTTCTCAAGTTTCATAAGTATTACAATTACAGCTTATGACTAGACAGTGATTCAGCAATGCACTTTTTTTGTCAAAGCTTTGATATATGGTCCAGTTAATAATTTGTTTCGAGTATAATCTGCATGAACTCTCCCTATGACAAGAAGCACTTTCACTTTGTGAAATGATACACGGAGTTCTGAATGTTTGTTGAATTGTGTAATATTATATGGCTGCTGCAGGTATAAATAGGCTTTGTAATAATTCTTCATCATACTAATAAATGTTTTTTGATACATACATGTTAACTATACATTAACAGAAATCCTGCTTCAGTGGAACTGCTATCAGAAAGAGTATCTGAATTATGTGACTGAAATTATTAACAGAATGAGCAACAGTAACAGCAATAACCATATGACAATTAATTTAGAAGGAACAAGCATAAAGCAAGGGTCCATGCTAAATGTATTCAAAACATAAACACATAGAGAGGTGATGTGATATCCCTACCTTCAAAACCAGAGCATTTCAAAAAGGGCTATTCGGGATTTGAAAGTAGAATAAGGAATGTAACAGAATTTATCTAATGCATAATATTTTTGATATCAAAAAACTGAATGCTAATTATCAAACTACCTTATCATCAGTAATTATAAGAATGTAGTCCACTCAAATTAACAAATACTGCATTAAGCATTACGAATTATAGTAGTAGAATATACCCCAGACTCTTCTTTTAAACTTATCACTATCAAAATGCAGGATTACCAAAATATGTGGTTGTTCCTGTGTTACCATATCTGTGACAGTCTCAGAACAGATGGCAAAATTAACACTAAATAATGAGGCCTGAAGAAAACTCCTCAGTTGACCAAATCAAATAGACAAACACATGCAGTGGAAAAAGCAGATTGCTTGCTTTTCCCATCTGAATCAGGTGATCTAATAAAAATCTTCTCTCATTTATTATTAAATTTACTTAAAGAAAATTTAATTGAGCATGTAGTGAAGTGCCTTCATAAACATACACATATGTTTATGTGTCAGCTGCCTATTCTCAAGTAATAAATTTCATCTGATAAGTGAAAAAAATGTGTTGGTAACGGCAAACATTGAAAGTTCTAGTTAGGACCGGAAAACCTTGTAATCAGGACAGAAAAGACAAGACAAAAAAGTAATAGAATTTCTGGGCTTATTAATTCGTAGAAATTTTTACTGAGGCTGACAGAAAAGGTCCCATCATGGAGGATGTTGCCAGCCCCCTGGCAGAGAAAACAAAATCCCTGCAAAAGACAATATATATCCCATGGAAAAAATATTTTTTGAGATATGACAGATAATAATGGTTGAAATTGGATCGGTTATCAAGATCCAAAAGAATCAGGTATCCTAACTCAAAATTTAAAAATTGTAAGCTGGATATTCTCTTTATAGTTTTCAGCAAAACATTTTACTTTCTGCTGTTTATGACTACATTAGTAGAAACATTTTAACTTTTAGAAACCACACCCTAACTTGCTATATTTATCTTGTAAAAGATCTCAAAATAACAGCACTGTGGTTGACTTTCATTTTTATAGACATCTCTGAGGAGAATTTCTGAAAAAATAATTGATGCTAAAAATATTGTCTTGGAAAGAAAAAAGTTCACCTGTTCCCCAAATATGGAATTGATACAGGAAAAATCTTCCTGGAGTCTGTATGTTTTAGACTAGAATTGTAACATACTTAAAACAATGGCCCCTCGGTCTCTAGGCCTGTTTGCTGGTGAATATAAAACATTTTTTATAAACCTGGGTGTTGATTTCATGCATGAAACAAAAGTCTGTATTTAACACTACTATCAAGGAATGTAATATTCTGGATTTAAGTACAGAAACCATGGAGTATTATATTTGAGATACAGTCAGTCAGTATAAGCCTTTTCAAGAGGAAATGTTAAGTGTTACAAATGAGAACTGAAGCTCTGCATCATCTAACTGTTGAGTCAGGAGATACAGGCATCAACAGAACCTGCCAAATAAGTGGAAAGATGTCTTATTTAAGTGGAATGATATCAATATATAAACAAGATGGGGAAACTTCTCTGGGCTACAACATGTGCTCTGAAACCCTCAGTTACTGCCAAGATTCACATACACTAGCCTCCAGCTTTCCTCATAGGCTGACAATTTTTATAATTGTACTGCCCTGAATATCTCCAGCCAGCCAGAAATAACATAGGTGATTGATGGTAGCTAATAAAATTTAAACATGTACTACAGTCTACTCTTTAAGCTATGTAACAAAGTTCCTCCTAGAAACGGTTAAGGGAAGATTAGAAATTTTATTAAAGAATAGACACTGTGAGTTTGATTTTCAGCTATTGACTGATGTGAAAAAGTTTTAACAGAGTCCCTGTAACTTGTCAAGCATACATATATGGCTTTTCTCAGTTTACACCCTGATCAAGCTTTGTTTTACGTTTCATCACAATTGTTCTTTATGAAGAGGTTGCATCATGTTAAATGTTACAAAGTTGGTGAGGGTTTGTGTAAACAACAGTTCTTGATGTGGAACACATTTAGAGAGCTGGTTTAAAAAACGTTTTGGTTTACAAGAAGTTCAGTGAGGTTGGAAAAAAAATCTAATTAGAAAATTCAGTATTTAATTAAATAAAAGGAGTTGGGAAGAAATAATGGAGAAGGGAAGAGAAAAATGACCTAACACTGCATGGCATCTGTCTTCCCAAATTGGCTGAGACATCAACATAGGCAGGATGGATACCCATTGATAGTTATAATCTTCGATTGTATTGTCTTTGACTTACATTTTCTATCACTTTCTACTGTAGCAAATGGATTCTTAACACTCACTTTTGTAAGTACTTATGCAAGTAAATACATTCTTTTATATCATAACAATGATTATGAGTGATATAGTAAATGCTGGGCAATTCACATCCTACAAGTGAGAAATATAATTAAGAAATAGCAAGTTACTCCTGAAGAATCATGTATTGTACTCATATTTACATTTTGTGGGACACTATGATGGTGATAATGTAAAATCTGTGAAGACTGTTTATATTTGATGTGGGTTGTGCACTTGCAATAATTCTCTCATCTTCTCATGCTAGATTCTCTCACCCTGTATATCGACTACTTTTGACATAGTTTGTTATGTTAAATGGGGTGATTCTCTGGCCCAAATTTGCCTTTTGTGCAACAGTTTTAAAGCATGTTTAAACATAAGTGCAGGCAGCAGTGAAGCACTAGAGAATGGCAGGGAAGAACACTTGGACCTGTACTACCTCTGCATGCTCTTTTCTGCTGCCTGGGAAGGCACGGGATGGAAAAGAATCTACCACACATCTTACAGTGTCCTGCCCTATGATCCCGTGGGAAGGATAATTCAACCAGACTGCTTTCTATGGATGGGGAGAAAGGCAAACCCTCAGGGGACAAGGCAAGTGGAAAACCTGTTGGCAGCTCCAGGCCACCAAGACTTGTACAAAGAACAGGTCAGAAAGCAGCACAGTCTTTGGTGGATGGAATATTCACAGAAAACAAAACACCTGATCTACCCTACAGCTGCTGGGCTGTATAGCTGATCCATATGGCAAATTGGCAGTACCTATATTAATTACATGTACATTTCTGGGATAATGCAAATTTAAGCATATGTGCTTTCAAGCTCTTTGGTCCCAGAAAGCAATACTTACAGGAAGTTTGTATTCTTGGCATGTGTTGATCAAATCTTCCATGAAAGGGTGCTTCAAAAGGAGTTCAACTGCAATGGGTGTCAGATCTTCAGCACCTAATTCGTGGTACATCTTGATGAAATTCTTTAAGTAAAAATAATACGTGGTCAATTTATTCTTTAGAAGAATTGTGGAAAAGCAAATATTAAAAAAAATTTTTAACACATGATGCAAGCTACAAAACCTTTCTTGAATCAATCTTCCTACCTTATCATAGCTGTCTGCCTTCTCCAGAGGGCTAAATCTATGTTTGTCTTTGTCTTTACTTCCTCCAGTATGAAAAACTTTAAGTAGAGATGTCACTGAAATAATTTCTTCACCTGTGTAATTCAACACTTCTTTTTCATCTTCTGTTAAAGTCTCCTCATTTGACAGTATGTTGGGGCTTGAAGAATCCTAAAAATAATTAAGCACAGGTATCATTCTTGGGGATAAACAGTCTATCAGCAGATGATCTGTTTAGGTTAAACACTCATTGAGAACCAGTGGATTACACTTCCAAACTTCAGTTCTTACAAAACAAAAATCAAGTCACACAAAAATTATCTACTAAATGGTAGGTCAGAGGAATAGATCCTGAGAGTCCAGAAATAACTGTTATGTTGGCAATACCAGAAATTTAATAAATAGCTTTTTCCAGGAATGTGGCCAACATTGCACAGAAAAACTAGTATTTCTCAGAGCAACAAAACATAAAAATATTTAATAGTTAAAACTGCAATACCAAAAACTTTGTGTTTATTTTAGGAGTAAACTTGGTAATTCTGCATGTTCTCATGGAAAAAAGAGTATGATTTTTCTAGTCCAAATTAAGGAGTCACTGCAAGAACTGCATTTTGGCTAACAGTTAACCATCTCTCCAAAGAAATATATATTTTCTAGTTTATGCAGAAAAATTAAGTTTGCTTTAAGCAAGCAATTAGGTAATTTTGTGGTGATATTAGAGCTCAAAGAGAGAAAAAAAAAAAAAAAACTAAACAAAAAACCTGCTGTTAAGATTTGTGAGCACAAAGATGAGAAAGGACCTCACAAAGGTGAACAATGCTTTGACTAGATTATGGCACAGTGTAGACTAGCCAGTAACAACACGAAATTGCATTTAATTGAACAAGCCATTTCTTTCCTCATTAGGAGGGAGAGACTGCTGAGGTTCAGTCACACCTGTGCTATGTGCCTTGGGCCTTAATGTATTTCATTTTGAGCATAGGAGGAGCAGAGTCATTCATGCAGTCTTTTTAAGCACACAGTAGTCAGCACTGAAATTTTTCTGTCTCTTAGTGTATTGTTCACACTGAGCTGTGAGACTGACATAAGCGATAACAACATTGTTTAGACTTAAAATGAAGTTAGTAAAAGAAGTCTCAAGAATGTTTGTCTGAGCTCCTCTTAACAACATGAAGGCTTCAGATGTATTTCAGTAGGCAGATACCAATGAGAAGTGGTGACAATTATAAGCACGGAACAAGAAAAAGAGAAGAGACAAATTAGGTGCAGTTCTGTAAGTGCCACATACGAGCCAGCTACCTAAGGTGTAAAACTTCCTAGAGATGTGCAGGATAGTTCTTTATATTTCACTGATGAATGTTTCACTGATAACATTTACTAAATTTCCCGTATCTGGGGTGAGAACTGGAATATTTAGATCACATATAAACAGCCCCAGAGAAACAATGGTTTGGGTTCTTAATTTGATCCTGAAAACCACTTTGGATATCTTCAGGGCTCTGTGTATTTGATGGAGCTTGGCTCAAACATGACACTATATCAATGCACTGTTTACTTTTTGCCCTCTTGTGTTTGTGGAATAACCTTAATGACATACTGGTTCTACTAAAGTCTGTAGAGAAAACTCATTCACTTCAATGGAATGGATTTCTTTTGTTGTCCTCTCTCTGTATTCAACATTATTGTTTCAGTGCATAGGCATGGAACACAAGGCAGACGAAAAAAGAAAATATTAAAATTATGTTCTATCAGTCCTGTCATTCTGAGTACCAGCCTTGACAACTATAAAGTCAAAGAGAATCTACACAAGCAAGATTCATTTAACATCTAATTCTTGGATATTCCTCGGTTTCCTAGGGACTCTCCAAGGTGAATTAGGCACACAATCTGTCTGTTTAATATACTATGAGACATATATCAAACACAGCACAGATTTACAGAGCCAATGCCTTTAGTGAGAACCCAGGCATGAGGAAATGCTCAGGTTAGATGGGACACCTTTTTCTCCTCAGACATGCAGTTAATTCTGGCTGCAGGCAAATGCTCCCCTTCACTTAAGACTCACAGCCTTAACAAGCTGTTGACACATAGATGATAATGACAGTGCTATTACTCATGTATTACAAAACTTCCAACAAAACAGATCAAACCAAGCAGAAAATGGAAAAAAGGAGAACAGGTTGTATAGCTTTATATCCAATGTGATGAAACTTTCCACTGAAATATGGGAAATTAAGTCCAAGTCCACAATATCTGATTGGGAGCATTCAGTGCTCTCCTTCTTCCTAGGAAATGTGGAAAGGAATTTTTCTTATTCAGTCTTTTCAGTGTACAGAAACTCTGTTGTGCCAAATAAAACACAGGGAAGTATAATAGCTTCTGTAATTCGAAATTATAAAATGCTATTTTGCAGATGTATGTGATTACCTTGTGTAGTAAAATAATGCCTTTTCCATACTGTTTCTAGAGATCCCAACTGTACTTCAAGTTCCTGGCAAGTGCTAGAGTCACTAGGGTTGTGACAGGGCAATGAATCATTTTATAATCTGGAGCAGCAACCTCTTGACAAGGTGTGTACAGATAAATAATTTATGTCTCAAAAAATGACTTCTATTTCAATAATAAGTAGCTGATGCATGCAGTGGACTAATTGTAGTTTTACGACTTTAACAGTAACAATATATTCCAGAAATTGTAATAATGTTCAAAAGACAAAGTTTCATTTGATGTGACAATACATTCATCATGGTTGAAAAAATAATTAAAAAATTATTTTGTATGAAACTATTATTAATCCTTCTGGTTTACAGATAAACCTAAATACTTGGAAATAACACAACAAAGATGTGTCTGAATTGCCCCAATTAGTGGGTAACACAGTAAAAAAATAAAGTAAGACCAGCAATAATACCAGGTTTTGTATCTTGAGATAATATTACTCACAATAAGTCACACTACAGGGATTGACAGCTGGTCTAAGATTAGGCAAAAGAATTACTTCCATTCATATGTACAAGAAGTAGTCACCTTAATTGACTACTTAAGAATCTTAAACTTTCAATTATTATTTGGCAAGCAAATTTCCAGACTTTTGAAAGAATCCTTCTGAGGATTGCATTACCAATGCAATGTTCCCATGAATTCAGTGAGACTTGCAAGGCCTGGAGCTACTCAGGCTAAGCAAATATACGGAAATTGAGTTAATTTATAATTTGAAAGCACTAGTACTATTCTCTAGTATTCTTCTGTAATATTTTACCACACATGGAAGGGAAGCTTCCTTTTTTCTGTGAATGTATGTTCCAGTAGCAATGCTAAGTGCTCTGTATACACCTTCAACTGGATCAGAGTGGGAGGCAAAATAAAGCAGCATCTCAGTATAGTTCAGCAGAGCAGGGTCTTTTCTGGTATCCGCAAATAAACTGAAGAAAAACTATAAAGGGCAAAAATACACAAATTAATTTCTGTAAATGGAATTAAGCAAGATACAAATCAAGGACTGTAGATAAAAGGATGAAATACAGTAATTACTGCTAATAAGAGCTGACTGTAGTTAAAAAAATGTGGAGGCTGTACAAATCAAGGCTGTGATAAATCATAAACATGTGTTAAGTAATTCAAGGAAATAGAAATTGAATTTCACAGAAAAGGGAGAACTTAATAAAACCTTGTATCTTGACAAATATGTAGAAAGCCTTTTTTGTATTCAGATTATTATTAGCCTCCTCTTTCATGGAAAATTCTATGAGCTCAGATGCGATCATTTGCCTCCCATTCTTTACAAATCTGGTTGTTTTCTTGCAAAATTAACGCAATTCAATGAAAAAGAGGAGTAATTAAATCTTTCTGAGCAGATTATGATTTAGAATACTCAAGGCTGATTCTTGGATTCCTTTCTACATTATTCTGAAGCACCATTTGACCTGGAAAAAAATCAAAAAATGCAGCACTTATTGAAAAACAGAGACCCAAGAAAACCTCTGAAATGAGACCT
Organism: Rhipidura dahli; assembly: GCA_013399225.1. Classification (NCBI taxonomy): domain Eukaryota; kingdom Metazoa; phylum Chordata; class Aves; order Passeriformes; family Rhipiduridae; genus Rhipidura; species Rhipidura dahli. Next base: position 55,130 of record VXAC01006135.1, on the reverse strand, counting down.
CTCATGTTTGAATAGTGATCGCTTCAAAATACCTATGTTTTCAGTTACCTTTATGAGGTATTTCAGCCTATCCAAAGGCACAGGTTCTTTACAGCTTTCTGTTGTGCTTAGATCTTCATTTCCATTGAACCATAAGCCAGCCTAAATAAAATAAATAAATTTTTTTAAAAAGTTTGGTTTTTATCACACACTGAAAAAAGGTGGTCTTTATACTCTCACTGTTCAACAGAGAGCCTGATTTCTGGACTTAAGCAAACTGAATTTGTTATTAATAAACAATGACATGATAATAATTAAGTTGATGTTTGTACATTGTAACATATACTTGAGAAATTACTGAAAATCAAGTAGGATACAAGTAAATAGATGGTTTTGAAAAAATGAAAATTGACTACGTAGTTGTAAGTCTATGCAGTCAAAGAAGCAGAATACCATAAGGAGTTTCTATGCAAGTATAAGTGCAGAGAGAGAGGACTGCTGAAGCAGCTCAAATTCCCACTGGAAGGTTATTCCTGCTATTCTCTGTGAACATTCCTTGTCATTGTCTCTTGTAAAGACAGTAGGACCTCAAACTAATTGCCATAAATTGCTCAAAAAGAATGCAACAAAGATTGCAATAAAACCAATTCAGATTTCCTAATCAATCCAATAATTTGACATTAGAGGGCTACACTTAAGTGTGACAATTTCTGTTCCTGTTCTTCTCATAACTGCATATGCAAAAGTTCCAAACCACGATACTGTCAATAACACAAACTGCAGGACGTCACACCCAGCAGATACACAGGCAATATGCATCAGCTGCAGACCAAACTCTTCAGAGAAATGCAGATGGTTGAACTGAGTTGCTTTGGACAGTCTCTGGACGTTGCCAGAATGTTCTCTAGAGCACCTATGCTGTGTGCCTACCTATACAGTTCTATTCTGAAAAAGGAGCTTCAGCCATGAACTTTTAAAGTTCTCAGTCTTCAAGAAAGTGAGACTGTAAGTTCAGAATTATCACTTCCATGGAAGTCTGGAAGAACCAACAGGGAGTATAGACCTACAAACAAATCAGTTGTTTATTGCATATTTACTACCTTGTAATACTGAAGCAATGAAACTAATTGCTTGATTATTATTATATTTGAAATAGGATCCCGTGTTAAAAATGTACATTTTTGGTCTGCATGTCTTGTAACTGTTAGCTTATTTGTAAATTCTCACACTTCAGTGAAACTTAATAGAAAAACAAATGCATGAAGATCTGCACTTTTTGTGGGTTTTCTGGCTTTGCAGAGTTGTTTCTTGGAAAGTCTGTGGTGGACAGGGATTGGCAGGTGCTCCTAGAGTTTTCAATGAATTAAAGAAGTACTGAAAATGACAGGCCATGGACTAACAAAGCCTTTATTATTTTTTCAAAAAAAACCCCAACACTAGGTGATTGGAAAACCAATTACAATAGAGGTTCTAAGAAATTTATTCAAGACAGTTTGAAAATTATATTTAATATCACCAAACAAATAAAGAAACTGGCAAGACTGTAGAACTTCAGTGGATACATGCACACACACATAGATATGTGTATCTATTGACACTTAAATGTGCATATATACTATACTTACAGCTAGGATGGCCTATGAGAGTGAACCAGCAGCCATTCTAAGTATGATTAAGAATGCAAAGTAAAAGTAAGTGAAAATTAGCAGAATTTTACTGAAAGAACAAAAATGTATTCACAATACTCTTTCAAAAAACTACCTTCCAGAAAAACCTTGGTGAATTATGAGACAATTCAAATAAAAGTTGTCTTCAGAGAAATGTTCAAAGAATTTTATAATGGTGCATGTAGTCAAGGTTTGAGGATTGATCTTAACTTGAGAAAATTAATTATTGGAAAAAAATCTAGAAATACTTAATTAAAATGTAGCTGATGAGATGAAACTGAAATCCTTACTTTTGCTTGGAGCAAATTATGTTACTCAGTGTCAAGTAAGTTAATAGTCATCAAAGTGCACACAGAATGGTTTCTTTAAAACAGAAGGAATTTTCACACGAGATTAATTTATGGAAAAGTAGGAAAATCAAGTAAAAAGTAAGTTTAATTAGCCTGATTTGTGGAACTATAGACAAGATACATATTAGGCCATCAATTTCCTGAAAATACTTTTCAGTAGAAAGCTCCCTCAAACCTGAAGCATTTAAAATTCAGACTGAGTTTCTCAAAATGAATAAACCAAACAATGTATCATTCAATTCAGGGCGTTTAACCAGAAAAAAAAAAAACTGATTGAAAAGATAAAAGGATCATAACCTGCATATACTGTTCCTGTGTAACAAAGCCTGATCTGGTGACATCAACAGACTTGAAGCCATGCAGTGTTTTGAGGAGTTGTGTCACAGATGGCAGTGGCCAAGGCTGTGCTGCTGCCAGCAAGAATCTGCGCCAGTCAGTAAGTTCTGAGTTCACTGTGAATTCACATGCCAGATTTTGTAACTATAAAACCAAAATAATAAATATTGTCAAATATGTGCACATAAACACACTCTTTCAATATGCTATGTATCCTTAGGTCTTTTCCTGGCTAGGGTAGACAAGGTTCTCCAGTGACATTTCACATTTCTAAAATGGGCATGTATAACTAAACAAAATAGGGCAGAGGCCTACATGACTGGCATGTGCAGTTGGTATTCTCTAAATAAATACCCTAAATAGGCATCTATATCTAAACTGCCTATGAGATATTATTCCTTAGAAAATGCTAACCCCTGAACCGTGTTCTGTCTTGTGAGAGTACCAAGAATTGAACTAACAATTTAGCAGCATGAGCACAAAATCCTTGGTCCTGTGCTTTGGCCCTGTTACTCTTACAGGTGTCCACCAAGCAGCTTTTCTCTGCTCCAGCATTATTTATAGCTGGAGAAAAGCTGTGGTAGAAAAGCTGCTTTGCAGCTTGCTGGGTGCGTCTTTGTACCAATGAAGTCATTGCATTGTTCAGCAGGGGAGCACACATGCAAAATCTCCTGACAGAGCATTGCAGAGGCTGTGTCTGAGAGGGGGAACCAATCAGCCCAGGTCAGTAGTGCCCTGTGGCATGTCTGCACTGCCTTCTGCCCCACACCCTGTCACAGGAAGCATCTGGGGTGCTCCAGACTACCATCTGAGAGGAAGCACTGTGTTCACAGGAAGAAGGGCCTGGGGCAGCACAGAGTGAGACAATTTGATGACATTGTGGATAACATCTGTCCTAACATTGGCCAGAAGAGCACTGATTATTATTTACTGCAAATTTATTTGAGATTCTGTTGAAGTCACACAGTGATGAAGTGGTGAGTTCAGCTCAGAGTATCTTGTGCAAAATAAATATATACCTTAGCTTATGCTTTGTGAATTTCCTTTCGTAAGTTCTTGCTTCCACAGTAACTTTAAAAGTCTAATTCAAATATGGTTCTTTTAAGGAAAGAAAATTTTATTATAAAAATAAAGATAGGATTTATAAGCACTAGAAAGAACAAAAGTTCTCAAAGAACACAGAACATGGGATACATGCACATTTGGTCTATTAATAGACAATATTTGACTGATAGCTGTCCTTGTGTAATTTCCTGTACTAAGATTAGGTTTTTATATAGTCAAGATGACAGATGTGACTAGTTTTCACTAAACTTACTGGAACTATACAGCTTTAAACTTGAGCAGTAAAATGTTTTAATCATATAGTTCATCTGTGTGAAGATTATATGAATAATGCTGTGAAATGCTGTGAAATCCAATTAAAATTTTAATGTGAATCACAGTTTACTGTCAGAAATAGTTATCAAAACATGTTAAAACAAGTAAATGTTTCCATTCCATAGGCTTACCAGCAACATCTGAAAGAAAAATTAACTCAGTATGGAAGATCTGGGAAGACTAAATTCTAAGTTTTTGTATTCCTAAATCTGAAAACCTTGGACAGTGTTTTAAGAAATGATATAATTTGAAAATTGTAAATAAATACACTCCTGACAAAATTTCTGGTACAGTGACTTCCATAATCCTTCTCTAGTAAAACAGAATAATTTTAAAGAAAAACTGATCCTGTCCTATGATATTATAATCTTCTTTTTATCATAATAAGGACAATGCTGCATCTTCTACACAAACCAATACTCCAGCTGAAGAGAATATAGCGGTTAACTTACATCTGGAAGTGTTAAGTTCTTCCATGCATCAGGAAAGCAATTTATTCCAAGATTCAAATTAACCAAGCCACTAACAGCTTCAATAAATATTTTCTTTGGTATAAAACCTAATAAAAAAATCAATATAGAAATATGTTTAGCCTTCTAAATAGACTTCTTCTGTTAAAAAATAAAAATCTATTTTTTCATTTTAGTGGTCATATGAGAAAGTTATTTATTTTCCTATTATGCACTACTGATAATGCTAATATCTTCCAAACCAAACATAAAATCTCCTTATTGAAAATTAATCATGTGTGACCTATCTAACAACAAAATTTCAAATATTATGCCACACTGTAATTCTTCTTGTACTTGTCCTGATCTGCATTAAGATCACTAATCCATCCTCACACAGTCTACACTGAAAATGAGCTCTTAACAGACACCTATCACACAGAGTTCTGTGTATGGAATACCTACCAACCTTTTCTTCCACTCTCCTCTTTCTAATCAATCATAAATCTATCTTCACTCTTTAAAGCAAGTGGATGCAACAGAATGGGGCGAAAAACATGCATTGTTGAACTCTGAAACAAAATTTAACTGTTTGAAAAGCTTCTCAGAACTGATGTGTGGGAGTTAAAATGTGCTCCATTAATTTTATTTTAAAGAAATCCTAAGAAAAAAATAAGTGCAGTAAATCCTATTTTTTTTTTTTTTAAGCAGGAATAGGTTTGCTTATGAGCAAACAGAAACTTCAAACTTCATGTAAGGTATTTAAACACAAAATTATGTATAAAAAAATTTAACAGACAGATATGAGTCTTTTCTTTCAGAAATTGACTTTGCTGGGTCAGTGAGAGTTCACTGCAAAACAGAAACATTAGCAACAAAAATTGTAAAATAAGTTTCAAGTTATTTAAATTTTTAGAGACAAAGCTGATTTTGTCAGGTTGTGATCAATTCTATTGCATCAAAACAGGAGTTTTCAGATTACCTTTAAAAGAAAACACAATGAGTGAAATACTTACTTATTTTTTTCCCTTTTTCCTGTAAAATTCCTCATCCTTTTGAAAAGGCATAGCTGTGCACATTCTATGGCTAAGACAATTTGTTTAAAGTGAAACAGTGAAGTAAAATTTAAGTTTATGAAAAAGATATGTGGTAGGAATATAAAGAATTTGTTTGAATAGTAATTTCATCATGTCATTTATTCAAAATCAATTTGCTGATTTGAATGAATGGTCTGCATCTCTGTAGACCTGTTTACCTCCAATCAGGAAATCCAGGATTAATGCCCTCAGCACATATTAATACAGCAGAGAAATCCTACACATATGTAGGAGGAGGGAAGACAACAAAAATAAATTTGGGGAGCTCAAAGTCTGTTGGAAGAGGAAGAAGGAAGGGAGAACCACCTGGACTTGAAGCCTTATTCACAAATTTCAGCATGAAAGCAAAAGCTGGTGAAAAAATACTGTCAAACTCTAACTGTGTTCTGATGTGATATCTTGAAAGGTTTTGAGTTATCTACATTGAGAAAGAACATCTTTTAAAAATCATAAGTCATGCTGTTTATTGAAGAACACTGGATTGCTAATATAATAATTTTAAGGTAATCAGAAATTTGGGGGGGTTTTATGAAAACTTAAAGCCTCAAGATTCAGATCATTTCCATATGACACAATGAAGCCTGCATCACAGAAGCATCATTACTGGGACAATTCATGTAAGATTCAATAAACCAGGTAACATTTTAGTGGTTCATGGGGAAAACAGGCTATGGTCCATGAAGGAGCCAATGAACAACAAAAAACAACAGGGTAAATTTTTACATCTTCTTTGCAGTCTCAGATTTTCTAGTGCTTTACCATTAAGAGCCCAGCTATGATAATTTTTATTTCATTTTTTGCTAAACATTTTCCTTTCCACATTTGATCACTGGTAATCTAACTTAGCTTTCTGTCACACTATCTTATGTTTTAAACTGATCTACTTCTACTATGATTTCCCTATATGACAATAAAAAATGTAGTTCCTGTATTTCTTAGGAGTTTCTGACTTCCTGAAATAAAATTTAATTTTGTTTTTATGCACAAAATTTTAAAAGGTATTGTCATATCCCTTTTAGTGAGGCTGCATGACTTCAGAAACGTACATAAAAAGTATCTGAGGGACATGGAATTTCAAGAACTTGCATCAAAACTAATGTCTGAAGTAGGATTAAAGGATTGCAATTTAAACACTACTCACAATTTATACAAACTATATGATTGTTTATATTAACTATAGAATTGCTGATGTGCTGTAGGACAATCACTTTTACTTTGCTACCTCTTCACGAAACACCTGATGAGGAACAATTCCAAAGTTACAGTAGTTCAAAGTCTTCGAATGGACCATGACTTAATTCCTCCAACTGACGTACAAAGGAGGAATGAGGGAGTCTCTGAGAAACAGAGGTAATCCCTCATAAACAAGTAAACAAGATATTAAATACTTTCCTCACTGTGTTTTTAGATATTTTGTCTAGACTGCATGGATTTGGGTATATATTACAGAGCACAGAATTGGTTTTGAGTATCTGATTATAATACCAAACAAGAGGTGACTCATCATTTCAGCTCAAGGGCTGTCAGTGCTTCATAATCACAGAGAGACGCTGAGAGTGGGCAGCTACACAGATGGTACCCAGAAAAGAATACTGGTGTCTGCAAATGGTACTCTGCAAGTGGTGAAAGAAACTAATGTTCTCTAGGAAGGAAAAAGGAAAACAATTCCCAGAATTGGCTTTTTTCCACCTAGCAAGACTCATTTCAAAACAGGTATGCTTTTTACAAAATCCTTTTGTAAGTACAAAATAAAAGGACCCAAACCTAATAAGTTTTAGTATAATAATGTAGGAGACTGAGTAGAAAATTAAGCATTTTTAATTAGAAGGAGTAGCAAGCATCTTGTAAAAAGGAATCAGTATTCATGAAGATTTTGAAAAACTGGAGAGATGGTTAGGATCAGTAAGTTTCATCAGGATCAAAATGCTTTTTGGAAATCGACTGCAGAAATTGATACATTTATTACACTGCGGATAAAACAATTCAGGAACAGACTTCAAGCACATTGGCGAACAGGATTAGAATTCAAAGTGAACTTTAAAAATTGGAGGTAATAGGAATTAGATAGAATAAAAGGACACTATCCAATAAAGATAAATGTCAAGTGCACCACTGGGCTGAAATAGTGAACTGAACAAATACCACAATGGAAATCTTACTGACAAAGTAAAATTTCTATAGAAAAGTCTCTAAGGATTACAGCAGATTACAATATCACCAGAAAGTACATGAGAAGTCATGGAAATAATGTTTTGGGGTTTTTTCCCAGACATTAAGGCTTCTGCTATAGTATGATTTTGGAATCTTTAGATCAAGAAGGACGCATGTAAACTAAAGACTGCCCAAAAGAAAGCGGCAAGAATCATCACAGGCTTAGAAAACATGGCTTGAAAGGTAAGGCTGAAGGAATTCTCTTGTTTCATGGATGAAGAGAAGATGATGAGAAAACTTGCCCCCTCCCTCCATCATTGACGTGGCTTCAGTGTTACAGATGCAAACCCATCATTTTTTGGTTTTTCTTTCTTTTTTTTGTTTTCACCTGTTGGACATGTTTGGGACATATTTTCAAACTTTTTCTAATCTCAACATAGTTAAAAATCTCCATTTAACAACTTTGAGGGAAATGAACCCTGTTGGTAATATGTGATTCAAGAGAAAACCCTTGGAATTAACAGTTCTAATATATAATAAGCCACATATCTAATAAGGCACCCTATGAAATATATATGCTGTTGCTTATTAGGCAAACGATATCTAAACACTTTTTTTTTTTTTTTCTTTTTTTTTTTTCTTTTTTGGTCTGAGAAATCACAAGATCTCTTTTTCTGATCCCTACAGATTAACGCGACTGGAGTGGACTAATACTCTTTAATGAGGCATTCCTTCAAAACCTACTCCATTTCTGACACACTGTTTATACCCAGAAGCATCATGAACATCTATGCAAAACATCAAAAATAGACTGTATATGTATATATATATATGTTTGTGTGGTATAGCATAGCACAGTACAGAGCAGAGCTGTAGCACAGTAGGGTATGGGGTACAGGGTATCCTCTGCTGTTAATACATTATGATTTATACTGAAAGTAGAGTTATCTTGATTTAGAAGAGGGTTGATTCAAAGGTGAATGAGTTCATAATAATTTCTCCCAAATCATCTGTAGTACATCTTCATTTGCTGTTGGGGGAACTAATAAGGGTCTTTAATGATTTAATTTTAGCTATTTTTGGATATAAATCATGGCTATTTCCTTGATGGTAGAAATATAAAGCTGGTATGCTTTACCTTTTGAAATTATCAAGTAGAAAGGTGCATTTAGAATATTTAGAATTATGAAAATATATATTCTCTAATCCACACTCATTCTCAGCTCCTAGATCAGCAGCACTCTTATTGCAACCCTCACAAATATTCTTACAGGGAAACAAAAAGTAGTTCAAGCTGTGAAGTATATTAGTCATATCCTATGTGTAAGAGTACTTGTTATGGGAAGACAAATCTGTGCCATTAATAATCAGCATTGGAAAAATGGATCTGTTCTGCCTTTGTAGGAAATCTTTCAGAAGGACAAGTCTGAGAAAGACTGTGTTAAAGTTCATCTGGGCTGCACGTTCCATTAGGGTCTGTATGGGGGCAGCCAGATTTAGCAATAGCATGGTATCTTCTAAAAATATTTTCTACTCTACCCAATGTCATGGAGTTCATGCTCTTCAACATCTGCTCAGCAGAAGCTGTATCTGGTGAAGCAGAACTGGCAGCTTCCATGCAGGTAGCCCAGGCATGGGCTTCACTATTCTGGTGTGTGTTTATAAATTCAAGCTTGAAGTCATCAGTGCCTGAACAAAAATTATGAATATTTTCCCCCAAATCCACGTTATGTTTACGACATGGTACACAAAACATTATTCCCCTTTCATCATCATATTTTAACCAGGAGTATTTCGTTAGCCATAATTTTGGAAACTGGTGATTCCTCTTTGTTTTCTGACGTTCCAAATGTTTCTTCTCTTTCCCTCTGTCACCAATTTCTCTGTTGCTAGAAGAATTACTCTTGCTTTTAAATTGCTTCAGTGCTCTTATGGCTATAATTTAAAAAGAAACAACTAAATATAAAATCATTCTTATTTGATAAAACATGAATTGTATGTTTTCTTTTTTTTATCCATATTTATCTTGTTATTTTGGGACTAGACTGTGACTTGAAACAAACAGCCGTGAAAGCAAACAAGGAAAACAGATCTGCTCTTAAACCATTTGAAGACCTCCCAGGATTCTTGCGAGAAATGGTCAGTTTTGACTTTTGACTATCAGAAGTTTGTCAGTATGCAACCCGTGAAGTGCAGTAGCATCAATGCTATTTTTGAAACAGAGAAGAGCAAAGTTAGAAAGTGGAATTCAGAATGGAGTTTTAGGCAAAATGTCTCCAGAAAATACTGCTGAAGTCACAAACTTATTACAATGTCCATTATACTTGACACTGGCAGAAATGTTAACTTGGATCAAGTCTGGAAATACAAAATCAAAAACCTGACACAGAATGCCTAAGATGCACATAGTAGCTGACATGATCTTCTTAAAATGTATTTACCTGCAAATGATATTATTACTGCTTTCAGAACTGTATAAGCATTCTTTATGCACTGGGATTGTTCTCAAGTTTTCCCCAATTGAAGATGGTCACTCTTGTATTTTGTAGGAGCAAATCCCATAAGCTGACATTTTTGAAAATTTTATTTCTAGATCTCATTTATCTCCTATTTTTGGCCAGTAATTTAATAATTCTTTTAGTACACATTTGCCATAATTTTAGGACTTTGAAAAGAAAACAATCAAATAAGCAAGAGACATTGCATGCAGAATGGCAGCAATAAAACTCGAAATCTATGTGTTCACTGGAAAATAACAAAAGTAACACCCTACAAATGACCTAAAATCTGAGTCTCCTTATTGTGATGTGTACGTCAAGAAACAAAATTAATGAGTACATTAAGCTAATCATAGAGAGAAATGTCATTTCTGGTGCTTTAAAAGGTCTTGAGAAAAAGAGTTTTTGTATGCCACTCGTCTCTATTTTAGAAGAAGGAGCAAATTTTTTATATGTATACTATACAATTTATGAGAACTGTTTGTTCCCACTGTTAAAAAAAAAGTGACAGTTTGTTCCATTCTATTCTAAGCATCCTGAAAGGCCATAATATTAATAAAAGAAGTTAGGAACATGCAGTTTAAATACATTTCCAGTATGAATGATTCTTGTGAAGAACTTAAAATCTGAGGTAGCAGCTGTGGTCCACATGGACAGCAAAACGAACTGTCACAGGAGGTTTTTCTGACGTGCCCAGGTACCATACCCAGAACTGAAAAGAGGAAGAGAAATATTCTTAACACTCAGTAGAGATAAAACATCTTATTTAGGCAGACACAAAACCACAAGGTAGGGTGAAAAAGAGAGGGAGAGCTGGATAGCTGGATCTGCAACTTCAGAAGTAAAAAGGGTGCAAGGGACAAAAACATTTAAACACCTCTACTGCTTCTTTAGGTGTATGGAAACCTGTGGAAATTTTCTGGTGATTAGATAAAGAGGCATTGGAGTAGACCTGTGATCCACTATCAGGGATAATATTCCCTGTAAGATGGGCCTTCAGTGTTACCAACACTTTTTCAATTCAAGATGGGAGATCTATTGCAGCAGTACCTTAGAAAGAAGAGAGGACACAAAACGAAGCCGGACTGTACTACTTGTGAAGCAACTTCTTCACATAAAGTTTGTTATCAAATGAAATAAGGAAGAAAACTAATGTAGGAAAAACTACACTAGATAGGATTGTTTTTCATTAAAATCTTCTTAAAAGGCAGTATAATTCCCTGGCACATATGGTGACTGGCAAGCCTTTACATGTTTCACTAAGCAGTGCAGAAACTTCATAAACAAATGCAAAAATTAATTAGTGAAGAAATTAAGATTATGACCACTAGTGAAACTGAAAACAGAAAAAATAAACATTTTAGAAGAAGCATTATGAATGACAGCAGTATAAGTTTACACTACATCCTGTGAACAAGGACCATGACATTTTAAACAGAACCTGTTACATTTAAATAAAGAGCAATCACCATGCCTCAGTTATAAGGCAGATATACAAAAGAGACTATTACTTAACGATACACCAGTCAGTAAAGTATTTTCTATAGGCGCTGTATAAAAATGTCTCCATAAACTAGTAGTAGATCTCTATTAAATATTCTGATTATAAATTTATAGAGGCAACAAGATATGAAGAGATTGTAAACTTATACTAGAGATGAGAATTATCATCAAATTTTCCAAAACATTTGAACAGATTCATATTCCCTTCTATTTTCACAGAGAAAAAATGTTTCCATAGCAATTCCTGACTAGAGGTTTGGATAATGATCCATTGCAAATTACACACCAGACTCTGTAGCAATTTTACACCGATGAATGAGTCAAACAAACCCCATGGCTGAATTATATTCTTTTAACATTAGGACTCTAAAAGGTAGTAATATGGGATACTTCCACCCTTAGATGAAAAAGATGGGAGTCTCAAAAATGTGATATTTTTCATATGAATTGTTGATAGACTCATCACTCCCAACCGGTCAATTTTACTGTACATAATAATTTATTTATTAATTATTACCTATTATTACATAATTTATTCATTAATTGTTACTGGTGCTGCTATACTTCCGATCTTCATTAAATAGCAAGAATTGGGATTTTAAACTTAGAATCACTGTGAGTTAAGGTAATTTTGTTGCTGCTCAGATGCAGTGAGGGAAGAGGTCCTCTACCATGCAGACTGAAATTTTAAATTTTTATATATATATATTCAAATGCAAAGAAACATATACAAGCATGTTTAATATGGTCCACAAATTTCTGAACTTAAATAACATACATGACTTAGTAAGAGACATAACAGGAGGTGTAAATGAAGCTATTGGTAGAACTACTAAGTTTTCACCTAGTGACAAATATTTCCTCTGTCCACAAACTTATAAACTTTCTTATTTTCAAGTTTTTAAAAACCACACTGAAGATAAATAGTCTTTAAAAGATATAAGTTAGAGATGATGAAGCTATTCCTATGCTCTCATATGGACTTCATTCTCCATTTGCATCAAAGTCAGGCAATTGCTATTCTAAAACCTTGAATTGCTTCTACAAGAGTGCTTAGGGAAGGAAAGCATAATCTATATACATTATCCAAAGTAAGCATATAATTCTGACTCAACAAAATATTTCATTAAAAACACAACATTTCAGCTGAACTACACACACTTTAATATACCTGTCTGCTCAAAATCCATCAATTGTAAAATTCCATTGACAAGTCCACAGTTTGAAAACAAACTGCACTGCAAGATGGTCATAGTTTGTTCCTTGTGTTTACATCTTCGCAGACTATTTAACAGTTTTATAAATAAATATTTTAAACATTTTTTTGATTATTGGATATAGAACTTTTTTAAACCTGACTGATGTGTATCTACTCTATCTAACCATAGAATCCTTTCTATAATTAGATTGGAATGGTTCATAAGGATCATGACTGTGAAAAAGAAAATAAAATTTAAAATTCCCTTGTGTGATTCAGTCATAAGATGGAGAACAATGCTGTGATAGAATCTGCTTTTATCTGCTTGGTGATGCAAAACCATACCCAAACTGCATTCTCTGAAACAGCTTTAGAAGAAAATGGAGACATTCCATATGTGTGCTAATTGAAATGATAAGAGATGTGGTCACAAAAGATGATAGTGCTGAAGAGAATCAAAGGGGGTGAGATCTGATAAATAATTTATTTTTGTTGATAAGAAAAGCATGTATTCAAAAAGACTGTAAGAGAGAAAATGGAAAAGTGAATGTTATTAGCTCCATTTAAGACTTGTCACAGCTCTTCCTACAAAAAAGCACTCCTGAGGTAATATATTAGAGCACTGTTAACAACTTGATCAAAGAGTTAGTGAAATTAGTTAGTGCAGACTCATGTTGACTTTCGGCAATAGCACTTGGGATAATAATAAAAGAAAAAATAAATTTCTTTCTCAAATGAAGGACTGTCAGTAGGTAGGAAGGTCCAGCAGAGGCTGTTTTTTGTCCATTGGTGCTTAGAATGAAGAGTAATGTGCTTCCATGGAGGACCAAGTGTGCAGGACAGCAAAAAGGTGTCTGTGAAGAATCGGCAGTTCTTTAAAATTTTAGGTTCCTAGGAAACACAAAACTGTTTCATAAGAATTCTTCCACGAATATCAAACATATTTTAAGTATACTGACATTCCCACTTGTAGCTTTGATTTTGGCAATTTGTTAAATGTATCTTGAAAAGATTTCCTTCTTACATTTATCAAATATCTTGTGAGAAACCTGTTTATGTGTCATTTCTTCTACTGTAATCGGCCCTCCATTGTTACTCCATTTACTTGCATTTCTGAGTAAAAATCTGCTTCTTTTAATCTCTATGATGCTTTAGAAAAGCCTAATTTCCAATTTTCAGAACAACATTAGGAAATTTATTATTAACGACTACTTCTATTCCACTACAAGAAGATTGGTAGATTTATTCTATTTAGACTTGCCCAATAGCCTATGCACCATGTGCTTGTTTATGTGGATTTCCACTATGAATGCTGAGAGCTCTGCTGGGGTGTGTAAAAATAAGAAAAAATAAGATGTTTCGCAGGAAATCTAGATCTGTTTTGGAGGTTCTCCAAGGTAGGGATTTGTTTGTTACTTTTTGGTATGTCCTTTAGAGATGCTGTTCAACAACTTCACAGCCACTGTGCTGGGTACTTAGTGTGTTTCCATCTTTTGTTCAGAGACAGACTAACTACTGAGATGTGTATTTTCTGTTGACCATTCTATTGAACAAGGGGAGACAGAAGGCTATGAAAAGTTTCCAGATGTTTTAGGAAAGAAAGGAGTCTATAATGAAGGGAAGTGGTTGCCTTAGGAAACCTAAGGTGTGATTTATGCTGTCTTAAAATGTCTAAAAGAATGGGAGGAAGTATTTTAAAGGTGACTTGCACAGCTTGTGCTTTCCATCCTAATTCAGCTATCCAAAAAAGGTAAGCATCTTAGCTTAACAGTCAGCAAACAGAAGATAAATACATGCGGTTTGGGACCTTATTTAAAACAATTCTTTCCCATTGTCTTGGAGAACAAGCAACAGCATTTACTGTCTCATGATTGCTAAGCCAAGAAATTTCCTTTTTTGGATAGTCATGCAAGTCATGTTGGGTCACTTTCGTGAATATAATACTATCAAAAGGGAAATATTGCAGAAGGATAAAGATTTAAGTTGTTTTCTTGCTAAATGTTACACATTTACAAAGAAAATGGTTGTTCTGTCTTAAAATTGTCGAGAATTTTAAAGTTTGTAATTGACAAAATTTTTTAATTTTAAATATCTTAATGATGAATGATCTAAAACTATAAAAACCTTTTTAATTGGAAGTACCAATCAAACTGGTGTCTGTATTTCACTTCTATGGCATTGTAAATGATTACAAAGATTCCATGTGCAATTATATATGCAATACTATCTGCAGAATAGGTCTCTACAGATCTACAGAAGATTTTGAAATGCTTACACACACATCCTCACTCCTACACCAGAGATAAGATGATATGCATCTCTCTGAGGGAAAACTGTAAACATCTTTCAGCCTAAACTGGTTTTATAAGCAAAAGAAAATTGGAATTGCTCTATAAATATATATGAAAAGCATTTCCAAATAAAGAATTAAAATCAACTTCATTGTGCCTTTGTGGCCTTATTACACTGGAAGAATTAGATCTTAAATTGTAAGCATTTTCTTACACATTGTATTTCACAATCTTAGTGGCAATAATACTAAAATTACAATTATAATATGGAACGCTGGTAACAAAACACTCTGCAAATACATGTGTAACTACTTTCCATCTCAGTTTAAAACTGCCTCACCTAAATTACTTTGTAATGTTTATACAGTCTCAGGAACTTTTGCAAGTAAGTCTTTTTAGGCATCCTAAGCCTGAAGTTCCCATAATTAGAGGGTAGACATAGAATAAATGCATGTTTAAAGGTAAAAAAGAAATTACATATCTGAGTTAATGCTTGCAAATCACCCAAACAACAGGCACACATTGGCTTGAAGAATATAATGGTTAATAGTTATAATAGACCCTACATTACAGTTTCATGAAAATACTGATCATTTTTAAATTGTGTTTTAAAGTAATATAGCCTGAATATTCACTGAGCTCTCAAATAGTAAACAAGTTAAAGACTTGCATCTTTAAGCAAAGCAAGCATGATGCATATTGTACTAAAAACCTATTACAGACACTTGTCAGAGGAATACTAAACATGTAGTCTTAACAATGAAAAGCCCATAGCAAAGCCATTAAAAGCTTTCAAGTGGTCTGTTATTTCACATTTTCAATATTCTCCCCTACAACTTTGCTTTTCTGTGTAGCAGGATCTTTAACTGCAGTACAATCTTTAACAATATAAATAAGTAATGTTTAGCATTTCCCAGTTACTCTAAATTTTAAATAGGTAAACAATAGTCCTTTGGGAGTTAAAACGAAAAAAAATTCTTACCTTTAGGTGCCAGCTGTAGAAACTGCTTATGAAGTGTAGTAAGCTGTGAAATAGTAAGGGTGTTACTTCCAGAGGTTTCTAGGCGTTGAAATTCTGGTGGAGGAACAGGGTCAGGAACAGGGTCAGGAACCATTTTTATATCACTATTGATGAAGAAATCTGTTCCTTCTAAAGTCATTTCATATTGGATTCTGCTAGAACTCTCAATATGATGTCGTGCAACCTCTACCAGCTTTTCAACACTGAAAGTGTAAAACGCAGAAACCCATAAGTACTTGTAATACACAATGTTAATAACATAGCTTAAATTTTAATGTGCTTATGCTTTTAAAGCTTTCCTAAAGTAAGAATTACAAACCCTCCATGAGAATTCTGTAACTACAAAAATCATTAGTCTACTTTTCCTCTGGCTGCAAGAAATCTTTTGACTGTAGTCAGAAATTTATATAAAGTCAGATATAAGACACAGAAGAGACTCGACAGAAGTACTTTCAAGTACTTTCTAGACTAGCATAGTGCAGAGGCATATGAACTCCTGTTTCAAGTGCAATGAGTAAAATTTATACAAGGAAATACATCAGCTGTCTATAATATTCAACTAGACATAGTTTTGTTTTGGAGTGTCAGGTCAAAGGGTTTGATATTCTGTAAATACTGTGTCTTTGTTAGCACTTCTCAAGAGAGCAAATAAAACCAGCTGGAAGGAAGAGGCTTTTCCTCTTCAAGCTACGGCCCATTAAAACCTTCACATGCCCCATTTATGTCTTTCTTCTTGCCCTTAAATGGATCAAGTAGCAGTGTCCCAGGTATGATTCGAAAGTTAGTATAGGCCAGACTTTCAAAGGGCAAAGTGAGCCCTTTCCTTTAGAGAGGAAAAGCCCTTTAACAATAAGGATGTTGGTCATTCTACGCCAGATAGTCTAATGTGCTATAGTGATGCCAAGTACATTTTATTTACTAGGACAGAAAAATTGTGAAGGAGAACTTTTTTCTTTTTTAACAGTCCTTGAAATAATTTTGGGAAATGTAATATGTAGTGATAAGAACAGTAAGGTAGAATTTTCCAGTGTGTAAAAAAACAGGAAAGAAAATAATCCCACACTCCAAAGTGAAAGAAGCTACTGAAATGATACAGTGCTTTCTACTAAATGGAGTAACTGATTGTCTGCTCATTAATCTGCTAAACCCGTAGTCTAGAAAAATAGCATAGCATGATAATTACCTTTTTGAGCTACAAGCAGAACCTTTTAATCAGCCAATAAATAAGTTATTAACATTCAGGATTTTAAGATAAAACTAAATGAAAATATAATTTTCTAGATTTTTTTTCAAATGACTTCTTTCTATATAAACAACTATATTTACTACCATTTTCTAGGTTAAAAAAAAAAGAAAAAAAATCCTATTCAAAACGGATAAACATTACCAGGATACTTCTGCCAAGAAGGTGGTTCCAAGCCATTTTTCCATATCATTATAAGCCTCTTCTGCTTTACATTTTAGATCCTCAAGAAATGCTAAAGCTTTTTCTTTTATAAGTTCAAGTCGAGAGTTTGTGGCTGCCTCTGTTTAAATGGTAAAGTCGTAATGAATAATAGTTATAAAATGTGAGGCATGCTCTCAGTGTAAGCACCTCAAGTTCAGCACATTTAACTGTTTTTAGCTAATATAGCAGTACCATAGAGGATACTTGGTGCTTGGCTAGTCACCTTTCTGTAGTAGAGTTAAGGCTGCTTTAATTTTGGCTATTCTACATGTTCTTCGAGTAGCTGCTATCAAGTTGTTACAGAGGTAAGTGTATGACAGTTTTTCCTCCCTGCATTTTCAGAAGTAGGTACTGCACAGACCACTGATAAAGCTGCTTTCTTAACATTAACAGAATAAAAGGCATTGATGCAACAGAGAAATTAAATATGAAATCAATGTTAAAAACTTAGCAACTGTACACATATAGTTACCTTTGCCAGACTCAATGTATCTGTATAATGAAAACCGGAAGTTACCAAAAGGTAACTGGATAACAAAGCTGCAAGCAAAACTATGATTCTCAAATAGAAGCTGTGTGCCTGTGCAAATAGGAAATAGAGCTCAACATGTTCAGCCTTCCTCAGGTTCTTGGCTTTTTTTCTTAAATATAGAATTAAAATGAAGTAATGTCAAGGGGAAAAAAAAAACCAAACATGTTGATGAATCACTAAAATTTCTCTTCAGCCTGTTCAGTCTTCAGACATTACTTTTGGCTGAAATGAACCATTTGGTTTGGAAGTTACTGGGTGAGACGGACAATGAGACAGAATGACTGAACAACATGTAGGTTTTGGAAGAGTATGTCCAGAAAGCAGTTTGGAACAACAAGCAAAATCTACGTCCTCCTGCTTGAATCACATGTTGCTTGATGAGGAGGGAATCAGAGAAAAACATCAATGAAATATAAAACTGCCAACAAATTCTTTCCCAGAACATTTCAAATACTGAATCCAATTCAATTAAATATTGAAGTGTGAGTAACAATATTTTCTCTCAGGATGAATATTTGCTTAGTCATGACAAATTAAATTAGATGAAATGAAACAGAAGACAAAAGGAATGAAAATCACATTACTGCCTTAAGTATATTTACCACAGAATCACTGAAGATTACCACACTAAAAATATTTTCTGATTTCTCCAGACATGACTCTCTGTCCTTTTTCTTTCTATCCATCCATTTTCCCTAGAGTCTCTGGTTAGTACTGACTAGCACACTCATCAAATCAGGAATAGCAATCACCTACCAAGGTAAGTAACCAAAGGGTAACCTACCCTCATGCTTCAAGGCACTGAAATATTCTTGTTTTATTTTAACTGCCAGTTCTTGTTTCCTTAATTCTTCTGGGTCTATGGGAGCTGGACTGGCTTTTGCTCCTGCAGGAAAACAGACTTCTCAGTCTTTGGACTTTGTTTGTAAATCTGTGTATCATGAAAAATTACACTTTTCACCTTACTTGGTGTGACCATTTATGAGAATACAACAGTGAATACTCAGCTGTCAAATGTGATTTACATCTTCAAGCCATGCTAAGGTTAACAATGCATAAAAATATCCCAGCATATACAACTGTATTAAATTGATTAAATAGAACCCTAAAATGCATTTCTGAATGAAAAATCATGACTGAATTAGTATGCTTCTTGTTTGATTCTAGATGGTCAGAATGTCCTGTTTGACCTTAGTATCTACCAATTTATCACAATCAGAACATAAATAAATGTCCTTTGAATAATATTAGTTTCTTCTAGAATAAATTCAAGTTTAACAAACTATAGTGAAGATGTTATAGTAGTAGTTACCATCAAAGCAGCAAAAAGAACTATGCCATTAAAAAAAAAAAAAGAGAGATCTGTTATTCCATGCCTCTTCAAACCTGCATTTCTACCTTGTTTTGACTTACTTATCTATGAACTGATACTTTAAAGGTATTTTATCATGTTTTCAGAGATTGCATGGAATTCTGCAGCCACACCACTTTGACTATTAATCAAAAATATTAAAATATTTGTAATTGCTTTGTTCTAGAAGATGAGCAGATGGAAATGTTACAGAAAAATAATAATGACATCTGCACGATACATAAGGTCAACATAATGGTCTGTTCTAGAAGTGATAAAACTACCTGTGGTAAGTTGTATCACTCTGGTTAGTATCCCAGAGCTCTGTCCTAGGTAGTTCTTGTGTTCCTGGAACACTACAGTAACATTGTATTTGAAATTAAATCAAAGTCAATACATCAGCTACAAATCCATCAGTTCATAATTCATCTTCTGCTAGGAAGAATACACAGTTGATTTGTAGCTGCAGTGCTGGTTTTCAGTGATTTCAGGTCACTCACCTTGTACCAGGTGAGTGTACAAAAATTTAGTTGCAAGAATCAATCCGCAACTCCAAACTAGCCACTTAGCTTACAACAGCTGCTGATTTTTTTATCACAAAACTTTCCTAGAAGTCTGAAAATCTGCTACTCTCTTAGCTGAATTGAGATGCTAAACTAAGCCTAAGGTTCCCTGGGGCTCACAACTGCCTAAGTATTTGCAGTATTTGATTTTTGTTCACTCTATATGGGCAGAAATAACCAGAGAGAGAATTGATCACAGTGCAAATAAAACATCTGTAAAGAAAACCTCAATTGTGTTATGCACAGTAACCCTGCAGTTACAACCTTCTTATTTGGAAATGAAGTACCCAAATTTCAGGCTATCCTACATCCACCACAAGGCTTGAACCTCTCTCTTGCTACATAGAATGTCTCAACAAAAGAGAAGGACTTAGGCTACAGGCCTCACTTCCTAATGAAGTTATGACATATTGCAGACAAAAAGTGAACATGATATAAACTACTACCTGCACAGGCAAATAGTTGTGAGAAAATTTATAAGCAGCCTTGTATCCCACAAACTCTTTCAGCACACTGCCTGTTTCTCTCTCTTACCAACAAATTTTGTATTTTCACCTGGTGGGACAGGCCTACCTCAAAAGGAGTCTCCTCTTTTTTAGGACTTCAGCTGTCAAGTGAGCAGAATTTAATAGAATTTTACTTAACTGGATAAACTAGTCCTAATTGTTCCATTCCAATATTGAATATGAAGAAAAAATAGTATTTACTTTCAATTTAGAATATTTATATCTACATGTAATGACTACACATGTTTAAATAAATGCAGTTGCCATTCAAAAGCCTTTCCCCTCCTTTATCACTACGAGCTTTTCATACTGATGTCACACTTGACATTTGAAAAGAGAAATTAAATCCAAATTAAATGTCTTGAGTTACTCATTTCTGTATTACTCATATTTACATTTCAGTAATTTCAAGCACTGCTAAAACAAAGCCTGCACTTTAAATACCTTTTTTTTTAGTAGTTGATTTGGCAGGTGCTTTTTTGGCGTCTTTGGTATTTTTCCCAGCCGCTTTGCCTTGTTTTTTCTGTGCAGCTTTTGAAGATTTCGGTTTTAGCTGACGTTCTTTTTCTTCCTCCATTTCTCTAGACTCTATTTCAGCTGTTACCTTGACACCACAGTCACACATAGTATAGTACATAATATCAGCTCTGTGAAACTACTGTTTTAAATAGCCTATACTTGCTGAAAGTACTTGATGAGAAGTAGACCCACAAATAAAATAAGAGATACTTGAACTAACTGACTGCACTTTGATTATTTATCAAAAATAAAATTCTGCAGCAAAAATGCAAGACAGACATTTACTTTTTTAACTTACTTGTTACCTCTTACAGCCATTGCCTCTGCTTGAGGAAGATGCTAGAAATGGAAGAATCACCAGTATATAAAACAAGCCTAGAGTTACATGGTAAGGGCGCAGAAATTCATTTATTTTTAAATGATCAAAGAGAAAACAAAAACTGAACCTAGAAACCAATCATTTGAAAAGCTCACCTAACTTACTTTTAGCTGTATAGAAAAAAGAATGTAACCATAGGCTCTGAACTTGTAAAAGGTTTGAGCAAACACTGCATTACAGGATTAAACTTGTCCATCTTCTCATATTTTTATTGAAGGATAAGAGAAGAGTTTATCAGGGAAGAAGAAGATATATAGAGGTAACATTTGAAATATTTCTCTCAGTAATGGAATGAAAAGCTGAGTTATAAATATGGAGGTGCTGAAAATACACAGATTCCAATATTTGCCTCATAGAACTACAAACATATTCAATGGAGGTATCAGTGGGGGAGCAAGACACATGAAACTGAGATAGACAGTGCAAAGATGATTATTTTAGGCTGCCTACTAAATGGGGAGCTTTGACTGTACAGTCCAGAAATGTTTGAGTAAATAAAACATTCCTTACCATATTTGATACTGCTGTTACTGCTCTTCGCCATGTAACAATAACACGATTTTCATCATTCCTGCAAGTGGCCAGTTCATTTTCTGAATTCTTATCCTTGGAACGCGACCGTGGAGTTCCACTGCTTCTTGATTCAGTACTAGCTGGTGAAGGCAGTTTCCAAGAAACTAGACGAATCCTCAAAAATAAAATATAAGGAATAATTTATATACTCCTTTATAAAAAGTGTTAATAACTACATTGGCGAATATGCTGAAAGAATGAAGATGTTATTTTCAAAATCTGCAAAAGGAAAAAAAAAAGGAGGAAGTTTCCTTATGACCAAAGTGATGAAGTGTGTGTATGGCAAGAATACTGTCCAATTTAACTGTAACTAAGACATAATAACAGATGGATAAAACTACATCAAATGACTGTGTGAACTGCTGATGAATACCACTGGGTTAGACACAGTTTCATAATCTCACATAGTTTCTAAATGCACTATGATTAAGTTAAAAAAGCAGTTGTTATCACTGATGACATTTTCTACATTGTGAAAGTATCAGGTTAACCCTTATCTTTTAACATGGTATTCAGTTTGGTTCATCTTTGTTGGTTGTTTTGATTTACATTTGTTATTATGTTACAGTTAATTCTATTTAGATTTACATAAAATTTATAACATTTAATTATATTTATTGGCTCAAATTTAAAACCTGCTAATGTTCCCCAACAATACTTTAACTTACTTATGTAAGGATTGTGCTGCAAACTACTAGCAACATAGAGGAAAGTAGGAAACATGTCTACAATAGCAGTTTTCCTCCTAAGGCAGCTTTTAGAATGTTTTGCAATTCAGAGATGCATTAAGGAATATGCTACAGGTAAATAAGTAAAAAATAAGGGATAAATGTAACCCCTAAAATTATTTAAGAGTTATCATTTGACTATAATCCCTGGTTTAAAAATTCTTATTTCTCCATCCTTTGAAATATACACACATATAATTCCATATACACCAAAAATCTATCAGTGCATTTTATTTGTTCATATTTGTATGATTTCATAATGTATTTCTACCTTCTTGATTCCTCTTGATCTTCCTTCTGCCCTCCATCAATAATATCTAACAACGGGATTCTAGTAAAATCCGGAGTCTCTTCTGCTGGGATTTTTCCTTCCATTGCCCTATAATATTCATTAAGAAGATTCTTTGTATCCTGGAAACGATCCAGTTCAGCCTCAAGAAGAAAGGACAAAGAGACTGTAATTCAGCATAGGGCAGAGCAAATTTTTTATTATCACATGTTAGCAGAAGCAATTCTAAATCCTAAGATTTTGAGGGAGACCAAGAAACATAGCCATATTTGTTTTAAAATTTATAGTATACTGAATGCATACTTCTCCTTGCATCTATAATGTAATCACACTGCCATTTCTAAGCAGTAATAAGAATCTTAATTGTTAAAACAGGAAAAATTATTTGCAATAAATAATGATCAATGCATTAAATTTAATTACAATATATTTTGATGTATATATATTTCTACAGTAGCAAGTCTTGTTCAATAGAAATAAAAACTTAAAAGCATAAAATAAATAGGGTTATGAAATGGAGAAAATTGTAAAAGTTTTCTGGACCTTAGTAATCAACAGACTTTAAACATCTAAGTATCTTGAAGATCTTTTTGTGTGAATCATCTCAGGAGAAATCAAGTAAGATTCAAGAAATATTTAACACCTGTCATGTTTTGATTTATTGATACACTATGGTGTTAGTTTCTAACTGACAAAACAGTACTAAATATTCATGGGAAAATGCACAAAACCACATTCACAAAACAAAGGATAAAACCTTTGTGGTGTAAACCAGCATTTATCCATAAGCTAAGGAGGAAACATCTTCTAGTATAACTGTATACACAGAAAGAAGGAATGAAATCTGATAAACGGCATTTATACAAATCTATGTGTTTACACAGTTACAGAGCCACCTGGGGAATATATGTAACTTCCAACAGAAAAACCCACAAATGGAGAACTCAATACCAAAGAAGCCTATTTTTGGCTGCTTCTAGAAAGGTCATTTCTTAAAGTTATAGCTATTACAGTTTTAGTTCTGTAGTTTTAGGATTAATAATTAATTTATTTGGGGAATATGTACTATGTAAAGCAAGAAGTAATGTTTTCTATTAAATCTTCCTTTATGAAAACAAAAGTTTATATATGGTGAATACATGTCATTTTAAACAGTTATTGTGCATATCCACACAAGACAGATCAAATTAGATTTACAGTGAATCTCCTCTGAACACCATCATTTATGCCTATGAAATCCTGTTAGATCTAGGATTGCAAAAATATAACTGATTATAAAAGGAGAATAATAAAATATTTAAGCTCCATAATATATGTTTGTCTCCTTTATGCATATAATTCTAAATGTATTTTTTAAATATTCAGGACTATAAATGCCCTAATTACAGGCCTAATGTGGTTCATATAGTCAGCAGTTATTTGACATCTTGACCTCTCTTTCTAGTCAGTCACCCAAAATCTTTATTTAGGGCATTATTTAGACTTTGTAATCAAAGTTAACAATTTCCTTACTATAGCACTGACTATTTCACAAACTTTTCTTGAATTACCACAACACTCATATGATATAAGACAGCGGTTTCCTTGTTTATTAAACCTATAAAAATAGCACAGAGAATTAAAGGCCTGGAAGCCCATCCTAAACTGCTTAGGCATGGCGTTTTCAGCTAAATCAACATCACAAGGCATGTGTTTAAAACACTGTTTTCATTGTCTTCTTTAAATTTGCCAAGACTTTCACAGAATGTGAAAGTTTACAGAAAAGCCTGTCTAGCCTAGTCTAGTCTAGAATACTCCAGTCCAGTTCTAAACCAAATTTATGCACCTAGAACAGGGGTAACAGGGAAATCTTACTTTACTGCAGGACTGAATGGACTCTTGAAAACTTTAAAGTTACATATCTGAAAGCTGGGTCATATTTGAACAGGTTTCCTTAAGAACAGGTTTGAACATATTTGAACAGGTTTCCTTAAGCAAAAAATTGACATCTCATTCTCAAAAATATAACTTGATTTTTTGGGGTTTCTTTTTGTTGGTCTGTAAGTAAAATTTCAAGACATATTGATAAAGTTACAACTGAAAAAATTTGAAGTATGGGAAATGCTGTAACATCAAGTGGGTTTACAACAGTTTTCAATGATATAATTCATAAATTAAAAGGAAAAGTCAATATGATCACAGATGGATAAAGAGCTGTAACATTTCTGTCACAGAACTCAAGAAGATTCATTGGAGTGATAAAAATTGCAAAAATGTAGCAGTATATAATAGAGATTGAAAGCTTTGGGGGTTGAACAACAAGAATGGTATTTTTCTTAAACTTTCCTGTCTGCCAGAATTAAATATAGAGCATATCATCTACTTTTTGTCTCTTAACTTTCTATACAAATTCAGAAAACACATGAACATTTGTTAAACTAATTTTTAATCCTTCAGATATGTAGAGCCAACCATATGAAATTCCTGTCATGCTCAGTGTCTTCCAAATCTAATTCATTGTTCCCTTCCATTGCAAACTCTGTAGCAGTCCATACCTGCATAAGTGTAAAGAAATGGTTCATTGCAAGCCCCCTACGATCTGGTAGCCACTCTTCATTCACGATATTCATACGTTCCTGCTCTGCTTCTTCCCTTCTGCTGTCACAGATATCCCACAGAAGATCTCTTAGGTTCTAAAGCACAAAATCAAATATGATAATTAATTATGAAAGAATTTTTTTTTTTTTTTTGCCTGTGTATAGGTCATCTTTCTATCTGGGGCTTTTTCTATATTGCTGTAAAAATCAACACCTGGTCAGGTCATATGCCTACAGAGTGCTGACAGAAAGTTTCTTCACAAATGTGGTAGAGAGAATGCAAAGATATGAGTTCAGTGTGCAGGCTGCCTTGCTTTCCTCAGGCAGAGATGATCTACCTAAGCTAGACAAATATGAGACCATGAATACCTAAGCTCCCAACTGCACCAACAACTTTCCACTTGAATGGTTTGCTAATTAATGCACTAAGAATAGTATTCTAAAGGGATGTGCAATATGAAAAATACTGAGAAAATTGTGTCAGATTTCAAGTGCTTTTCAAACTTGGGTAGCTTCCACACCACTTTTCTCTAACGTTCTTTTAATTAAGGGCTCTTCAGATGGTGAGTATGTCAAACAACAGCACTATGTGGCTCGCTGACAGCACTGAGGACCTACTAAGCATAAAATGTTATGCATATCCTTTGTTCCCTATTGCCATCTCTGCATGGAAATGGTGTGTACAAGGCTATGGGAGGAGAAGAGTGCTATTAAATACAGTGCCAAGGTCGGACCAGATGAGCTGTTTCTTTGGTCAGGCAGTTCTATCTCACTTGACCTCTTCTGGGACAGAAGAAAAGGAGAGGAGCTTAGGCTTCTGGTGAGGTGATTCCACATTCACCAGGTCTTGGTTGCAGCCTATTATGTCTGATTCCACTTCTCTCGCTCTGTCTAAAGACTTCAGATAAATCCACTTTGTCCTCTGTTGGACAAAAGCCACAGGGAAGTCCCTGGGCTACCTAACACATCAGTGGTGGCTAAAAGAGAGCCAAGGTACAGGCAATCAGATATTCATGGCTGTTCACATTGTAGAATATGAACATAAGGATATGCTGCTGGATGAAAAATATATAAGCATTCAACTTATCTATTGGCAGTGGTGGGTTAATCTTGGCTGGCTGCCAGCTGTCCAAAAAAGCTGCTCTATTGTTCTTCCTCACAGGAAAGAGGGAGAAAATATGATGGAAAAGTTCATGTATCGAGATAATGATGAGACGATCACTCACCTATTACCACCATATGCAAAACAGACTTGCTTTGGGGCAGTTAATTTAATTTAATATCATTAACACAGCAGAATAATAAGAAAAAAACCAAAATTAAAATACCTTTCACCCACCCATTGTTCTTCCCAGGCTCTGGTACTCTTCTACCTCCTACCTCCTAAATGGCACAGTAAAAATGGGGAATGGGTGATTGTGGTGAGTTCATTATACATTTTATCTGCCATTCCTTTCCCCTCACATTCTTTCCCTGCTCCAGAGTGAGATTCCTACCATGGAATACAGCCCTCCATGGAATTTTTGATGTGGGTCCTTCCCACAGGCTTCAGTTCTTCAACAACTATTCCAGTGTGCAGCCTCTCTATGTGTGCAGCCCTTCAGGACTCTACTGCTCCAGCATGCACACCCAGTGGGTCACAGCTCCTGCCAGGAACCAGCTCTGCTTGGGCTCTCCACAGGCTGCTGCTCCTTCACAGCATGTCCACCTGATACAGCCTGGCTGGACAACATGGACTGCAGGGTGAAGATCTGCTTCCCTGAGGTCCTCCATGGGCTTCAATGGAACAACCTGTATCACCATGGCCTCCTCCACAGGCCACAGGGAATCTCTGCTCTGGTACCTGGAGTACTCCTCTTCCTCCTTCTTTACTGTCCTTGGTGACCACAGAGCTGTTTCTCACATTTTTTCACTCCTCTATCACAGCTGCCATGCCTTCTTACAGAAGCCAACTCTGCAGACCTTTTGCCACAAAAAATGTTCACACAAACCCAATACCACACCAAAAACCACACTAATGTTTTGTACAAACTGATGTACAGCTCTTTCCAGTACTTTACTTAAACATGTAAGAATAATTTTCCTCTTTGTCCTCATATTATTTAAGTCACAGTTTTGATTTACTGTAAGCCGTGGGGAAAATTGGAGAGGGATACAGTGAGTTATATTCCTCCGGCAGAAGCTAAAAGCATGTTTCATGAGTATCTTCTTTTTCTTTCCCACTGCTCTTCTTTTCACAGTGAAGCAGCTTCTCTCTCCTTTTCTTGTAGTCAGGTGGTGGAAAAAACTAAAAATGAATGCATTTGCTAAGTCCTCTCCTATTTGGAACAAGAGAAGAAATGATAGCAATCACATTCAATGATAGTAATGCAGTGAGAGGGAAGTTGGAGAACTTGCTGAAAGACAGAGAGAGATGTGCTGCTGAAGTGTATTTTACCCACAGTAACTCTGTGTTTGGATATTTAGGATGTGTGCTGGTTTTGGCTTGGAAGGGGTAACTTTCTTCAGAGTGGTGAGTATGGGTTATCGTTTGGATTTGTGCTGGAAACAGAGCTGGTTACACAGGAATGATTTTGTTACTACTCAGCAGCACTTGCACAGAGCCAAGGTCTTTTCTGCTCCACTTCACCAGAGAGGGAGCTGGGGGTGCACAAGAAATTGGGAAAGGACACAGACAGGACACCTGACCCCAGATGACCAACAAGACATTCCAGACCATATGGCACCATGCTCAATGTATAAAGCAGAGGGAGAAGAAGGAAGCAGGGGGGGACATTGGGAGTGGCTGTGTTTGTCTTCCCAAGTCACCATTTTGTGTGATGGAACCCGGCTCTCCTGGGGATGGCCAAACACCCACCTGCCCATGGGGAGTGGTGGATGAATTCCTTGTTCTGCTTTGCTTCTGTGCATGGCTTGTGCTCTGCCTGTTGAACTGTCTTTACCTCAGCCTAGGAGTTTGTCAATTTTACTCTTCTGATTCTCTCCCCCATTCCACTGGTGGGAGTGAGTTGCTGCGTAAGGGTTAAGTGAAGGCTGAGGTTAAGCCAACAACAAGGCCAAAGTTTAGGCTGCCCTCTGGGCTTTGGATCTTTAAGGAATTTTACATACATCACAAAATAGGGTGGGTTTTTACACTTCCAGTTGTTACCAGAGAAATTTGTTTTTCACGTATTACAGCTGGCACTTCCCAGTGTTTTAGAAAGGGTCCGGCTGAGATGACAGTGTTGAGCAGTCTGTGAGTTTGAGGAAAAACATTTTAAAGATTATTACTCTTCTCATTTCCTCCTCTTTTTCTAGCAGCAAGAAAGGATGGCTGACAGAATTCATACATTCGGGGAGATATAATGAGCATGGCTTTAAAAGCATAGAGGAAGATCATCTTCACAATCACCCACAGGTTTGGAATTCACAAGAAGTAGAATGGGTTATTAAAAAAGGTTTCTGAAAATCCTGTGTTTACTCCAGATAGTTCAGGCTTATCACAGTATCTGAGTCTCAGCACTTAATATGGGAGTATAAACTCCTCTTCACATAATTTTAATTGGATAGTGTCAAATATGTTCTGTTACAAGCAAAAGGCTAAACATTTTAATTTTATCTGTCTAAAAGGTAGGACAGAGTGATTCCAGTCTTTTTATATTCCATTTAGTAGAAATTAGGAGTACAGATTATGATATTTCAGCCCTTCACTCCATTTTGTTGGAACATCTCTATGGAAAAGGAGGTCCAATGCCTTTTCCATCTCAGCTGAATTAATCCATTATTCCTCAAATGTTCTTTTCAACTAATAATGTTTTCAGTATTCTTCTTCTGCTTTTTGGAGAACATTTCTGACACGACTCAACTAAAATTCATGTCTGTTCTGAAATAGAATCCGATGAATACAAAGTCAGCTCTACTGTTGGCTTATGCTAAATCTAGCTCTGAAATTTTTAGGACCTTTACTGTTACAGATTTTTGTGAAAAAGAACTCTCAGGACATGTATGACCTAGAAAAAATCTACCTGAATCAAAACACCCCAAGAAATTCTCTGTACTTTGTAATGATCAGTTTTAGAAAACGTGTTTTATGACACATATACAGAAAAACTAAAATACTGCCCAGATTTGTTAGACTGTGATAGGAATATCCAACTTGTAAAATCTCTGAAAACTATAAAATGTAAAGAAAAAGAGAGCAGAAAAATATTTATTTTACAGTGTACCACAATACCATAGTGTAACCTAAAAACTAAAGCAAGATGTAAGAAAATTATGACCAAACAGAGGAATAATTTTAAAGGACGCTTTATGCACAAGAGGAAATGAAATAGTTTAAGAACAGTAAAGAGGAAAAAATAGTAAATAATAATGCCATTCATGTTGTATCAAGCTTGTATACAATAAAATAATAGTCTAGGATATATTGTAATTTCTGCCATTTACTTACAGTAACTCTTTGGTGTAGTTCAGCTTTTGTTTCCTCATCATCTTGCAGGTCATCAGCAATTGAATTAAAATCTGTTTGCCACTGAGATACAAACTCCTGCATAAGATGTGGACGTTTCAAATAATCTTGAAAATTTTTTCTGTAAATTATGGTAAAAATAACTTTTGGGTTAGAAGACATACAGAATGCCACATGAAAAATACAAAACACTAATCCTAATGTAATAAGATACTATTTCTACTTACCTAATATCTGCTGTGTAATGAATTACAGTGTATTGTTCATCCCTTAGACATCTAAGTACAGTTTTGATGGTATTCATATATGTATTTTCTACCATTTCCCAGTAATGTACTAAAAAATCAATTATCTCCTGTGAATTTTTAAAAAAACATCAAAATTAATTGATATATTTCTTGGCAACTCATTTATCTGTAGCATTAGCAAATACACAAAAAAATTATTTCATTAAATCATATTACTGATTTTTTTTAATACATATTTCTTTTGGTTTACAGCTGATTACAGACACTAATTATATATACCAACATATAATTTTATCCTGTGAATTTCTTTAGGAGAAAGTGGTAGGTGCCTAAAGGAATGGGAAATTTCAGCAGAATACTCTAGTATCTGCTGTTTTGGATATGCTTGTAAAATATGTGGTGATAATGAGTGTGCACTGAAGTATGAAAATTCAGTTATTCATAAAGGTTTGAGCTTGTAAAAATCTAAGCTGACTGCCTAGTGTTGCAAAAGTGATGTTTGACTGACTGACTGTTATGAAATTTAAATAAAGACCATGGCCAGAGGAAACCCACCATATGTGAGTTGACTGCAGTCAAGAAGGAAAACTTTAAACATAAACACAATGGTAAACATTAGGAAAGCAATTACAGAACAAAATTCAAAACATCAATGTCCACCCTTAAAAAAATCTGCATCTCAAAAACTGCATGCAGTCCCAGCTTCTCATCTCAAAAAATTTACGGAAGAATTAGAACAGATTATAACTGGATTGGAGAATAAAAGCAACATTAAGTAAAAAGAACATTTAAGATATGCTTGTCACAATTTAAATACCTTCAGAGGTTGATTATAGAATTATTATCGGTTGTATCTCTCAATATATGAATTAGGGTCACCATGAATTAGGGTCATCAAATGATCAAAGCAAATATCATGGTTTAAAGCAAAGAAACAGAAATACTTTTTCATAATTAATATAATTATACAAGCTATGTCATAGATAACAAAAAATAAATTACTTCAAAAAAGCTAGTAAAGCAACTAAAAAACATACTCATGGAAGAAAAGTCCTTTTAAAGCTACTAAACACAAGATATACAGCCATTTCAGAAAATCCCTAAATTTCAGATCACTAGGATATGAGAAGAAGTACTTGGGGAAAACGTATTAGGAAAAAAATATACTCGGACAAAGATTAGTGAATGCTCTCCCTGTTATTACTCTTTGTATGCGACCCACAACTTAACCTTGTCAGAGAAAGATAAGTGATCTAGTAAGTCTGCATTAGTATTTCATAATAGTAAAAAGTATTATTTTGACTGCTTTTTTTCATCATAATTGCAAAGAATTAAAAAAACCCTTAAATCTGAAAGTATGATTCCTTATTTTATGTATTTTTGTAGCAACTGTTCTTTGTATATTTATTACAGAGTAATAGCATATCTTTTATTGAAAAATACTGAAGAAAACAACATGCAATGACACAAAATGTTTAGGTAGGACACACATAAAATACTAATAAAAATATATACTTTGATATTAAGATTTTCAGTCATGAATCAATTTACCTGGGGAAGTGGTTCATCTACATAGATCCATTCATCTGATCCTGGTTCAATCGGTAGTGGTGTCTCAGGAGAGGGAGAAGGCTGACTTAAAACTGGTAAAACCTTTTCTTCTTCTGTAACTGGTGAAACCTCTTCTTCACCTGTAACTGGTAAAACCTCTTCTTCTGGTGCTATTTCTTCAGCAGGCCCTTGATACAAATGCAGAATTAGTACTTCCAAATGTATTTTAAGTATCAATAAACAGAATTAGGTATCTATGATATACTGACAGGTTCAAAATAATGGAACAGATTCACTGTTTCATTACTTAGGTGTTGTCCATCAAAAATATACTCATGGAATTAGTAATGCTCAAGGAAGATTGGATCAGTTGACACCTAACCTAATTCGATACCCATAAATGCATGGGCCCTGACAGGAGGCATCCCCAAGTGCTGTGGGAACTATGAGGCACCATAGCCAGGGGGCTCATGATCATCTCTGAAAGGTTATGGTGATCAGGAGAGGTGCCTGAGGATTGGAAGAAGCAAATGTCACCTTGGTCTTCAAAACAGGCAAGAAGGATGACACAGGGAACTACCAGTCAGTCAGCCTCACTTAAATCCCTGGAAAGGTGATGGAATACCACATTCTAGAGACCATCTCCACCCACATGGAAGACAAGAAGCTGATCAGGAGTAGTCAGCATGGATTCACCAAAGGGAGAACATGCTTGACTAACCTGATTCTCAATGCTGCTTATATGAACCTCTTAGTGAAGGACAGTTTGGAAGCTATCAATATAAGTATTAAATTAAACTCTATTAATTGACCCCAGGTATTATTTCTCCTTAGGGAGTAAATCACCCTTATAGTACTTTTATACAACAGCTGTATTCTAACTAGAAAATCTCCGCTCCATTTGCAACAATAGAAATTTTGCCATTGACTCTAGAAGCACCGTTAATTATATATCAATTACATAAAAAAAACCTCTCCATTCAATTTTCTCTTGGGTGTGGCATTTCCAAGAATTTTTCATGAACTAGAAGCCTTGCACATAAGCAGTGGGATAAATTTTTACTGTTAAGAGTGCTTTTCAAGTTTTTGGGTTTTTTTTCTTTTGGTGGTAGAAAACACATGAAGATTTTCTCATAATAGTTATGAAAAAACCTGGTTATTTAGAGGTCACTATTGCTGTTTTACTTAAAGCATTTTTCCTCCTGGATGCTTCATCTTTTTTTCTTTTTTTTTTTTAATTATTTTAAATAATTTTTTCCTTCTGGGCAATAAGGAGGAAAAATGAAATAAACATATACTAACATTAAATGTCAAAACCACCTCTACTTATCTGAATTTTTATGCTGTTACTGATAAAGACCCATATGTTGATAATGACAAGTTAGACTTTCTTATACAATTATGCTATCTAGTACGATGAAGAGGCTAGCTGTAATTTTCAAACCAGGAAGAAAGGACTGAATTTAATGCTTTAATTTTTATGTGAAATTGGTCCATACATTCTGAAAAGGTAAAAACACAACAGAAAAGTTCAGGATTCTGATGCAGTTATCACCAACTGGCACATCCTCAGATCTTTTCAGGGGCAGCAAAAATGTAGGTTGCCGTATAGTTTTATATAGTAATTATTAGTGTGAATTATAAAAATGAAGTCTTTTGTTACTGAGTTCTAGCAAGTAAGAATACAGAAACTTACTTCTACTCTGATTTTTCACAATTTCTTCAATTATAATTTCCTTCACTCTTTCGCACACAAGACTTTCTTCTGTCTCTGCATTTACTTTCACCAGAGTGTTCTGACGGAATGAAAACCATTTCTCTAATTTTGGCCACGTCTTTAGAAAGCCTGCAATTCTACAAAAATTGTGTCAATACATGGAATTAAAATCTAACTAATGGAAAATCAGACATATTCTAAAATTAATAAATGAAAGAAAAAGCAGACCATCTGATTTAATACTAAAACAACTCCATCCATATCAAACTCTTCATTTCAAATACAGGAAAAATTTCAAAATTCTATTGTTTAACTAATCATGTATTTCTTACTCTTTCATATCACAAGCTATATTTATTTTCTAATATCACAATGAAACCAACAATAATAGTTAATATAATAGTCTGAAACAGTTAATAGTATCAAATATTCAGAAACAAGAATTGTTGTTCTTGATGTTACTCTCTGTATAAAGTTAAACATTTAATGGTTCAATTAAAATTAGAAAACTAAGGGTTTTTTCTAAATGTAGAAGTGAAAAATACCATTTTACAAAATCTCTAACTCAAATCAACTGTATTTCACTCAAGAGCAGTCACATCATGTGTGACACACCTCAGGTATACATATACACATAGATATGCATATATACAAAATATATTCATATAGTTCATGCAGTATATGAAAACTAAATTCTCCTTGGAACAATATCCTGGAAAACCAAAACACAAGAATTCTTATTTTCTAGGATGATTTATAGTGTGCAGAAAATGGAAAACTTTTTAGGCTCCACATTATAGACAGGCCTAAGTAAATTCTTAACATTAAACATGTCAGTATTGTCCTGGACCACATAGGAGATTCAGATCACTTACATGGCTGAAGCAAGTTTTTTGTACTTCATATAACATACCTATGCAGCACCTGCTCCCTGGCTAGGTCAGTCTTCTCTTCTAGGATTTCAGCATCTGAGTTTTGATCGCTGCTCTGTTCATCCTGAGATGACTTTCTTTTATCTACTGTGTGGAAAACCACATATATAAGCATATACTGAGCAAGGTCCAAACAGTTATTCACACAAACTAAGATAATCATTATAAGAACAAATTCAGGGTTCCTTGATCTTACATTTCTTCACTTAAATGTTGGGTACCAAACTTCCTAAAAGAAAGAAAAAGTCAGAGAACATCACAGAAATATAAAATTAAGCTGCGAAGTACCTAAGACACTGACTTGCCTCTTCCTCTGTTTAAGTGCATAGCCAATTATAGCACTAACATTTCTTAATGAATGCTTTTCTGGCATAGCACTCTCCAGTTGAAGAGATGAAGCATTCCTGTGGTCAGACTATTTCAGGCCTACCTACTCTACCACTTAGAACCTGTTTTCCCAATTTCATCTAAAAGTATCTACTTTTCACAACAAGCCGACATTCCACTTCATGAAAAGACAAGGTATTGTCTCTTTCTGAGTCTTCTCTAAATTTTAAAAAGCCTTTAATTCATTAGAAATAAGCCATTTTAAAAGAATTCTGATTTTTAACTGTTCTTTTGACTCTATCATCACATTTGCATCTTATGAAATAAATTCTGTTTGTATTTCTGAGGTTATGTTAAATATCATCATGTGTTCCAAGTGTTTTGGCAGCACAAGGTCTCAAAATTAGCAAGTTTCAAATGTCTATACATTTATCCTCACCAGATTTTTAGCAAAAGCTCAAAAGATTTTGTCCCATCCATAC
Source organism: Rhipidura dahli (assembly GCA_013399225.1). Taxonomy (NCBI): domain Eukaryota; kingdom Metazoa; phylum Chordata; class Aves; order Passeriformes; family Rhipiduridae; genus Rhipidura; species Rhipidura dahli. The sequence goes on along the minus strand of VXAC01006135.1, from coordinate 20,043 downwards.
TATTCCCTGTACATAAAAGCTAAATGTAAATGGTGCTTTAACTCAAGCTATTTGCCATCTATGCACTGCAGTGAAAACAACAAAGAAGAATCTCCTCATAATTTGGCTAATACATGACATACTCATTAAAAAAACTTCTGTTTCATCAAGGTCTTAAAATGCATGGTCTGGAAGTGAAGCAGCTGTCAAAAAGCCTTTGATGCCTTTGCCTTGGTTGGCCAGAATTGAATCTTATGTTTGATCATTCACTGACTAATTGAAGACAAGACAAGGGCAGTAATCAATAGGGAATTTATGCTGGCACTCTCAGGGAATGAATATTGGCACATCCCTCTGTTCATGATTTCCTTTTTCCCTTTCCAAATGTGTCTCCTGAAGAAAAATACTATTTACAGACACTCATTTGTAACGCAGCATATTCTGTATCTGTTATTACTTGTACTTTATTCAGCTGCTGTTTTGTGTGATATCTAACACCACCCACTGTGCCATCTCAGCTGTAGTGAGAATTCAGTACAAATACAAAAAAACATATACACATGCACTTGCACACTTGTGATCTGCCTTTGACTGAAACTAACAGAAGTATCTGAAATAATCTGGAATTATTCAAGGCACAATTAACTTAAGTGATACTGTGAGATATACGGATATTTCTCAATAATGCTATTTTGCATTAATAAGTACAACTTACAGATATCTGCTTGTCATTTTAATTTGTTAATAGTAGTTGGAAACTTACATTTCACATTAGCTGCACGTTTCAGTACCATACTGTCTGAAAGATCCAATAATATAGAAACATCAAATGCAGGTGAGGTAGGAGGAGGCTGGTTAGGGACTCTGGGATCTATAGCAAGGGACACCTTTTCAGAAATTGGATCTTTTGCTTCTACGTCAATCCCTGTATAGGATTTTTCAAATAGCTTTGCCTGATTAATTGTCATTGGAAACCCTTCCACAATCCACCCCTTCTCTGGTGGTATTTGGCTAAAAGGAAATGAAGAACCAGAATTACACAGTGAATTGATAGCCTAATAATAAAACCTAAGAACAGCTCTAGCTATCATTCATTCTTAATTCAGTATATTAAATTTCCTGATGAAGAAAGAATATGACAGATATTATTAAACTGTGAAGTAATGGATTTTAAATCAGAAAAAGTACCATCAAGTCTAATCAAAGTGAAAAAAAATCAGAAACAAACCAATTTTTGCTGTCTTGATAAAGAAAATTTTCAAAACCACTCTATAGAGACTGCTCAGAGGTATAATTTCAGTTTTCTCAAATTACTTTTGTGCCGAAGTAATAAATAGGAAAACATATTTTATAACTTACAGTATACTAATGGGAGTAATACAAATTAAATGATATTCATGTAGGAACTTAAGTGGTAACTGCACATCAGGTCTGTCAAACAAGAGTAGATAAGACCAAGTATCTAAATAATTTCATACGTAATGGCTTCCAATAGGATGTCAACTAGTAATTCATCGGGAACATTTTTTCCTTTCTTCAACCATTTCTGTGATGCAGCACCAAGCTGGGCACGTACAGATAGCTGTGGAAGAGTGCAATGTATGCTCAGAATGGTCATTACAGTCATTGTTGAAATGTGTATGACTCCATATTTTATATGATAAACTTTTATTTATTTATATTGGGGGTGGTTGCTGTTATTTATTAATATTCAATAGTTGGGGGGGTCTATTAAGGAGAATAGTTTTAATAGTAAAAATTGCCTAGTTTAATTGAAATCTCCAGCTGATTTCCATGATTACACTCAAAAATGCTGAAAGAAACAAGGTAGAGAAACTAAGGATATGAAGGCCAAGAAATTAAAAATTAAGTGTTCTGGTTCTAAGATTATTCTGATTTCCACTACCACTGATGATTTCATACAGCAGCACATACATACATTAATTTTACAGGGATTCTTTTATACCTTAGCTTTGGAAATAATTTTCAATGAGCAGTAAACCAAAGAAATCACTGTAGATTTAAGCATTTTTAACATAAAAAATGGAAACTTGTCATGGGATGAATAATCAGCTTCACCGTAGCAAGCAGGAGTACATTTTTGCTAACTCAGAAATGTCATCGAAAATACCATATCTTAGATAAATGTGGTATTTCACAAGAAAATATAGAATTTTAACAAGTTGTACAACTCTAAACAACATACAGACAAATAGATTTTCACAATAAGCTTTTTCATATTTCATACAGAAAATACTTCCACTGAGGTCTGTAATTCAGAATGATGAAAAGGTGTCACCATTTAATTAACTTAAACACTAACATTTTAACATTTTAACTAATGTCTTTTTATAAAGTAGAAACTAAAACTGGACTACTAACCTTGGGTAGGTCATCCTGACTGTCATCCAATTCAAATTCTTCCTGAGATGGATCCTTCTCAACAGGACAATTGTCTAAAATAGATTCTAAAATAAAGTTTAATGATTCTATTACTATAAAATTTATTACTACAGATAAAGAATAAAAGTACATGGCTTGATACTGTTCTTTGAACAAATCAATACAGAAGGTACATAAAATTATTAGAATCATAGGAGTATTGAGTAATTCAGGTTGGAAGCAACTTCTGGATGTCACCTAGTTCAAGTACAACCTGTTGCTCAAAGCAGCATCAGTTGTACGGTCAGACCAGGTTTCTCAGTTTTTTACCCTGTGTGACCTGAAAAGACTACAAAGATGGAGACTACACCACCTCCACAGGAAATTTGTTTCAGTACTTGACTGTCCGCATGGGGAAAAGATCTTGTCTTATGTCTAGGCAGAAGGGCAACGAGAAGGGCTTTTACAGGTATCTCCACAGCAAAAGGAAGGCTGGGGAAAATGTGGGCCTGCTGGGACATGCAAAAGACTGAGGTATCCCAAGGCCCTGAGACATGCAGGAAAGTCTGCAGCAAGAAAGATTTACCTGTGGTGGTTTCTGTTTGAAGTTCCTCTAGAAGATTTGGTGATGAATTTGGTAAGTTCTCCAGGACCTTGTATCAGTTATGACAAGAAGTGGATTAGAATGAAAACTACATACTACAGAAAAAACAAGCCTGTGAATTCAAGATGACTCCTGCAATCTTACCTGTCAAAACTTAGAAATAAGTTTGAAATGGAGAAAAAAATTGAAACATGTTTTCTTCCTTACATATTTCATTCCTGTCTACCTGTTAGAGCCAAGATCAAAATCTGGAAACATGCCTACCTCACTCTGCTCTCCAGAACTTTCTGGTTCCTCTGAAATCATGTGGTGTTCAGTTTCCAATTCATTTTGAAGAAAAGCTTCAATGGCCTCCTGAACCAGAGTACCAACAGATAGCACCTGAATATTACAAACTAATACACAAAAATATTAGATAGCTACAATTTGAGTCGAGTACATACAGAGAAACTATTACAAACAGTTAAATTAATTATTTCATTGGGGCTTCTAATGGAAGTTGTTTCCACTCTTTCTTCCCTGTCACTACTTCACAGTATGTATCGACAATCAAATAGCTGTCTTGCTAGTCTCCTCTAAAATAAATATAACCAAAGAAGCTTACCAAAAGCATTTTTAAATTCTCAGTGAAGAAGTATTACCACTACAATACAATATTAACATTACTTTCAAGTTCCAATGTTTCTAATCTTATTTTGGAATATAACAAAGGAACAACATGCAACCAACCCCAGCAAAATACAGATGCATGAGGTTCAAGAATTAGTAATGTAAGGATTTGTCCAAGCAATTTTCACTGTAAGAGTGGGATTTTAACACAAATAAAAATTTTAAATACTTTTAGGCAAAGAAGCAAACAAACAACCTCTACCTTTTTCAATAAACTTTGCACAGGTAGTTTTTCCACTAAACATTTTTCCCAAAATACATCCCTTGACGGGAAATGAAGGAAATTCAGGTGAAGATTTGGGTTTTGGAGGATAAAACATCTCCATCAGTCTACGAAGCACATGACCCAATATGTTATTATTAAGAGGAGGTTTGTTTTCACTGTTTTCTTCAGTTGGGCTCCATTCCCCTGTCATACTCTGTACAAATGACAAATTAGCAAATCTCAATATGTCTTGTCTTCCATCTTTCTAAATATATGTACTTATACAAAAACACAAGACATAAAATAATGGAATTTGAATAGAACTAAATAATAACACAGTTTTTAGAATAGAACCTTGTTAAAGCCTATAATGATGTCATAATCATTAAATATTTATAGATTTTCACTAATAACTAGTTGAGAGACAAATCCTTATACAAACATTTTCATAGATCTGTGGTAGTTTACCTTTGGATGGATGCCATAGAGAAAACATAACAAAAGTTTCATGAGTTGAGATAAGGACAGGGAGAGATCACTCACCAGTTACCATAATGGGCAAAACACACTTGACTTGCAGATATCGGTTGAATTTATTATGAACCAAATCAGAGCAGGATAGAGAGAACTAAAACAAATCCTACAAACACCTTCCCCCCACGCCTCCCTCCTTCCCAGGCTAAACTTTATTCCAAATTCTGTAGCTTCTCCTGCCCAGCAGAGCAGGAGAACTGGGAATGGGGGTTATGGTAATTTCATCACATTGCTTCTACTGCTGCTTCCTCCTCAGAGAGAGGAACCTTCCCCTGCTCCAGCATGCAGTCCTTCCCACAGGAGCCAGTCCTCCACCAGTATATCCAACCTGATGCCTTCTCATGGGTTACAGTTCATCAGCTACTCCAGCTGGGTGCCTTCCATGGGGTACAGTTCTACACAAACAGATTGCTCCAATGTGTCCCCTGTGGGCTTACAAGTCCTGCCAGCAAACCTGCTCCAGCGTGGACTCCTCTCTCCATGAGCTGCAGGTTCTGCCAGGAGCCTCCTCCCATAGAGCTATAGCTTTCTTTTGGACACCCACTTGCTCCAGTGTGGGTTCCTCCATGGGCTGCAGATGGATCTCGGCACCACCATGAACTTCCATGGGCTGGAGGGGAATCTCAGCAACAGTGCATGGAGCACCTCCACCTCATCTCACCACTGACCTTGTCATCTGCAGAGCTGTTCCTCTCGCACCATCTCACTCCTCTCTTCTCTGACTTCTGCACAAAAACTTTTGTTCTTCTTATATATGTTATCATGGAGGTGTCACTGCCATAGCTGGTTGGCTCAGCCTGGGCCAGTGATGGATGGGTCCATCTTGGCACCAGCTGGCATTGGCCCAGTCGGACACGGGGGAAGCTTCCAGCAGATTCTCAGAGAAGTCACCCCTGCAGCCCCCTGCCACCAGAACTTCACTGTGCAAATTTAATACAGATTCCTATAATCCCTTTTCTAATTTCATAAACATGAAAAATAATAACAACTAATACTAAAGAATTCATCAGTAGCAGATTTTTGTATTAGAAATCCACTATCCTAATATTCTGCATTCCAAAATTGGGGAATATTATTGCCCAGTATCACACTTAAATCTCTGAAAATTTCATGAACAAAGATTTCAAATATATCTATTTTCCTAACACACATTCAATAGAGAGAAAAAAAATCAAATCAAAGCCAACAACTCAAACCAATCCAAACATCTTTCAAGGAAGGAGATACTGAGTAGAAACTTCCAGTTCATCTACCCTGAGATCAATAGAAATTTATCAGCTGTATGATTCACTATGTTTTACTAGTAAAGACGATTTTACTGACAATCACACTAGAAGAAAGATAAGAATGAAAGGATGGAGTCAAAAAAATGGAACACAGAATTATACTTTTGCTCTACCAGTTTTGCATCTTATAGCACTAGGAAAATCCTAATGTCCTGAAGTTTATGCTGTGAGAAGCTAAAATACACTTTAGTACACAGAAAAATACTACTCCTGTATTAATATTTAGTTGGTTGGAGGATATTAAACGGCTGTTTGGAAGATATGTAGACTAATATTATTTCCAATTAGATTCCAGCTTGTCACTTCATTTTGGGTGCAAAACAACCAAGTGTTGAAGGCAAAGTCAAACAAGGAACATTGTAAGCAGGACAAAAAGGAAGGAAAAAACAGTTCACAATGAGACTGATAAAGCATGAGAACAGATTGCATAGAGAGTCTCTGGAATCTCTATCCTTGGAACACTTGAAAGTTAACCAGACAAGGTGCTAAGCAACCTTACTTAACTCAGAAGTTGACCCTGCTTTATGCAAATGACCTTCACAAACCTTTAAAACCAAACAATTGTGTCATTCTCTATATTGAATATTTCATCACCATCAACAGAAGTGAACAATTGTTAAGTTCTACTAAAAGATAAGGTTTTGAACTCATGTTTCAGGCAGAATATGCAACCTTTTCCTGAATTTACTATCTGAATCATGTATTGCCATAGCATCCATTCTACTGGTACAGCTTGATCTATGTTGACTTTGAACACGTGTATCAGATAGAAAAACATAATTTACCAGCCTAAATTAAATTTAAATTTAAATTAAAAGTCACTTATTTTTTACTACTTGTGGTAAAACAAGTAAAAGATGTAAAAACAAATAAAGAAAATCTTTTTGAGTTGTGCAACATCCCCTCTGTAATATATCTCAGAAAACATACTTCATGTGCAATTGAAAAGACATCCTTAAAAAGCCCCAATCTTTGCACTATCTGAATATTTTTTCTTTAAACATACAGGCAGGGATAGATCAGTTGTTTTAAATTCTATTAGACCCCTAGGAAAAATTCATTCCAAAAAGATTGGGTTCCCCACCCTTGAGCTCTCTTGCTCTTTTAACCAGAAGATTGGTAGACTGTACCTGTCATGAGGTAAAATAGTTTACCTGTTAGAAACAAGTTTTCAGGCATCCAGGTGGTAGTTATATAACTCCTGGTCAACTTTTTTGGATGAAGCTGGAAATTATTTATGCTATGCTTGGTTTTGAGTTATTCCATGAACTTATTAAGTGATTAGGCACATCTTATACATGGCAGTTTCAAAAAATATTCTAAAAATAAAATGTAATAAGTAATGTGCAGTGGACTGATGGCACTGAATTTTCTTGTATTTTATCAAATACATTTGACATTTGTAGCTGGTATTCCTAATGTAAGCAAGATATTCTTGAGAGATGCCAAAATGTCTGTCCTGAGCTTTTTTCAAAAGCACTGGGAATATCAGTATAAATGTTGTCAGAATGACCTGTCAACAAACTTTTATCTAGAAGCAATACTTTAAAAGAATTAGCTGTTCACTTAGGCTTTTAGAAGAAGTAAGTATGAATTGGTGCCAACAATTTTACATGTCATAAAATGCCAGCTTTTGATGAACAATGATTCAGAAAGGCATAAGACTAACAACGTGTGTGAATAAATTAATTATGAAATAATTTGAAATATCCTGACAGGAAAAATGAGGCTTTAAATGTGTCAATAAATTTTTGTGACCTTCAGTGATATTACAGTTAGAGAAGACTACTGAGACTTCATAATACAAACAAAAATATGACTGAAAAACTTAATTTTTCATTAGTGCTCTCCACTGTTTTCTGCCTGTCTGCTGCCTGTCTGCATTTTATGTCTTCTCTGCTGACTTTGTGTACAGCCCTTTTTTCACCTAAGAAAATAATCACTAAATTCATATATGAGTTGGTATGCTGTGAATCAGGACCTTATAAAGAAATAAATCAGAAAAATATATTAAAAATTGAAGCCACAGTAAATTGAGCTGTCAGGTATTCATCACAGAAACTCATAATGAACATCTAGATTCATTGCAAAAGAATATGTACCAACTGGCTCAGGATGTGAATAAAATGCAAATACATATTGTAGTTAAAAATTCCCAACAAGACAAAGACTGGGTATTGACCATGATTTTGCCACATTCTACTCAGCAGGTTATTTGAGAAGTCTAAATATGTAGTTTAACTAATATAATAATTAATATAATTTTGAAAAAATTTTACAATACATATTAACAGGGAAACATCAATCCTTAATTTTTCAATTTTGAAATTACGCCAATGTATTGAAAAGTTGAAGGGAAGTGCTAATGTACCCTGAAAAATATTTATTTGTATTCTAACAGAAGATTAAGAAAAATGTCAGCCATTATTAATAATCTGAAAAAACATTACTATCTTAAAACAAATGGATCATTCAAACCAATAAATCTTGTTAGAGAACTTTCACTCCAAATTGCTGAAATCAGGAGTTCACGTTTTGTAACATATACAGTATTTCATTTTACTGCTTTTACTGGTTACTTTCTGTTGCATCTTCAAATCTGGTAATATTAATTGCACCTTCAAATTCCAATTAGCTGAAAATTCATTGCATCGCAATTAACATGTTGGTCCTACAACTCAAGAAATATAATTAAGGTTATATATAAGAATGGAATTATGATTGCTTCTAACATCAAATATAGTTTTCATATAAAACATCAGGCAATGAAAAGAAAATGCATGCCAAGATTTCACATTAGAAACCAGTAATAGAACAAATGCAAGATCACAATATAAAGTTTATCATTATGAAAAAGTAAGGTGTTATTATCTTCCATTATGCCTTATCAGTTTGGTGTACCTTGTATTCACCATAATCTTTTTCATCTAACACACTCATTTTCAGCTCTTCAAGTTGTTCTGGGCTAGGTTCATCTGGCAAAGGCTGAATTGAGGCTTGTTCATATATTGGTTTTCCATTTAAAAAAAGTTCCTTCCAATCCAGTAGCAGTTTTAATGGAACACGGCTGCAGACACAAAAAAAAAAAAAAAAAAAAAAAAAAAAAAAAAAAAAAGAAGAAAAAAAGAGGTTTCAGCCAAAAATTAGAAGGTTGGATACTTGACACTAGTGTATCCAAAATGACAAGAATCATGAAACAAGCATATGCTAAACTAGTTATACTTTCTAATGCATCCTGTAATTATTATAGCCATTATAAGTGCTTCTTTACTTTTATGACAGCTGTAGGCACTTGTAGGCTTCAGTGTTTTCACAAATGTGTCATCACACAATATTTGGCTGGCAGAGCTGTGCCAAAACTGTGTGTAACAGTTTTGCTATAGCTCCTTTTCCCTGCCCCAAAATATTCTTTCCTTTTGTAGTGTAAAGCCTTCTCTTGCCAAAAATCTATGGAATATTTTTATCAAAGTCAAAATTAATTCAGAATTATATGAATTAAACCTTTTCTTAAGTTAGTAACTTCACTAAACTGTGCCTAGGCTGACCATTTTATCACACACTAACTAAGCCAAAATTATAGAATTTCCATGAAATATAATTGTGTATTTCATATGGTTACACTTTTATTATTTTAACATACAATTACACTAAAAAGCAATAAGATTTTGGCATATTTTCTAATACTGTAAGTCTAACCCCATAGTCAAATCACTGAATACTAATGAAAGAACCACAGCAATAAAGCCTCATTCCATGGTTTTTGAAACACTTCTACAGCACAGGCACTTGGAGATTACTGCCTTTGTAGGACCTTCTCAGAGATCCTGTGCAGTTAGGGCATGTCAGAAGACGGAATTACAGCACGTAGGACTCAGAAGAATTTGGGCTCAATTGCTATGCTTTGGACAGTCCAGGCACGTTCATTTATCTTGGGAAATTCATCCTGTTTGTATTACTCTGACATAGTGTTAGCGGAGCAGTCTAGAATGAGATGAGCACCATTCAGTTTTTAACTTCTAACTAAGGAATTCGTTAACAAGAAAGGAAATCAGCAGTTTTACAAGCTGTGGCACCAGTGGATTTTGGTCTCCTAAGAATTCCAGTTAGCTGAGTTTTCAAGAAGTTACGCTAAGGCTGTAGCATTTGTTCACCCTGTATTACACACCAGTGAATCCTCTCATGAAAATAATGTCACCATTCTCGCATGCAAACTAATTGTAACTGCCATGTAAAATATCTGAGAAACTACATAATTTCTTACAATGCTTAAACCAGACTGAATAACACAGCCTAACAGCTACCTAACAGCTGTTATTTCTGCCTAGCAGCTACATACTCACTTGTTTGTCAGTTGACGATATTCTCCTACTTTTGCTGACAAATCAATGATTTGGTCTATCATTTCCCAACATATAGAATAATGCTTTTTATAGCGCGCCTGAGCTCTTTCAGCAGCAATTTTCTTGTGGTGTTCTCTTTCTCTGATTATTTGTTCTTCATTATAAATATTTTCTTGTTTTGCAAGAGCCTAGAATTGTTTTTAAGGAGTAAATATGAGACAGCAATGAAAATGGAAGGGCAGAGGTACTCACTCCTGAAAATGAAAATTAACTTGTTCATTTAACTCAAGAAACAAAACCAGCTCAATCCTCATCAGAGTTGTACAGCCAGCAGGCAGACTAACACATAAACAAGTCTAAAATTTTTATTCACTCTATAAATTCCCATTTGTTTGCTTTTTAAACTAGAATAAAATAAAGAAGAAACACATTACTTCTTTTATGACTAACAGATTAAGACATACTCAGTCCTTGAGGGCAGTGAAATTGCAGCTTTCAGTGTAACAGCCCATTTAGAACATGTAATTTATCTTACTAGATCCTGATCTTCAAATAATTTCATATTATTGGTGTTGTTCAATCTTTAAAAGATTTCTGGTCATGGTAGAAAATTACCAGTAGTTCCTGTGGTGGTGCGCTCCATCACCACCTCCTGTGGTGGTGGCTGAAAGCATACTTAAAGAGGTGCTGTAGTCAATAGCTACAGCTGCTGATTACACAGGACTCCAGCTGCATTGGAGGATTTGGAGATGCTGATCATTTTTGACAGGACAAAACCAAAATTTCTAATATTACATTATGGCCTACTATGAGCATAGCACTTGGCAGTTTTCCACAGAATTATAAGTCCTTTTAATCAACTTAAAGCTTCAAAGTGGGAATTAGCACTCATGAGTGAAACTACTCCAGCATTTGTCAAAAACAGACATTAACAGATCGTATCTAAATGAAATTACAAACACGAATCTCAGAACAAGACCTTAGGTTATTGTCCTGTTTCCTCTGAAAGACTATGCCTTTTAAATTCAGCACACAGAGATGTTTTCCTACAAACTTAAAATCAGTATGGAAAAAAAGATCAAAACCAGACTTTAAGTTTCTCAGCTTTATCCCTTATTACAGGACCATGGAACAATAGAGTGGTCTGAGATGGGAAGGGACCTTTAAAGGCCATCTAGTTCAAGCCCCCTGCCATGGGCAGGCACACCTTTCACTAGATCAGGTAGATTAGCTGATGTTTCTCCCTGCAAAATCCCGCTAAACTTCTAACAGTACAAAATGCACTCAGTCCCACAGTTACAATTACATGCTTATTGCTTATAGCTGTAACTTTGAACTAAGATAAAAGAATATAGTTATCACAAAACCATCATGTCCCTAGGAAAGTCCTGAAGTCTAACAGTTGACAACACAGATTCCATTTTGTAACATGAGGGTATTCTAGCACTCTTGCAGAAATTCAGAGATCAAACAATCTTTTACCGCTTCTCTGTCAAGAGCTTCCTGGAACTCCTTCTGTCGTCTTTCTTCATATTGCTTTTCCCTGAAAATTCTGTTTTGCCTTAGCACCTCTTTTTCATGCCGAACATGCATGAGTTGAGCAGCAATCCTCCGCTCATGCTGAGACTGTTTCATTAGTCTGTAAATGAGCTGTTCCTCCCGGAAAGCCCTCTAAAAGATAAAAAAATAATAGCACAAAGCACAGTTTATAAACTATTTCCTAGAAAACTCATCAGTGCTAATATGAGAAATAGGACTGCTATCATATGACAGCATTCACTGCTTATATGAGACAAAAATTCAGAACAATGTTCGTATCTGTTTATTAGTACCATTTTCACAAACTATGTAAGAATTCAAAATACATCTTAACTGAGACTCAATAAAAATACATCTGGTCAAACAAACTCCATTTTAATGTGCCTATTTCCTCTGTGTAAATAAACTGCAGCATATTTCAAATAACAGCTTCTTATCTGAAGATACTCCCTTTCCTCAAATAATTAATTTAACCCTGTTATTCACCAGTCCCCATTCTCAAAAAAAAAAAAAAAAAAAAAAAAACAACAAAAAACTCTACAGGACCCTTGATAAGTTATATTTTCTACACATTTGAAATTTGTCCTTCTTTTGAGGGAACTGGGTAATTATCTTCTCCATTCTTCCTTATTCAGCAGACTGGGACTATGAGGAAGAATTCAGAACAGAGCAAAATACAGGACTTCTGGGTAATAGTTCCAGTGTCCCCATTGGGACATGAATATAATACACTATGCAGTACTAAAAGAAAATCATTCTGAACCATTGCTTGAGACATGGTCTGTATGCACAGACACTTTGAAGGCTGTGAATTGTTATTTTTCAAAGTATTCTTGAAACATAATAGTATCTTCCCACTGCTACCCTTCTCCAGACTCTTCTGGGTATCTAAACTAATGCTCAATCTAACTTAAAAGTTTTACCTCACTATCACAGTCCAAAACTCCTTTTGAGTCCTAAGCAAAAACATAAGGTTGCCTTACAAGCCTCATTGCCAAATACCAATGTTACAGCAGAATTCTAGATACTTCAGATGCATCAAAACTGCTATGAAACATATGTAAATTTAAGGACTTAAATTGGGATCTGATTTAAAGATTTCAAATTCATTTTCCTAAAAACAGATGCACAAGTAAAGTCAGTTAGTAGTAATTTAAAAAAAAAGATTAAAAAAACCCCACCCCAATATGAAGTACCACTTCTATTTTCTTTCAATCTGGTTTATTTTTTCATCAGCTGTCTGTGACAGTGAGGGCAAAACACATTATGTAACTTCACCTATAAATGAAAAATCCAACTTGATTGCATATGATATTACTTATGAAAAAACTCTATAAAGAGGTCTAGATCTGTCCTACACAATGCAACCAGGACATCTGCAATATAATTCTAATGCAAAGGATGACTATTGTAATTGCAACAATAAGAGCAAGAACTTTCCAAATAATTTAGATATTTAACGTTGATATTGGGGTGAAGCCAATTTAAAACAAACAAAATAATCTCTTTCCACACTTTTTAAGTTCCTTTCCCTTCACAATTCCAATCAAATTCTGCTGACTTGAAAATATTAGGCTGATACAAAAATGTCTTAACATTTCTCTTATTTTAGCCAAAATGTGGGCTTTGCACTCCCCTTTCCTAACACTGAATCTCATGACACTGCCTGATAGTCCTAGTGACAAAGGTGCATTCATCTCGGGCCTTAATTGTACAGTCCTTCACCTGGATGTTATATTATCTCTCTAAAAAGCTTTTCACTAAATGAGGACCCAATTTCATAAGTGTCTTGTTTTGTTCTTTATCTGTAGTATACTGTTTGTAATTCATTTTTCTATGGAGGGAGCTATCATTGTGCCTACAACTGAAATGGAAAACAATGCAATCATTAAAGCATTCTAAGTGTCATTTGATATAGGTCAGGTGATAAAATTTTCCAATAGTTCTGCCCGCTGAAGAGTTCATCTGTCCATTTCCTCTTACATTCACAGACTCAAGACAATAACAAGAGGTATGGTGCCCTTTGCTGCCTTAGTTTCAGCCACTGTTTCCTTGTACTTTGTATTTCAATTAAGATTTCAAAGAAGACCAGAGGTTACACAATTTACTTCCTATTGCAAGTAAATATCCTTCATTTTTTTCATTAGTTGCTGCTTACCCTCAACCATGAATTATTGCAGCAGTAATAATCCTTCACCAGTGGAAAAGGGATGTTAAGACCCTTATTTACAGGGAATTGAAGGAGCCACCCTAATAGAGTGGTCATGTGTCATACTCAAACCATCACCTGTGTGGTGCAAACAGTTGGTTCAGTGAGAAATTAAAACACGTTCTCTAGGTGAATTTGCTCTTCATAAAGGAAATTGGAAGATGCTCCTTTAGAACACTTCACATCAGCCAAAACAGATCTTCTCTTTTTAAAAGGGTAGAGAACTTCAATATTCTAAGTGATCAAATACTTTGGCATGCTCACTAGGCCTAAAAAGAGCCAGCAAGAAATTTCCGAGGAACAAAAAAAAGGTGAGAAGGCAATTAAACCTACACATCAGGTAAGTAAGGATTCAGAACACCAAACTCATAGCTTCAAAAAGGATCCTCATTGGATGGGGGAGTGAAGCATTAGTAGCTATTCTAATACAAAAAGGAATGCACAAAGTACTCAAGCCAAAGGCTGGCAAGTTTTGAAACTTCTGAGCTTACAAGGACACAAAACAAAAAGTGTAGTAAAAGTTTTTGACCTGACATTTTACATAAACTTCTTCACAGAGAACTTTGAAGTGCTTGAAAAAATCATAAATATGACAAATGGGACATCTTAGTAATACTTTGAAAAATTACTATTAAGAAAGCATAATAGACACTTTTTTTCAGTTTACCTACTTAAGACAACAGTGGCATCCAGTGGCCAAACATTAACGTGTTTATGTTTCGTGTTGTTCATACATAGTGACTATATCATGTTCTTCTATTTTTCTATTTCCTTGTTTGAGTCACATACGAGTGAAAAACTCCTGTGCTGTTGTGTGGTCATAAATTTCATGACCAAAACTTAGAGCTTAGCATACATAAATCTATTTGATTGACAAGTTAGTAACAATTCGTTTCTCCTCCCATTTTCACATTCTCGATTTATTGCTGATAGTAATTTACGTCTGATAACTTTTTAACTCAGAGAGATAAAATCTGAACAGAGCATTGAAAATAACAAGTACAAATCACCAATAATTTTTTTAAATGGTGGAGATAAAGATTCAGTTGGGATGAAGCCATACAACTGCCAAATAATTTCAACACCTGCCTATGAAAATCTGACTGGCATCACGCTGTGCTCCACCTAGAGTGCTGTCATGTAATTGTAAAGTATTTTCTCTCCCAGGTTCCAACTTGTAGTGTACCAAAAAAAAGTTTGAACAAGATTCCTTCAATATACATTTATAAATATATATACAAAACACAGAGCTATGAAGGGATGAAATTCCATTGACTCTAAAAGATTCCATGCTGTGTTCAAGGTTTATGCAGTATAGGTAAAAAACCATACCCAAATGCATAGAAACTGCTGCAATTTCAGTCAGCAAACCCTTTCCAGTTTAATATCTACTGGAAGAAAAAAATCAATTTTGAACTATTTTGTATATTTGTTCATTTTTTAAAGAAAATACCTCAGTTTGCTTCCTGCTTCTCTTAAGTCAAGTAACATTTATTCCAACAAAACAGTTTTTCCACTGCTAATTTAGAACCAAATCACCACTAAATAGATTCTCTGATATGGTCACATTCCTGTTTCAGTCAAATGCTCATTTGTCTTTCCTTCTAGTCCCTGCAGCCTGTGATTTGAATTGTTCCTACATCAAAGCTGCTTTTTTCTTCTGGGAAGCTAGTTACGCTATTGCTGGTTTTCACTTGATTTGGAGCCCCTCTGGAACCAGACTGAGCTGCTGTATCCACTAAGTGCTTTAGAGACTGGTAGCTGTGGCTTTTGGAACCACTGGTCCACAGTGCTGAGGCTTGTAAGAGCTGAGAGTGCCTAAAGAGCAAGTTCTGGGACTGCAGTGATTTCAGGTAAATGGGTTGCAAAACTTCTTCATGGCCTATGCAGATCAACAAGAACGTAACGTAAAATCTCTTTGAATGAGACCTCAGAGACAGGATATATGGAGAGGTGGACTTTTGCTCTTAGCCACTACAGGTGTTTTTCAAGAATATAGGTCTGACATAGACACTGAGAATCATCTAATTTACAGATGTTTACCCCAACAAATTAAACTTTTTCTTCACATTTCCAAAAATCTCCAGACATTAGATGCCAAGGCTTAAATACATATATACATAAAAATATATATGTGTATGTGTATATAAATACATATATATACATATATAAATACATATATATACACATATATACGTGCAATAGTCATATTTTCAGAGATGCTACACATCTGAAATGCTATTATTATGCAATATTATTATTATTACTACTATAGTTAGTATTATTATTATTAGCAGTGGAGATAGGATCAGCTATGTAGGTTCTACACATCTGAGCTAGACTAAGGACTCACAGAGAAACACAAAAACAAAACCTAACCACAAATAAAAAAATACCCCAGTAAGTTATAAGGTTGTGTTTTCATAGAATCATTCTAAAACAGAAGATTTGTGAAATCAATAATCTAAAAGCTGCTCTTTAAAGGAGGAATCTATTAAGAGGAATCTTAAAAGCCTTGTGTTTTATGGGACAGGATTAAAATAGAATAACCTGCAACATTCATTTTTGGACACAACACAGACATTCTCCGGAGACATATCTTCTATTCCATAACACATCAAACACCAAAGCTCTGACCTGCAAATTAAATTTTGATTCTTCATATCACCCAGCACAACCATTTCAGAATTCATCAGTTCAGATCAAAACCTTCATATGACACATTTGTAAATACAGGTTTTCAAACAAGGAATGACATGTTTTGTGTTTTTAAAAAAGTATCTTCTTTAGAACATACGTATACATTTTGATACCATAGGATGTTCAGCTTTTGCGGGAAGGGGGCAGGGAATAGAAGGCAGGTCTAAAATGGACTTTCAATAATCTTTGTTCTGCTGCCTTAATTTTATCCTTTTAAGGTTGTAACTATGGTGTATGACATTAGGGTGGTGATGAAGAACAGCCAACCTTCCATATTTTTCAAGGGTTGACACAAAAGAGATATTCAGACATAAGTGCATATAAGTCCCTTTATCCCCTTCAAATTTTATTCGGCCTGACAGAAGTACTCATTTTATATTTATAAGCACATTTTAGATTACTAATTAATTGCACATGGACTGTGTACTTCAGCATGCAATTTCCCACCTCCTGAGCTTCGTGTGCTGCTAACTGATCCATTAGCATTTTTCGACGTCTCTTTGCTCGTTGTTCTCTAGCAAATGTATCTTCCTCTACACGTTTTTGAATCTTCCTTACATAGTCGTCATCTGAATAAATATTTAACAGCTCAGTTTTCGTCTCTGGTATAGATTCTAGAGTTGTCTCTTGAAACTTCTGTGTTTGCAATAATCCTTCCATATCACTGATTGAAAAAAGAAAGACAGGAACTGATGTTCTTAAGGGTTTTTTCAAACAGATGCCTGTATATTTATGTGCAAATCTAATAAATGTAGAACATCACTCTGTGGGCACTGTGGCTACTTCTTGATGCTCTTGTGCCCCACAGTGTCCACTAGGTCCAGAGGAAGGTTCGAGCACTGACTTGAGCCAACTGAACATTAGTTTCTTTGTCAAAATGAAGCCAAATTGTGCAGAAACAGGAAATCAGAATGGTTGACAAAATGTCAAAGAAAGATGGGTTACTCCTCAATATTGTGATACACTCTGAGCAGTTTTGCAGCTATTAATCACAGATTTACACCACAATATCCACAGCAGTGTGCATGAGTGTCACACCTTCTGAGTAGGGATGTGTATCACTAATGATGAAAGAATGAAACTTACTTACAATTATTCACAAATAAATCAACATGCAGGTAAGTTTCAGGAGAAAAGTTACTTCTTTTCCCTTTGAAATATGTTACTGTGTATGTACATTCACAACCATTCCCATTTTGCTGCAAGGCTAGCTGACTCTACAGACCCTATGACTACAAGGAACAGAAAAAAGATGCATTTTGAGCCTTGCTGCATATGTGGCAAAAACCAGTGAGGGAAGTTTGAGCCATCCCTACTACAAATAGAGGTAAGTTAAAGACACCGCTAATGCAGTATTCATTTAAAGGATAACCACAGTTCAAACTAAATGAGACATTACTATTTTTTCAAGTAGCTGCATATGTAGCAGACACACCTGAGGTAGGATCCCACCAATTCTTAACAATTTATATCCAAATTTTACCTGTCAGTCACCTGGCCATGTAGTGCAGAGGCACTTTCTCCCACAGACTTCTCAGACTTTTCTACCTTCCTGTATGCGTTCTGAAGAAGTAACACAAAATTTTATGTTTCCTTTCACTTCACAAAGCAACATAAAGAAGGCTCAACAGAGCAAGTACCAGGGAATTACTTTTATATCATGTTAGTACAACAGAAATGCTTACTCTGAAAATATTGTAAGCATCAGCTAACCAAGAATAAGGCAAGATGATTTCCATCTTATACCTTTCACTTCTTTCCCCTCTTCACTTCTCCTAGCTATACCTACTTCCCTCAGCCAGAAAATCCTAGAATTTTGCAGGATATCTTTCTGCAGGATAATTCTGATTTTGTATAGGGCTCTAGTGGAGTATATAATTCTCACCATGTGGGGATTTGAAACAAGATATTCTGGAATAGGATCTGCTATATATTTAGCAGCTTGAATGCATCCCTGATGGTTATTCAAGCAACTATGTTCCTATAGGTTACTATTCATTTAAATGCATCTGTTAATGTTGCCCAGTTGTAAAAACTGGTAATAGTTGCATCCCTAAGGACAATACAATCCATGAATTTGAATTACAATCCAAGAATTTTTGGTACCAGGTAATGCAGATTTTTTTAATTGCTGTATCTCTCGATGTGATTTAAGATTACTGTCAATTTCAGCTGTTGCTAACACTGAATAAGCAGACAGTTTCATAGTGTGTTACAGAAGAGTTCAAACATTACTGTGCAAAATGTCATCATGCACAAATCAGAAAGGAAAATTAATATTTTTATTTCATTTATTCTTTTTAGTAGACTCGTATCTACTTTCAGCAATCTAATTACTACCTATCTATGGTATTTATTCAATATGAAATTTCTCTTAACATCAATACAAGTCTTATTAAAAAACAACAGCAAAATCATAATCATACAAATATTCAGCCCAATTTTCACTGGTTGAATTGATATCATTTTGACAGTCAGCAGCTTTTAGATGGTGCAAGTACAATATTTGTAACTATAAATGTTCCCAGAAATTATGGGATTTGAGTTAATGTAATTAGCATTAAACCAATAGAGATGATAATTACCTCTGCTTCCCTTTTCTTCTTTAAGAATCTTTTGGCTTCAATAGATTTTATGGTGGGTCTTGATGGTTGTTTTTGAATCTGTGTAACAGCTGTTTGGATCCCAGCCATTTTTTCATTTGGTCTCCTTCTTCCTATGTTATGCTGATATGAAGCAAATATAATTAAGCCAAAAATTATCTTCCAGGAAGAAACTAGAAGAGATTATCAAGCTCCAGATTTGAGCAGATGTCGGAGACTGAAATACTATAGTTTATGACTTAAACATCTTAGTGAAGGACCTTTGCCTATTACAGCAAAACTGTATTACAAAAGCTGCAGAGAAGACCACCACACCCCGAATGGAGCCCAACTGAGGCCCTGAACTGCTTGCTGGTGAACACAAGATAAAGTAACAACTCAGGGCTGGGGGAGAAGAATACATTCACAGAGCAAAAGCGTTACACCCTCAGAGTGGAGACCACAGCCCCAAGGCTACCAGCTGCCATGCTTTGCATAGATCTTCACACCAAAGGGTGGGGGGAAAGAGGCTTTGGGTGTTGGAAAAGTTTCCAGTTCAAGGCAGAGAACGCCCATCTTCCACTGTGCAGAGGACCCCAGCTGCAGGACCATTTCACCCTCAGAAAGGCCTCATCCATGTGAAGGACAGCAGAGGAGGTGTCATGGCCCACCAAAGGCCCCAACAAAAGGGGTCCCCAGAGCCTACATAAGAGCACTGCAGCATGATGCAACAGATCCAGAGTGTTGTAAGGGACAGAGTCAAACTGGTCCCCTACAAGGGAGGCACATGGGCATTCCCATCTTGCCCAAAGGTATGTTAATCCACTGGATTTGATACATTTGGCATGGCATGGTGGCACAGTGGTGGTGGGGGACTCTCACCAGGCAGAAGATCAGATGGAGGGGAGCAATGAGACATTGTTGGGACTCTCAGATGGATGATACTCTTCCACCTAACCTCTGTCTCTGTATCCCCATGCACAACTCCTGTTTCCTTCCTCCCTTCCTCCCTTC
>VXAC01006134.1:324546-356781 GCA_013399225.1 Rhipidura dahli | reverse complement strand
GAGCTTTGGAGTGCCCATGCCTGCAGCTATTTAAAAGCCATGTGGATGTGGCACCTGGGGACATGGTTTAGGGGGTGGACATGGCAGTGCTGTGTTCATTTAAGATCTTAAAGCCCTTTTCCAACCTAAGCAATTCTATGATTCCCAGAAAAACATCCTCAGTGCTTCTGTATCCCCAAGAGTCCCTGCTGGCAGTGTCACCTGCATGGGGAGAAAGGAAGCAGCTGGATTTAACTTTATTAGGGATCAGCAGGACAGCAACCCTCCTCACTCCTTTTTCAGATCCCACCAGGTTGTGCATCATGTAGATACCTATTTTCTCTTTAAGATACAGCTTTGTGATGGCCCTGATGCTTTCAGACCTCCTCCCACACACCTGTGTTACAGGACACATGGATGCACCAGTCCTGTGGTTTGGATTAGGCATTGTCACAGAGAATGTTTCAAGTAGTGAAACCTGTGAACAGCTTTATGGATTTGTTATCCCAGATACACCTGGAGATCTTGTCCCAGCTTGCCCAGCTTTGCTCCCACATTCAGCATTGCACTGACAGAACCAAAACTTCACGTGCACATTCCTCACTTCTGAGTGAAGCACGCCCCAGAATGGTTTCTTGGGGTCACAGAAAAATCACTGCAAAGTGCTCCACTGTGGGGAACAAGAAATTCCTCAGGTTTTTGTCTCTTCTGGAAGAAACAACGGAACTGTGAGCATGCAATATCCTATATTGTAAATGTAGGCATTCGGCTACAAAACACTCACAAGTTTGTAGGTGTGTTTGATGCAACCACTATTTTAATGGAATTGAGACGTTCTTTTGGCTTTTCTATTTCACTAAAGAAACCCAAACAAACTGCACAAAAGGCTTCATTTCCAACAAATATTCCAGCCAGTAACCGCAATGAACATTGCAAGACCCAGCCCCTAGCTCATCCCAAAAAAAAACCTCTTTGGTATAAATATAGATTTAATTGTTTTCACCTTGCTTCCTTGTTCCCTTTAGAAAATATAAGGCCATGCAAATAATTATTCACACATGAATCTCCTCTCCACACAATTACAGAATAATAGAGAATTCCAGGTTTATTCACACATTTGCTTTTTTTCAGAGCCTACAGACTCATAAGAAATGAAAATATTTGAAGTGAAATTAGTTTTGTGCTGACAACTCATAAATTATGGGCCTTCAGTTTGAGTTTGGGTGACGGAGAAAGGCACCTAACCTTTCTGCATTGCTGCTCCAAGGCAGAATCATCCTGAAAATACAGCCAGAGTAGTGAATTGCCTCTTGCACTGGAAATCAGGTGACTTGCATTGCTTGGGACTGAGGCACAGCTTAACAAACTATTACAGGATGGTATCTTTGATTTTAAATTAAATGTCAAGCACAGTTACACAGCAGTGGAGTACCCTGGGCTGTCTGGCAAACGTGCAGCATATTGTATGCAAAATGTAGGGAGATAAGATGGAGAAACGCAGCCAACCAGAACAGCCAGGATGCAGGAGGGGTTGATGCCAGGATGATTTTTGTCTTTTCTTTTACACCCCTGTTATACCTTTTTACAATTTCTGTATTCTTGGTGCTTTTTGCCTCCATTCTTGGGCTTGTTTGTCAGGCTGGGAGACTGAACATTACAGAAGCTTCGCAGTGAGGGATCAGTGTGCCCAGAGCCCAAGGGCCTCTCCAGAACACATTTTGGAAACTGAGACAGAACCATCCAGGGGAAGGGTCCTTGGGGAGGGGGGCTCACTCCAGCCTCTCACTGGGGAATCTTTGATAGATGTGCTAATTAGTGACACCCATAATGTGATCCCAGATCTATTGTGGGTGGGCACTGCGGGGTGCAGGGAGGGGCATTCGACCTGGACGTGGTGCACCTGAGGATCCTGAAAATAAATCCCAAGGTAAAAATCCTTTGTCCCTTCTAACCCTGTTTGACTCTTGATTTTAAGACCAGGAAAAGGCATCAGGATGAGCCCCGAACAGACAAACACAAGCCCTGCAACTCCAGCTTCCTCCAGTGCCCGCCTGTCCCTCAGCCCCTCTGAGCCCTCGTGCCGCGGTGTCTCTGCCGGTGCTCGCGGTCCAGCACGGGGCAATCTCCCACCTGCCCCAAAGGGAGGGAGAGAAGCCGATGGCAGCTCAGGGAGGGCAGGCAAAGCTCCAGCCCAGTTCCACCTGGCCCACTGCTGGTCAGGGTGTGTGAAGGAGGCAAGGAAGAAATGCAAGAGGACTCCTTGGGGCACTGGGAGAACATAGATGCTGAAAGGGCTTCAGCAGTGAATTTCTTCATCTCTCCAGTATTTTGTGAGAACTGTCTTTCCCATGCAGGTTAACTAAAACAAAGTTACCAGGGTTTATCAATATCCACACCTGCACTTGTTTTTCCCAGATTGTTGTGGCTTCAAATAGAAAAACACTTGGGAACGGATGTGTTAGAGTTGGACCAACCCCGTCGAGGGGTGGATGGCCAGAGAACCAATTACTTTATGTCATTTAACTCACTTTTTGCCAACTAACATATAAAAAACTCAGGAAAAAAGCCATTAAACCCCTGTCCTTGCCACCATTTCTACCTGACCCTGGACTTCGTGGGGTTTTTCCGTAAGTCCGCATTACAACAGCGACAACTGGGCATAGGAAAGAGAGTTCTCACAAAATGCTAGAGAGGTGAAGAAATTCACTGCTGAAGCCCTTCCAGCATCTGCAGGACAAGGGTTTATTGTCAAACAGAAAAGCCACTGAGAAAGCCACGCAAATCCAGCAGGCACAGGGTCTTATAGCCCTGCACACAGGGCATGGAAAACACACACAATATCCAATAAACATCAGTTATGGGGTACAAGAAGCGCTGGAAGAAGGGGTCTGAGCGAATGGGAGAAGGAGTGGAGGGGTAAGGGGTAACAGAGACCAATTGGCTACCAAGAAACATAGAACTTTCTGGAAAAATAACCAAATATGAAGCCTAAGGGGAGGAGGGGGCAGGAGCCGATGGTCAGCATGTTCTCACACAGCTTTTGGGTGCTCACTGTACCTTCAATCCCTTGGGCTGTGGAGGCATCAAACCCATGGACCTTTTGG
The DNA here is from genome assembly GCA_013399225.1 of Rhipidura dahli. Taxonomy (NCBI): domain Eukaryota; kingdom Metazoa; phylum Chordata; class Aves; order Passeriformes; family Rhipiduridae; genus Rhipidura; species Rhipidura dahli. Next base: position 353,698 of record VXAC01006134.1, on the reverse strand, counting down.
TCTGCTGGGTCCATCTGGCCATGGCTCACCACAACACCCAGGGAGCGAAACCAGCACAGAAGGGAGAGAGGGGACGAGCTCAGAGGGGTTTGCATGACAAAAGAAGGATTGATAAACACAAGGAAGAACCTTTGAAGTTGAGTTACTGAACAGTTTAGTAAGAAAAAAAAAAAAACTTAGCAAAAGTAATTTGCAGGCAACTGACCTAATGTTCCAATCTGTTCCATCTGAGCATCTAGAAGTTTGTGTAGAATGTGTGGTGGCTTTAGCACAAGGCAAGGAAGGTCAAAGTGCCCTTGTCTACAGGTATGAACATTACCTTTAGAAGCCCAAAAACCCGTGGTGCCACTTCACAGTCACTAGCAGGCTACAGGTGAGCTCTGAACACCCACAGCCCCCAGACTGTGCTGGCTGTCTGTTCCTGGGGACTGCAGGGACCTCTGTGAGGAGGGCATGGGGCTGTGCCATGCCAGACACTGCCAGTTCCACAACAGCCCCACCACAGAGCAGGAACACTGCCCGACAGTGAGGAAGAGAACAAGAAACAACCCTGAAAACACCTAAAAACCAGGCAAAAGCCCTGTGATCCATCAGACAGAAGATTCATTTTGTACAATCCCAGATTGGAAGGGATCTTTAAGCCCATCCCTGCCACAGGCAGGGACACCTCCCACTGTCCCAGGCTGCTCCCAGCCCCAATGTCCAGCCTGGCCTTGGCCACTGCCAGGGATCCAGGGGCAGCCCCAGCTGCTCTGGGCACCCTGTGCCAGGGCCTGCCCACCCTACCAGGGGACAATTTCTCCCAAATCTCCAATCTAAGCATATTCTCTGTCAGTGGGAAGCCATTCCCTGGGTCCTGTCACTCCAGGACCTTACAAAAAGCTTACAAAGCTTTCCTGCAGCTCCTTCAGGCCCTGCAAGGCCACCCTGAGCTCAGCCCAAAGCTTCTCCTGTGCAGGCTGAACAATCCCAGCTCTCCCAGCCTTACAGGCTCCAGGAGAGCCACATTACCCCTTGGAGAGAAAACAGATTTTATATAACAGACTGCAAATGGGGCAAAGCTGGGGTAGTGACAAAACCTCACCAATAGCCCCTGTCTTGTCACCCATCACCACCACAACAACAGGGTGTTTCTGCCACCACAGAAGATTCCACTTCAGTGCACTGTGGGAACAGCTGCATTTTGGCTGCTTTATGGCATGTAGGTTTCCCAGCCTTTGTTAACTCTTGTTGAACATATGTGCCAATAAGTACATATTATTTGAGCTTCAAATAACAATCAATAATCCATCCTCCTGATGGCCTGGCTCTACCAGTTGAGCCATCTGAAGTTGTCATGTGAAATGTTTTATGCAAAGATAAGCCCTAATAGAGAGTGATACCGAAAGAAAGATAAAAACCTGGTGCCATTCTCTAGGCTTGTGTCAGTGGGTGCAATGGGGGATTTAATCAGCCCACCAAATAGAAATGAAAGTTTCATGTGGTCGTGACTGATCCACACAGATTTCACTCTCAAGAGGCAACAGAGCAGTTTAAAATTTTGAAGCATATGGCTTTTATAGCTACAGTTAATTTGGGACTTTTTACTATGAAAACATTTTAAACACCTGTCATTCTTAACTTATGAAGTTATTATCAGGCTCTGCTAACAACAGAATACTGCATATTACTGCAGTAATTAGTAACCCATTTTCTCCAAAGGCTGAATTTTTTAAGAACATGACAATAAGCCCTTTCATACTCACAAACTTTCAGGATCCAACATCGACAATTTCATTTCCAGAAGTCACGGATAACAACTGCTGCCTCCTCACCTCTGCCTGACACAGCTGCCAATGCCATGAGGATGCTCAGCCAGCTGCTGAGGTGTTGCTGGTTCAACCCCTGCAGTTCCTAACTGGAGTCAGTAGCTATGAAATTTTCATACTCAAGCTTCAGTTAGTTTTCCATGTTTTGAAGAAAAGCTGATAAAGGTCTCTTAGAACTCTCATTCCACTTAGCAGAAAACAGAAACACTTTGCACTGCCAACCATCCCTCCATTGGGTGGAATTCCCTGTCCACATCACATGATGACTTTGTCTTAACCCCTCCTGGTCTCATCACCTTCAGTAAAACACAATTTGCCTGTGTTAGAGAAGTTTGAGCAGCACATTTGCCTTACTCTGCTTTAGGTATCCAGGCTCACATTTGCAGCCATAAATTATAGCCCATATAATTTACTGTATAACACACCACTGTTGTCTAATTGCATTGACCTGTGTAAATTAGATTTATAAAGGCTATTTTTGGCCATTATGAAAAATTTCAGAGCTATTGTCAGAACATTCTTGATTTTTCAGAAAATATTCAAATCCAGAATCTTTTCTACAAGCCTCCCCTGAAACTGCCAGAGCAGAAGGCAGGACATTGACTTTCAGTGAGGGTTGGATGCACCACAGAGCAGCCACCTGTAAACCACGGAGAAAGTCCAGGTAATCCTTGGGGACGTGCACAGAAGTAATGGGATATTCAGTGACACTACAACAGAAGCAATGTGATATTCAGCACAAACAAAGGGAAAGGAAGCTCTTTTACCCGAGACTGAAAAGAGAGCTGAAGTCAGCAGCAGGTTGACTTCCTACTCACCAGAAGGTTTCTCTTCCCACTACACACCAAGGAGAACAAGCCTTGGAAGGGATCCCGAGCACTTTCTGAGAAACATTTAATTGAATAACTGCTTCTGACACAAAGGGAGCACAAAATTGACAATTCAGAGATGGGAGGGAGACTGAGGATTGATATTTGTACCTGCTGTCTGTACCTGAAGGCGTTACTTTAAAACCGTGGTACCAGCAGTGAAATCAAGCAAATGTACATGGAAGTCAACCCATCTTAATTCTGAAATACTTTAAGGCAACCTCTGAGGATCTTCTGATAACAAACCACGCTCTTCCTCTTGGCAAGGGGGCACCATCCCCATAGGAAAACTTTTGTGCACTAGGGAACACCAGGAGGTCACTGTGAAGGGACCAGGAGTGTTCCCTTCACACTCAAAATTTCAGGGTCAATGCACTTTCAAATAGTTTCTAAAGTAATCAGGATATGTTTAATGAAAAAAATTCATCCAGTCCCTTCAGACAGACCTCTTGCCTCAAGGGAGAAGGAAATTATCAGTTGTAAAATAATGAATCTAAATAATCCACTGCTAAACTGGGGGAGACCATGGGCAGGGACACCTCCCACTGTCCCAGGCTGCTCCCAGCCCCAATGTCCAGCCTGGCCTTGGGCACTGCCAGGGATCCAGGGGCAGCCCCAGCTGCTCTGGGCACCCTGTGCCAGGGCCTGCCCACCCTGCCAGGGAATAATTTCTCCCAAATATCCAATCTAAACATACTGTCAGTGGGAAGCCATTCCCTGGGTCCTGTCACTCCAGGCCCTTATGAAAAGCTTCTCTCCATCTTTCCTGCAGGATCCTTCAGGCACTGGAATGAAGTTCAGAATGAGTTATCTCACACTGGCTCATTTCACTGCCCTTGCTCAGTCCCTCCTCAGTTTTTAATTCTTCTGTAGTGTCATTCTCCAGCTGGGCACATCCAGAAGGTGCAGGAAGTATCTGCATCTGCTTATTCCTGCCCCTAAAAGGGGGTGAAGAACTTAACACACTGCTCTGAGAAACTGAAATGCTGAAAAGATTCCTACATAAATCCAGATTTTCTACCTGCCTTCTTTTTCCCCCCAAAAGAAGTCAATATAATGATTTTCCTTGAAGCAAACAGAGCCCAGCCAGTTAGGGGATAAAGACTTTACCCTTTTTAAGTTAACACCATTCAGCTGCTATCTCCCTAATAACTCCTGGCTATAGCAGTGGCTCCCAGATATATACACTTAATCCTGCTTTATCCAGCAGCCTTGGCAGCCAGCAGCATTTTGCAGGGAAATGCAGGCCTCTCCTTAAAGACACACTGTGGTAAACAAGATCAATAACTTCTCATTTCTTACAGGAGCCAGTGTCAGGGCACACCAAAGTCAGACTTTATTTACATGTGAAGCACTGACTGAAACCATGAGGACTCTGGATGTGCTAATTATCCTGCCAGTGCTGCACGGCCCCAGTGGAACCTGAACACACATCCTGTTAGTCCATCATCTGATTATTGGATCTACCAAGAGTAAAACAAGTATTAGAGAGACTTGAAAATGAGGAATTTTACAGAGTAGCAAGAGGCAGCTGTTGCTCAAGTCTAAAAACATAGCCTAAGTCTACAGTAAAGTCATTATTTTTTCCTATAAATCTAGAGTTAAAGCTTTCAGCAAAGCTTTTCTGTGCTCTAAAGATTAAATTTTACATTTACAGCTTTATTACATGGCTGTGTATTTGAGATTGCAGCACACAGCCTGGTCTGAGGGCACGAGGAAGTTGGTTCATGGTAGGAAGAGGTTCACAAGGGCTCCCCCCACATATTAATTGCAAAATCACTTCCCACATGTAAACAAAGGAACCCACAATATTTACTCTGCCCCAAGGATGCCATTTCCAGGCAGCTGAAGGAGAAATCCTCTTGCCTTAAGGATGAGAGAGGTTGGAAGCACAAACTCCAGTTTGTTAAGGACATGCTGACGTGTTGACCACGGCAAGAGACACAACACAAAGGGATTCAAAGGAGGTTGCTAGAAAAAGGAAGGATTCTACTGTGAAATTAAGTGAGGAGGTCATTATTCCAGTATCTTCTGTTTAATTTGCTTCAAGATGAAGCCCATAGTGGGAAGGAACCGGTGTTTAAAACCTATTTTCCCTGAATAAAATCCCTTACAGGAACACGAGAACAGCTTAAAACTGTGCTGACAGTTGATTATGCTGGATTGATTACAGGCAGGGGACTTCAAACACCCAGAAGTTGCTACTACTGATGAAGTAGATTTTAAAATTATTTTATTATTGACTCATTGGTCAATTAAAACATTTTTACTCCACATTTTCTGCCTGAAAATAAAAGCCACTTGGGAGCCACAGCATGTTCTGAAGCTAACAATTAGCAACAACGAACATTTCAAGTGTCTATAACCAAGTCTTGTTTTCAATTAAGAAATCCTTAATGAGGCAGGTTCAGGGGTTTTTTGTTTTGGTTGGTTTGTTTGTTGCTTTAGTTCGATTAGAAGGACACTGTTCCTCCCACCACTGCTGTCCTGCTCACCACCAGAACATTGGGCTGGACCACACTTCTGCACAGAAAGTTCAGCTACTTTGAGGACTAATTACAATTTTCAGGCTGCAAATAAGTTTATGTTACTTTCAGTAAACAGCATTTCATTCTTTAGGGATGACATATCATTACAGCGCTACATCTAAAGGTTAAAATCTGAGCATGCTGCTGCAAATTTTAAGTGGTGTCCTGAAAAGCTACTGTCATTATTTATAATGGCTTCCCCAGCTGCAAAGGGTGGTGGACGGCACAAATTAAATGTTTGCTGAGAGAAAACCTTCTGAGATGAGAACAAAGCAGGCAACAAGCTATGGATGGTTAGCCAAGAATTAATTGAGTGTGGCCAGAAGTGAGGCTGGAAGGCCCCCGCCCATCACTCTACAGATTACCCACAAACTGGATATTTCTGAGGCATCCCCAGGAATAACCCCTTTGTGCCATGCAAGCAAGATGCATTCTGCCAGCTCTGCCCCTTTGTTCTCTCTGGGGTGCACATTTTATTGCCCCACTTGCACTCTCTTGTAGCTGTGTCCTTTGCCAGCGCTCCTGTGTCCAGCACGCTCCAGGCCCTGCTGCAGGAACATCAGGGAGGGTGTGCAAGCACATGGAACTTCTGGGGGACAACAGCAAAGGGCTGATCTCCTCCAGGGGAGGCAGGGCAGGGACTCACTCGTGGGCTGGGTGATGAGATGGGATGTAACTAAACAGAAAATAACACTCAACAACCAGGGATTGCATTTATCCTGCTACACAAAGATAAAATCCACCAATCATCTCATCTTTCCTGCCAAAATTAAGTAAAACAGACCCATCTTCAACCATTGTTTCACATCAACAGGCATGAAAGAAGTCCCAAAGCCCAACAAAAAACCCAAATTTTTCCCTTTTGTTCTCTAGTTCTTTGGCTCTCCTGGAGATGAAAGAGAAAATAACAATCTGGAGCATATGAAGACAATGAAGAGCCAATTCAACCCCAGCTGGGTTGAACCTCAGCTTCTCTTATTTCCACAGAGAGAGCAGTCAATTTAAATACCTCTCCACCTCTAACAAATGCATCCAAGGCATAATTTTTTTGATAATTGCTCCCCTATCTGAGGGATGCGTTCCTAAAACAGGTATTTAAAGCAAACCAAACCTCACCAACACCTCTACACCAAACAGCACCAAACAGCAGCATGGGGGGTATGGAAAAAACCAGTTCCATTATTTTCTTTAACATAATGCTCCAATCTCTCCTTTCCTTATTAGCTGCTTAACATTTGAGCATCCTTAAAACACCACAAGGCTGCTCCGTTTTAGCAGCAGGCTCTTTAGACGTTGGAAAATGTTCTGGGGAAGCCTCGAGTGTGTTTTGACACACACTGAGCCAGATAAAATGATTCTGCCACTTGTTTACAGAACAAGTGACAATATTATTTCGGAGTCCTGGGAGAAGTGATAGACAACTGGTAGCCTCCAGGGAGCTCGCAGACTTGCAGGAAGAACAGCATTTTGGCAGCACCCTCCAAGCTGTGGACACGACTGTCACCTCCCTGATGGCTCCCAGCCACTCCAGGCTCAATTCAGACCTCCCATCACTGCTTCAAAGTTATCCGTGCTCTGCTGCTTTGAGATGCTTGTCCTTTTCTGTGTATTTTTAACTCTTAAATCAGCCATATTATTACCTTTATGCTCCGTTTAGCCTTACCCCAGCATGGGAGGAGGTTTGGGCTTGTTCATGCAACACACAGGTGGTTTGGTACAAGGGTTTACAACAAAAAAACACAGAGCTACTGAAGCAGGTTACTGCTGCTGCTCCAGAGAAACTTAACTCTTGAATTTCAGACTCCCTTGGGGGTTTGTGTGAATGTTTTGAAAGGGGAAAATAAACCCCCCAATTGCTGAACTTTTGAAATTCCATTCACACAGCCCAGCATCCCAGAACCTGAACAATGAAATAAATAATTAAAACATTTCTATTTCAAAGCACAAAGGGAAAGCAAAGAGCTGGAACCCCACTGGAAGGCCTCCAAGTCAAATATAAGAAAGAGCTATTCAGAACACAAAAAAATTATTCCTGTACTGTTGTAAAGTACAATAAATAGTTCCTTTCTGGAAATAGCAGCAGAGCATTGGGCAGAGGTACAACAGCAATGCAACGACTCATGTGATGTTCTGCAGTGAGTCATGACATTTCTGAGAACTCAGCTGCAGCTGAGGCCCTCAGCTCTTCAAATGCAAATCTAACCTGAACCTGCACACAGCAGGTGTGTCCCACCTGGACCACACACTAAATGCTCTGCAAAACAAGGACTTCTGAGCTCAGCAGGGAAAGCATGAATTCCTAGAGTGCCCTTACTGTAAAAAGGGGCAAAAAGCTTTTATAATTCCTGGAAGCAAAAGCCATTTTTGTCTCACTGATCACTGTGAAAGGTGGTAATTTAAAATGCAAACATTGGAGCGCATTTCCGTGGTTCCCCAAAACCTGACAGAAGATTGCGTTTGTTTCTCAGAGCACTCACAGATGTGCTTGGCTATATTTTTCATCATTTTAAATTTCTTTTTTAAAAGAAATTAAAGAACAAAACAGAAACATTCCTCACGTGCAAACCCAGTGACATATTAATGACAAGAGCCTGTGAGTGGGACACCTGTCCCCATTTGTAAACCTCGGGTGGTTCTTTAGATCCCACAGCCAGGAGGGGATTTTCAAAGGACATTATCAGAGCACCTAAACCAAGCTGGACAGATTCTGAAAATTCTCAGCAATCAACAGCTCTTGTTTACAATAGTTGGCAGTTAATGAGCCTGGAGACATTATGAAAATATTTTGAGAATTTACCAGATCCTTATGTTAGGACCACTCTCCATCCTTTGCATCAGTTGCCCTTTCAGCTCCTCAGCAGCTGAGCTGTCTCTTCGTGCTGGTTTCTCCTTGGAAGCTTTTGTCATGAAACTTCTGTCAGCTTGGAGTCATCCACGAGCCAGGGAGGAGGAATTCAGGTTCACATATTGCAGTTCTGTCACGTCTTGATGTTCTTTCGCTCGTTAGTACATCCCTGACACTTCACAGATATTCCCTGGCTTCTCCCCAGGATGATCTCATGGACCTACCACGGAGTTAAAAGCTGATGTATTTTGCAGATCATGTTTGGTGCCACTACCCTCAGGCAGGAAACATGGACAGAGGACTTAACTCCTGTTGTGGGTTTGATTTACGAGGAAGTTTGTTTTAGTGAGGCTGAGACATGAGCTGCAGCAAGGCAAAGGAGTTTGAGAAACAGGACAAGACCAGGATAAAGAATTTTGGGATATTTACAGTCTCTCCCTCAACCTCTCTGCAATTCTTTTTCTGAGAGACTAAGCCTCCAACTACAACTGTATTCACATTTTCCTTTCCTTCCTGTGCTGCCCACGTGTGCTCACTCGTGTACCCAGAGCTACGGGAGCTCCACCAAAGCCTTCCAGGAACACAGCCATGGGAGGAAACAGAACTGAATTGAACAAACTGAAAAATGACATGAATGTAAATGAAACCAATTAGGAAATACAACGAGTGAAAGGAGTTTCTGAGCTGGCAGGACCTTCCTTGGTTAATACATAGTTCCTAACCTGTGGCAGGAGGTGGGGTGTCAGATGAGGAGGGGAACAGGACAGGTTATGCTCTTTGGGTTGAAACAAAGATTTCAAACCCTTGCTACTAACAAGCTACACTCAACTCTTGAGACACATCGATCAAGTTGCACTTAGGCACAGCTTAGAAGGTAGATTATATTTAAATAACCCTTATCTTAGGTGGTTTAAAGGAAAACTAAGGAAAAAAATTGGTGTTTTTTAAATTACTATTGGTGCCATAAGCAAAGCAAAAATGTCACAACAAAATAATTTCTAAAATATTCTGGTTTAAACACACAAATTAAGAAAATATTTGCAGCCATCAGTAGAGAATTTAGTCTGAAAATGCTTCATGTTTTCATCTTTTGCCTACTCCAAAGCTATTGCATTCCAAGGAATTCTTTGCTTCAACACTTCTTAATGGTTAAAAAGCATAGTTTATGAAATAGAAGTTCATAAAATAACTTTTAAAATTTTCAGAAGGTAATTTTCAAACAGTGGCTAAAATTATACAGAACAGTAATTTTCAAAAATATTCTTTTCCCTCGCTTGTCTGCCATTCCATAAGGAACAGGGACAAAAGGAGAAAGCCAAAAACCAAAAGCATTAACCACCACATGTAGCATTCAACTGATTAAGAACATAAGAAGCCTTCACCATTTTCTGAAACCTTTCCATTTTTTGGTGTCTTTCATCCTTGAAATCCAAATCCAGCACTTCTCTGAGGTTAAAGCAATCCTGCCAAAACATCTCGAGCCAACTTTGCTGAGGTATGTTTGAGGGCAGGAAGTGTGCTACAGCATTTCCAGCATTCCACATCTGGAAAGTGTGTCCAGGCTGGCAATCCCATTGCAACAAGAGTGCAACAGGCCAGGAAGGCTTCAAATCCCTTGGGATTCCTCTCCTGCTGATCCTTCTGCAACATTTTCCAATGCATAACACATTCCCCACCTCGCCACTACATTTGCAGGCACAACACCAGAAGCACAAAAAGCAGCTTAAATGACTTGCTGCTGTTACTGTTAAAAACAAAGATCTCTCCGTGTGTACCCAACTTCAGCTACAGGAAAATCTCCCCTGTTTTGTGAATCGAGCAATATTGTTTGATACCTTATCTATCCTTTAGTCATTAAGGATGCACAGATCAAAGCTGGCTCATAATTATTTTTTAAAACACAGCACTCCAGGGAAGAGTTGCTAAAGATGCCAAATCCCCTGAGCCAGCATCCCTGCTGCTGCACTGGGCCCTCTCAGAGGAGGATTTATACATTTTAACATTTCCTTGTTGTGCCAAGAGCTGCTCCTCAGGATGTTATGACCTAAACTTGGTGTACCCTGGTTTGCCCTGACCCAGCACACTTTTCCACAGGGATCCACCCCCACCACATCCAGGATGGAGCTGCAGCCTGAGGACTGTTGCTTCCATCTCTCCTGGTGGTGCTGCAGCTTCCAGAAACACCCCATATGCCAAGCTAACCTGTGTTCCACAGCTCCTTTATGCATTAAAGGCATTGTTAGGGAGCAGACACAGGAATTTACAATGGATAAGACTAGTGAAAACAGGTTTTCCTGGGGTTACATTGGTATTTAGACTGGAAAGAGAGAAAACCTCCAATAGAGGATGAAAGGTGGTTGAGCACCCAATACCAACACAGCCTGCAGTTCAAATTCTCACTCGAGTGTATTGCTGCCTTTATCCAGAGATGCCTATTCCACCTGAAACACCCCAAGAAGGAATTTCATTCAGTATCTGGCCTGGAAGAGTTTGGCACTGGAGCTCAGCAGCAGCAGTGATGAGAGAGGGGCAGGGACACACAGGTAGAGCTGTGCTCATCCTGCCCTGGGGACAACAGGAGCTTCCCAGGGACACATAGCAAAGTGACCCCTTCAATCCCAGAATAGTTTGGGTTGGAAGAGACAGAGATCATTCCATCCCACCCCTGCCATGGGCAGGGACACCTCCCACTGTCCCAGGCTGCTCCCAGCCCCAATGTCCAGCCTGGCCTTGGGCACTGCCAGGGATCCAGGGGCAGCCCCAGCTGCTCTGGGCACCCTGTGCCAGGGCCTGCCCACCCTGCCAGGGAACAATTCCTGCCCAAGATCCCATCCAGCCCTGCCCTCTGGCCCTTGGAAGCCATTCCCTGGCTCCTGTCATTAATGTGACATCAGGAACAAGTTGGGTTTTTGGACCACAGTAGAGAAAATGGGATTTATTTTCAGATAAAACACTGTGAATTACCTGTACTGATGTGCAGAGAATCAATGCTTTAGGAATCATTATATTTCACACTTCCAGAAAATCTCAGCTCATTTTAGGTATTTCAATTTATTCTGGGGGACAACTCCAGTATCTAACTTGCCAAATTGTGCTGAAGTGTGTGTAAAATCTGACCTTCTTCAGACTGTATCTGATCTCCATGAAGGTTGCACAAGAGACATCTTCCCTTTGTTAAGGGACTTGAACTCCCTGGTTTGCTATTTATTTCCCCATAGTGGAAAAATCCAGTTAAAAAACCGCCACAAAAACAGAAAAAATATTTTACTACCTACACTGTAGAAATATAATCTTATAGTGGAAAATATTCAGCATTTATTAACCTTCATTTTACATATTTGCATTTTATTTCATCAAAGTGTTCAGTAAAAACTAAAGCCAAATATTATAACAGATTAAAAATACATTTGTGCTCATTTTTCCAGAAGTTTTCAAAGTAAAATTATCTTGAAGAAAAATGTGAAATATCATTAATAGGGGCTCAAGAGGAAGTCTGACTAAAGACCCCAACACCACAACATGGAACACAACAGGTATAAAGGCAGAAGAGCAAAACCACAAAACTGGCTTCGTTTTAATCCAGACTCAATCCAAAAATTGGCTTTAACCAAAAATTATTTTTAATTTCTTCTGGATAAATACAAGGCAAGTTTTCCAGTTATTCTAAGTGCACATTTCAATGTGACAATAGGATAAAAATTGTATCAAAATTATACTGAAACTTAATTTTAATACTTTGGGGCTTTACAACATTTTAAAGTAAAGTTTCACTTAAAAAATTGTATAAAATCTAAAATAAGTATTTTTTTTGTTCTAGACAAAATAAAAACAGCCTTCATCCTTCCAAAGGAGGATTTTCAGCATCTTTCTGAGTTCAAATCAACAGGTCCTACGCTGAAAATCATGACAATAATGTGTATATTTTGGTCAAATGGTTCTTCTTCCAAATAAAATTCCATACAATTTCTAAACAAGATCAAGTTGCTACGTTGGCACAACCAGCCAGGGATTCCCACCCATCCCACAACAGGGATTATGGAAAGATGAAATAAAATTTTTTAGAAACAAGCAACCAGGAAGAGAAGAATCTGGCTTTACCTGATAAAGAAAGGCTAAAATGAAAATTTATGGTGAGCTATTAAATAAAACATTGTGCAGGATATTATAAAATGCACAATGAGGGTTGCTCCTTTTCATTTTTGTAGCAGCCACCTATTTCCTGCACATGAATATATTTAATATTTTTTAAGCACATTAGATGAGGCGTTGGGCAGAAGCGACACCAAAGTTTATCTGCTGTTGAAATATAGAAAAAAAAAAAAAAAAGTTGTAGGTCAAAGTGATCACAAGGAAACAAAACTCTGCTGCCCTTTTTAGAGAAACTAAAGCTGTGCAGCTAGGCACCTCTGGAAAGCCACAGGCTCCAGGGCAGGCAGGGATTTGCACACCTTGCTGGGGGGTGAATGGATTGGTTTCTGGCACCACTTTTCTTCCACGGGATGCAAAACTGGAGACCCATTTCAGAGCAACATCCTGCTTTCCAAAACTGCCTGCTCCCCTCAAACTCCTGCTCCCACACATTCACCAACAGCTCTGGGTGTATCTGAGGTGCAGACAAACAGAGCTTACAGTGTCTGGAAATGAATAAATCACAGCATGCAAAAGCTGAGAGATTCTCCCCAAAATCCCCAGAAATCCCTGCTGGGGGGAACCAAACAGACTCGGGAGCGTGTCTGCTCATTGCCAACCCCACCACTTGTGCCACCCTCCTTCCAAGGCAGGCTCTTCTCCATCTACTCAGTGTAACTTCTCTTAATAAATAAGATGTCCTGAAGCAGGGGAATCTGCAATTCCCAAGGGGGGAATAAAACAAGGGGTGAGAAGGGAAAGAAAAGATTGGTTTCATCCAACACGTCTTCAAAGTCTCATAACCTGGTTTCTATTTGCTAAAAATGGAAAGCTGAAGCTGCCTCTGAGACAGTTATAAAAATATAATGTATCAGCTTCCCTGGGCTCCCTTGTTCATTAAAGGCTGGGATTTTTCCCCTCCCTCTCCTTTTAAGAAAACTGCCCTGCTGTAAAGGGCATTAGAAATAAAGATTGTATTTCAGCTGAAGACAGAGGGAGTAAAAAAGCTTTCCTAATTATGCTGCTGATTACTTGAGCAGTCCTCCATTTGACAATACAATTATACCAAAGAGAGGAGAATATCTTCATTACACTGAAAAAAAAAGGAGAAAGTGTGTTTTTTCCTGCTTTTAAATTTATGGACTATGAGCCAGACATATAAACTTCTCTTGAACTCCAAAAGTCCAGATAAACTTCCTGAAAACACAATTTTTTCCCCTTACACAAATATCTGTGCTACATAACTCATATTTTATGTTATTTGAAGGATTTTATGTTCTTTGTAGGAGCTCCTTCACCTACAGGGACGAGCTAACCTCAAACTGGAGGGGTAATATTGGCTCCAGGCTCTGTTACTGGTTCCATTCCAGGGCCTGCTCTGGCAGATTTCTATTTATATTATGCAGAAGTCAGCAAAAGAAGCAGTGATCCTGCCACATCTGTCCCTGCCAGAGGTGCAGCACAGCTCAGCATCCCAGGAACACTTCAGCAGCTCAAAAAGCAAAGGAAAAGAAACCCCCAGAGCACACCCCAGCTGTAAACTGTAACTCCATAAGGAGCTGCTGTGCTAACACCAGGCTGGTGATGATAGCCATCCTGCTGATAAATCATCCTCTTCTCAGCTTTACCCTTCAAAACAATATCCACTCTTCTAACCCTGTTTTGCAGATGGGCGACTTGGGGAGGTTGGGAGCCAGCACCTCCCTTTGCTGATGGCAGTGGAAAGCCCAAGCTGGTTCCAGTTCCACAGCTCACTGGTTCATCTGGTTATCCAGCACCAGGCTGGCTACAGCCACGACCCCGCTGATCCTCCCAGACACTTCCCAGTGTCCAGCTAGACTTGGGTATGTTCCCAGGAACTGAGCACAAGACAAGAGCAGGCATCCTTTGAACATGGGAAACAGAGAATTCATCAAAAGTTCAGCCCACAGCAGCAATTCCCCCAGCACTGAGGGTGCTGCTGTGCTGCAGGGAACAGCTCAGCTGCCAGGGCTGGGGGTTAAACCACAGCCAGTGCCTCAGTGATCTTCAGGAGTGGGAATTTTATCCAGTTTCATGGGACATTAAGTTCCTGTGTTTATTCAGAGTGTACGGACAGGGTTTCTTTACAGATGCCACCACACCTCAGCTCTGGCCCTGCAACCCCACAGTCACCCCACCCTTCCTCAGGGAACTCCTCACTTTCAGGCATCTCATTGCTCCATGTGATGCAAAAGAAAGAGAAAAGAGAGCTCAGATACCCCAAGTCACCCTCCTCAGCAAATTCTGACTTCAAACCCTCATCACAAACCAGCAGCAGCCACACCTTCAATTAACAACCCACCAAAGCACACCATTTCCACCTTTAACTGTCATATCCTTTCCACACCAACTCATCTGATGATTTTAAGATTAAAAGCACAACAATTAGCTTCCATTTAATGCTTTCTATTGATAGTATTTTATGAACAGTGGCATATGAGTAGTGGGACTGAGGAACAATTAAACTTGCTCATTACAGAGCACCACAAGCTTGTTTACTGGAACTGTGTTAAGTAATCTTTCCCTTCTGCTTTAAAAATAAAAAGACTCATTTACATCGCCCCCAATGGTCCAATTCCAAGCACAGTTTTTAAAGCTAAGGTTTTGAGGAAGAGAGCACACATTGCACTAATAGTCCTACAGCTCTGAGGATATAAATAACAAGCACATTTTTCGGGACCAAGGCAGGCATGTTCCCACCCTAATTGCCACCAACAGCACAAACAACAATCTTAACTTCAGGAAAATATCATTCAGCTCTTTCTTCCCATGAATTGGGTCTATATTAGGGAATAAAACACTCAAATTTTACTATCCAGCCCTCAAAGCAGTAAGTGCAAGTACCTCAAACTCTACAGCCAGGAAAATTCACTTTGAGTTTCTCTCCATTCCCCAGCACCCCTTATCTATCCCTCAGACACCCTCTGAAAGAGAAACATAAATGAATATATACATAAATAAACACAACATATATAAATACACATTACTGTATCAACAAGACTGTTTAAGAGATAATAACTCCTTGACCATCTTACCTGAGGAAGCTCCTTCCTTCAAGGACAGACCTCCACAAGACACCACACCCCTTCATCCCTCAGCTTTTTCAAGGGAGAACCTGAGCCCTGTCCCACACAGGTGACCCTCCAATCACCAGCAGCTGCTCCCACTCTGCTCTCCATGGTGAGGTGCAGGGGATGGGAACAGGGTTACCCACCTCTGTTGGTCTCACCTGAGCTAAACTCAAAACCCAAGTTAAACTTCTCTTGCCAAAACATTTCTACCTAGAAGCCTTCCAACATTCAGAACTTTCAAACTGCAAGTCCTCTTCAAGGCTGTTACCAGCCCAGATTGTGCAAGGAATTCCTTAGTTCTTGTGCAATGCTCGAGTTTCACAAACCAGCAGAGAACCACATATGTTCTATGTGGAATGTTAACTGTGTCTTCCACTACCATCACAATCACTGCTCCATCCCTGGATGTATTGGGAGGGGCAGACACTCCATCTCTTAAATCTAATTAACTTTTAATGACAAAGAAAGCTACGCACACTTAAGAAGACCAAAAGAAGGGTGGCTTGGTGGCCTCGTGGTTACTGTGTTCTGGGAAACAGCTACATCATAAATGGCTTCTGTTGTACTCAGTGACCTCTACCACAGGGCACATCCAGGGTTTTATGGCAATCAGGTGTGGAGGAGCCCTGGAAATGGCCTCCCAGCAAAACACCCTCAGGCTGCATCAGCACTGTCCTCCTCCTTACACCCTTTGCCCTAATTCTGCACAGTAACAAATCTTGGAGAGCTCTTCCCATGGAGAAACCATTGCTGCAGTGGGAAAGAGAATTAAATGCAAATTCCACAGAGTGAAGATTGTAACCAGTAAGATTTGACAAAAAATCTGTTTGTAGCACAGTTTTCCAAGATGGCAGCACTTGTTGGGTTGTTGGAGGGTATTTTAAAAGATATGGCTCTTCTAAAGAACTGCAGATGTTTATTTTTATCATCCCCTCCGGTGCCTGAATCTCCCTTAGATTCATCTGAAATGGTGCCCAGTTCAGATCTGCATGTTCTGAGCCTGGCAGGAGCTCAGTGACTCCTCCTGGCTAGTTCTAAACAGCCTATTTGGATTAGATATTTGGAGTCCCTACCTACACATATCCATGATTTGGGAAGCAAAAAAAGTCTTGGAGAGAAAAGACTTGGAGAGATTTCTCCCAGCAAGCCCAAGAGTTCAGCCAGAGCTGAGGGTGTCAACATCCATTATTCAGCTCAGAACTTAGTCAGAAATCAATGTTACAGGTCCAGTTGCCACAAAGAATTGAAATCAATAGGATGGAATCTGCTCCTTTTCAGAGGACTGACTTCCAGTTAGTCTGGAACTTCAGAACAGGCAGATTCTGAGTGAACAAGTGAAAATAAATGCTGAAATCTCCGAAGATTTATAAGGACAGATCCTCCATGCCACTGTAATTGAGGAGCTGCAGACTTGTAGCTCTGGTGTGGGCCCTGTGCAGGACTGAGGTAAATCCAGTTTAAGAAACTGAGCCTTTAAACCCTGCTGCTTGTCCACGGATAAAAATAACTCCATGTTCATAAAGAAAACTTTGTAAACAGGCAAAAAGCACTTCATGTTCTCCTTTGGATATGTTGTGATGAACACACAGACTGAGAGTGAGCACCCAGATGGAGAGGAAGGGAAAGGTGGGCTCCTTCCTGTTGTCTGCTGTCCATGGGCTGATTCCACGGGCTCAGAAGAGAGAGGGGAAACATTCAGGAACGTTTGCAATGTCGTGCAACTCCTTCAGTGCCCACGGACACAGCACCCCTGGTGTGCACAGATTAAATGTCACCGTGGCAGAGATGGCCACAAAGGACACACTGCATGGACAGTGCCCGATCCAGAGGAGCTGCCAGAACCATTCCATGGACACAACACCTCCAGTCCTGCTTCCCAGTGCAGAGCAGCTCATTTCAGACTCCTCATTTTGGCTCCTAGCCCAGCCACTTCTGCACACGTGCTCTTGGTCACCCACTTGCCACATCTAAAAGCAGCTCTCCTGCTGTCCCACAGTTTTCCACTGGCATTTTGTTATTCTGTGCCTTAAGAAATTGTTCCAAGGATTTGGATGGTGCTAAGGAGGATCCCACTGGCATTCCTGTGCCCCCAGCCTGCCTTGGTATAAATCCCCCTGTGCTGCCCATCCTTTTGAGCCAGCCAAGCAAGGAAGTGGAATTCCAGGGAGTACCTGATCAGATTATTCACTGAGCTCTTTCCAGCAGTGAGGGGGTGAGAATCCGGAAAGAAGCTGAAGCAGGCCTATCTCTGGGGTAGTTCAAAGGTGTGCCACAATTTCTCACACTTCAGACATTTTTGATGTATTTTTCTGTTCTATCTTGTAGTTTCCTCACTCCAAAACCTACCTGGATATTTTATAATGCTCCTCTTGCAATATAATACATAACTGCAATATAATAAAACAACTGAAATTTTCATTTACCTGAACAAAAGGCTTCTGAAGTTGGTTCAGAGAACTCTAAAGTTGATTAGTAAAAAGTTCTCTGCTTCTGTACTTTGCTCTTTAGGGCTCAAGTTCGCAAATGGATTGCACAGATCTGCTCAGCTTTCAGCACTTACCACAAGGCTTTAAAATAAATGGCATTGCTTATGAGACAGAACATGAGCAAATATTTGTGAGGTGAGGATTTACAGTGGCCTGTTTTCAAATGAAAAGGTTTTTGCTTCATTATTAACTCTGCTGAATATTTAGATAGTTTTGTAGTAAAGATGGATAGCATATGAAACACAAGGTAATGTAGCATGTGATTAAGACTGGATTTGGATTTCATTACAATGAGCTCCATAATTTAGGTATTCCTATTCTAATAAGAGCCCAATTAGATATATTTCCATACAAACAACAATAACCTATTTCATTTTGTGGCAACTTGTTTGTGAGCAGCTTACAGTTGAACTGCATTGTTCATTCTCAGTCATTAATTTAGTCTATTCGAAGCATATTTATTCCTATAAACATTTTCTTTCGACTGGTAAGTTTTTTTTTTTTTTTTTGGTTGTTTTTTGGTTTTTTTTATTTATAACAGAAGAAATGTGATCTGAAGAAACATAGCTCACAGAGCCACATCCTGATATGATAGTCAGCATCATGAATTTCAAATTACTTTCTGTGAGAGTTCACTGCTGGATAATAGAGTCAGAAATTCCACAAAAATCTCCTGCCAATCCATCATGTAGGGAATGTATTCAGAAACCCCAGATAGGGAGCAATAAAAAGCCTTAAGATAGGTGAAAAATTCTGTCTCCTAACAACATACTGATGTTAACACAACAGAACCTGCTTTTCCCCAGCAAGTTCATGTAAACAAGCTCTAAACCCGTGTATTTTTCCAGGCAAATGCCCCATGGAGGTGTTGCCACTGCCAGGCTGTGCCAGAAGCCTCCCTTGCTGCTGCAGCTCCCAGTGACGGGAGGCCAGGCAGGAACCTCCACGCGGAATTTGGGCCTTTCCTTTGTCCTCCCCTTGGCTTTCTGTCTTCCAGCACCGGGAAATGAGGTGCTGGGAACCTTTGCTGGCTTTCAGGGAGCAAGTGAGAGGTGAGAAAGGCGGGATGATGGAGAATTTTGTGCTTTTATGGCTGTTTTATGGACTCCTGGCTTGTCTCTGGACCGCACCAGGCTCTGCAGGACGGCTCCCCGGGCTCCCTCCAGGCCCACTCCTGGGGATCGACGCTGCCAGAGCCACTCAGGCTCGGGATTTCTCCCCTTCCTACAGCTGCTGGGTGCTGAGGTGGTCAGGGAGGGGCAATATTGCAGTTCTTGCCCAGCGCCATCCCCCAGCTGCTGGGAATCTGGTTCCCATTAGAGCGGGCTCTAATCCCGGCGCATTCCCGGCCGCCCGAGCCGCCTCCGCCGCGGCGCTCCCGTCTGAAACCAGCACCAGGAAACTCCTCAGATGGCTCTGATCAGCCCAAGCCTCCTGCCTCAGCCTCAGCGCTGGCGTGTGAACCAGAGGCAAACTCTTGAACTGTGTGTTTCTCATTGCAGCTCACACCTGGTATTTGTTTAGCCCTGGAAGGCGCTGCCTGGATTCCAGTGGAAGGAAAACACTTCTCCTTTGAAGGCCCTGGTGTGATTTATTTCGCTATTTCTGGCCGGCTCCTGAGAAACGTGATCCACGAGTGAAGGATCCAAATAAGCTTGCTCCAATTTATATGGTTTTCCATGATTAAGTCTGGCACAGGCAGAGCAGGATTTCCAGCTCCTTCTGCTGTCTGTGTGTCAGCCAGAAAGAGCCGCGTCCCCCGTGCAGACGGATCCAGGCAGCCCCGCCGTGGGGAGGCACTCAGGAAGGGACAGGCCATAAGTGTTCCCAAAATATCTCAGGGAAGTTATTAACATCTGTAGATTATTCTCCTGTCTCCCTGACAGCAGCAGCTTTGGTTGAGGATCTCGATGTCGCTGCCAGCCAGAGAAGTTTCCGTGCCTGTTGCAGTGATCCCTTCCCAAAAATACATCAATCAGCAAAATACGAGGGGTCTGAGCTCCCAGGTCAGAGCTTTTATAAAAATGTACATGAAACAGACTCCTGAGCCTCTTAATTTTGTGGAGCTGCAGCTTTTTATAAAAGAAAAAAAAAAAAATAGGGCTGTATGAAAATAAAGATATTTCCAACATGAAAAATACACATTTTGCTCCTGTAAACTGTTTCAAAAGGTGAATATCATGGTGATAAGTTAACCAGCACATGACAAACAACAAAAAAACTTGCCCCTGATAATTATCAAATACCCTGATCATCTCCTTTGAGAATTTGCCCACAAAGCACTTGCCCTTCTCCCCTCAGTGTGTAGAAGGGAAACTTTTTTTTCATTTTTCAAACAAAACCAAAATCAGTGGCTCAAATGTGCACACAAGCAGGCATTGCCCCAGGAGACAGTTTTTTATGAAAGTAAAAACCACAAAAATATATTTCAAAAGCTAGAGCAACAGGCAACATGAGAGACAGATAGGATTTGGGATCCAGGATCCTAAAGGATCCCCAGGGAAGGGCACAAAGAGCATCCCTGCAGATGGGAGAGATGTCCAGTGGACAAAGGCAGCACCTGGGCAGGGAATCTTGTGTTTACACTGCAAAGAGGTCAGACAGACACGTTTTGTACAAACTTTCTGCATTTCAGTGTGTCCTCCATCAGTGTTTAGGGATGGAAATAATTCATTCTTATGAAATTTGACATCTGTGATCAGAGGAATCTCCTTTACAGGCTTTAGATACTGATACATGGTTACATTTCTGTGGAAGATAAACTGAGGGAAACTAAGGAAATTACTTGTTCAATCTGCTTACACAAATCTCTCTGCCTGCTGAAACAATTAATCAGCAGAGGCTTTTCTCACATATGAATGAGAAAGGATGCAAAGTCTGGAGCACTCAGTCTGGAGCCATAAGCAGGCTGCATATTTGAATTCCTTTTATTAATTGCTTTGTTGTGACACTTACCCCAGGAAAATACATTATCAGTTGCCTCGGCTACAATTTGGTATCAAATCCACTCAATATTCTACTTTTTTTTCTTTTTTTTAAAAATCTTTTGTCTGCACCAAGTTGTTTCTAATTTAGTGCTGTATGTCATTTGCAACAGGATTCTTCAAGTTTCCTCTCTTAATTTATGGCACCTGGTTTTTGTTATTTTAAAGACAGCCAAGGACACAGGGGCATTCACTCCACACATTGTAAAAACACTTTAGAAGGGTGGCACACAGATGTGTATAAACAGAGGCAAAGAGTCTGTTCTGTTCCTGAAAAAATGATTTTTAAAGAGCTGGGGAAATGATTCTGCTTCACATCGAAAAGGTTGGGCTTTTTGTGGTTTTTTTTTTCCTTTACTCTGTGGTGTTATGTCACAATTTAACAGGGCTGTCATACACATAGAAAAAAAATCATTCCAGCTGAATTCCTGGGGTCAGTGAGGGGTAAGGATCCCACCAGGAAGCAGCTGGGAGACATTCCTGCCCCAGGCCCTGACACTGCCAGAGTCCCCCTGAGAGCTGCACATCTGGGATTTGAAAAGCCACCGGGTTCAGAGGGACTAAATTCTTCTAAATTCATCAGTGATTTTAAGGTGAAGGTTTAAAAGCATCTCAAGCAAATATTGGGATGGGTCGTGCAATTAATTTTACATTTTTTATTTATTCATGTCCCAGAATGAGCCCAAAGGATTTAGGAGATTCTGGTAGAGGAAAGCTCCATCCTCCTCCCAGGAAAAGATGCTGGTCACACGTTTCCTGTGCAGTTTCACACTTCACGTCCTGTCTCTCTTTGAGGGCATTCTGTAGTTCATTTGAGCTGCTTCTAGAATTAGAATACTGGGAGGAAAGTGCCCTGGCTGGCAATGCCACCTGCTGTGCACCACTGTCACACTGCGGGTGTAACCCCATTCCCTCACCATTCCCAGCATGACCCATGCCAGAGGCCACACAAGAAAATCAGGGATGTGGGGGTGCCTTGTCTGACAACAATCAACAGCCAAGACTGTCATGGGCAGATAGAATGTTCTGGGAAATTGGAGACATCAAATTGCAGCGTTGCTTTGAGGAATTATTATAAACAATATTCTGTGGCAATAAATCGTTTTGTGCCCAGCAAACTCCACTGCCCCTCAATAAGTCACCTAAAACACCCCACTGCAGGGAATTCTGAAGTGACAGGGGGGACATTTCAGGGGTTCTGTTGTAGTTGGTCACATCTGGGTCTCTGCTGCTCTCCAAATGCTCCCCCAGCTTTGCAGCCCTTTGCTGGCTTCACCTCAGGCTGCATCTCCTGCTCGGCTGGCTCAGAACAGCAACACACCCACAGCACTTAAAGGTCCTTTGTTTTCTTCCATTATTTATTTTCTTCTATTATTGCTCCCTAAATAACAGGACTAAAGAGAATCCCTCATGCTGATGGCTTTCCTTATGAAAAAGTTGTGGATTTCCTTGTGCAAGTCCTTAGGAAAAGCCTTGAGGAAGGAAAAGCAAAGTAAATGATCCCAACATTTGATGATTTGGCCTGTTTGATTCTTTCTTTGCTTGCCCATGGTTTCACCCACCCCTTGCAAAGTGCTGAGCTCCATTATTGCAACTTCCTGTCACGTTCTGAAAACCTTCATCTGATTTTATGAGCACTGCAGCATTAATGTAACACTGCTTGTGTTAATTTTCCCTTCAGCAGCCAGTCACCACCTACAACATATGGCCATTATTCTCTCACTGGCAATATTCAAAGGAGATGGAATTTGAAGTCCTCATTTAGGTATTTAAAACTTGAAAGTGTATTTAACTTCAAACTTCATTAGCAGGCCCCTGGCCCTCAGTGAGTGACTGAAAATCAAAGTGGCTGGGCCAGGGATCAAGTTTCAGAAGTCAATTTTCCAAATACTGTTCTTCAGAGAGCGATAGATCGGTATTAAAATGACAATTTGGACAATAGTCAAGGCCTCAGCTATTCTGAGGCCCACAAAAATGTTAGTTTATGCAAATCTCCAATAGCTTCAGTGCAGGAATGCAAATTTATGTCAGCAGTCAAGGAATTAGAGAGAGGACAAGGATTGTTGTGTTGTCTGAGATACTTCCTTTCAGATTCCTGAGCAAGGAGGGAAACCATCTTCATCCTTGGTGTGAGCCCAGGCTGGTGAAAGGAAGACTTTGAGAAGCAAATAGGATGAATATTAAACACATTGAACATTCTCAAGTATTTTCCTCTATTTATCCCAGTTTCTGCACAAAAACAATTGTGTGTTGTGTAAAACCCCTTTAAATTAGGGGTGAGATGGTAATTTAAAACTGCTACAAGATGTACATAAAAAAGTATAAATGCAAAGAGGAAATTCAAGTTTAACAATTTATTTCTTCTTTAAAGGTCTCAGGACAATAATTTCTGGCATTATTTTGCAAAATCCATGCTGGGATATCAGAAGTAAAATTGATGATCCCTAGAAAAGGCCAAAATCTGTTAAAAATTTATTGTGATTCAGGGAACTGAGTTTGTGACTCATCACAGAGCCTGATTTTCTCCAAATATTCATCATCCAGGCACTGAAAATCAGGCAGCTGAAAGAATTTTAAAAGTTTTTTTCTGAAAATCAAAAGCACTCAAACTGTCAGGTGACTTTTGAGAATCTGCAAAACAAAAAAATACCTTATGGGAGCTATTAATTTTTGTTTTTGCTTTTCCAGTAATTAAACTTGAAAGGGTATGAGGAACAGTCTAAAATGAAAAAGGAAAAACAAAATTCATGATGGAACTAGGAACAGACAAAACAAATCTAGTGAATTTTGCCCTTTTTCCTTAAACTAACTATTGAAAAATATTTAAATAGTTTTAATTATTCATATTGTTCTTTCAGTAATTAAGAAAAACTTATTTCAACCAAGATTTTTTTAATGGAAAGTAAAACACACTCGGGTATTTCTCACTCCAGGAGCTGACAGCTGCTGGTGGGTGAGATCACATAAAGCCCCAGCAGAGGAGCACAGGGCAGACATTCCTCCTGCAGACACATCCATAAAAATCCTGTTTGTTTTGCAGTTTCATTTCCCAGAACCAAGCATGTGAGAGATGTTTGTGTTGGTTTCTAAACAGCTTACAAAGCCCAGGCCTTGACGGTTTCCAAATGGAACCGCGAAGTTTGTCGGTGATATTAATGTGTGGTTTATTTTTCTTGTAAATAGCTATTATTTTTTTGTCCTGGAAAAACATTTGGGTACAAAGAATGTGATGCTTTTTTTGCTGTTTTGTTCGATACCAGACACTTTCAGCATTAGAATAAGACACCATGCAGGAAAATCCACCAGGACTATCAAAACAGATGCAGTCACTGGATGACAAACCTGCCTCATGTCTGATATATAAAGGAAACATCCAAATGTTTCATACTCAGAGCTATTATTTAAACCAAAATCCCAGAGTTGGCTACGTCAAGATATGGAACACTGACCTGCACAAACCTATATCTCCTCAGCAATTCTGCAGTAGGCCAGAGGTCACAGAGGGCTCTGAGAGAACAGACCTGTAAATGCTTGATAAGTGTAGGAAACTGAGGAGCAGGAACTTCCACAGGCACTAATGAGTTTAATTTACAGCCCTGGAAAGAGCTTGGGTTGATAGAATGACAAAGGTATACAGACCTCAAGCAGAAGAATTATAAACCTGTGTTTCTGTAGTTATAAGTAAGAATATGTATGGGGTGTTATGGTGAAGGGTTTTCAGTACAGAAATGTGATTTTATAGTTTAAGACTTCAGATGTTATAACAGAAGTAGATGTGTGTACCTGAGCTAGCAAGTCATTGGCTGAGAAACAGATGCAATGCAGTAAAAAATATCAAAGGTGAGAGGTTATAAAGTCAAAACCAAGTTTTGTGTTAATTGCTTATTGGACCAAAAAGTTATAAACTGCTGAGTAACTTTGAAACTTGTGACTGTCTTCAGTTATGGCAACTTGTGACTAAATCACAGCCTCTGAGACTGATGGCTTGTTTGATTTTTCAAGTAATAAATTGTGGATAACTGTGATGGTCCCATCTCTTTATTAAGGCTGCCAACAGATTACCAATATTTTAGTGATGATGGTGTTAGGCAGCATCCTGCCACTGTCATTGCTAATTTTCCTGGCTATGACCCAGTTATCAAAGACAGTAACGAGAAACCCAAATGAGTTGGTATTGTGCAGACTTAAACACACTTTCCCCAACAGAAAGCAGGAGAATCAGTTCTGAAGTATAATTACTATTAATTATTTCCTTCACTCATGGAAGAAGTAGGAAAGCATTAACTCATCAAAACCAAGACTTCTCACAGAAACTTCCTGGTTGCAATAAAAGCTTGGGAAGAGGAGAATTTCCCAGTGTGTGACACCGTGCCGAGACAGGACTCACTTTGAGGTACACAGGTGCATTGGTTGTTTGAATTGGTCAGCTCCATCTCCCTGCTGGAGTCAGACCAAACTACACACAGTAAAAAAGAGAGTTGGATTTATTGTTTTTATGATGCCATAAAGAGATGTCCTGCCTCCAATTTTTAAATCATATTCTGGATGGTCAGAAGCGCCTCTCCAATGACATCATGCTCCTTCAGTGGTATTAAAAGGAGCAAAAATAAATTCTTATTATTTGGGAATGGTGTGGCCAGTAGGACCAGGGAGGTCATTCTTCCCCTGTACTGGGCACTGGTGAGGCCACACCTCGAGTGCTGTGTCCAGTTCTGGTCCCTCAGCTCAGGAAGGACATGGAGACACCTGAGCATGTCCAGAGGAGGCAACAAGGCTGGTGAGGGGCCTGGAACACAAGCCCTGTGTGAGGAATGACTGAAGGAGCTGGGGGTGTTTAGCCTGGAGAAAAGGAGACTCAGAGGTGCCCTCACCACTCTCTACAACTCCCTGAAAGGTGGCTGTGGCCAGGTGGGGATTGGTCTCTTTCTCCAGGCAACAACTGACAGAGCAAGAGGACACAGCCTCAAGCTGCACCAAGGACAATACAGGTTGGATGTTAGGAGGAAGATTTTTACAGCAAGAGTGATAAAGGACTGGAATTGTCTGCCTGGAGAGGTGGTGGAGTCACCACCCCTGGATGTGTTTAAAAAGAGATTGGATGTGGCACTGGGTGCCTGGGTTTAGTTGAGGTGTTGGGGCAGGGTTTGGACTCGATGATCTTGAAGGTCTCTTCCAACCTGGTGATTCTGTGATTCTGTGATTCTTATATTTATATATACCCACACACATATTTACCTGCACACTTACTAAATGCTTGCACACCACAAAGAACAGCAGCACACTGGCTGTATGTACAGAAACACCAGGGGTGGGTACACACAGGGCATACACATTGTTCTGTGTGTGTAAAAGACTCTGGAATATAAATTCTCAGCAGAAAGGGTTTTAATTCTCAAATTCCTGCACCACTCAGTAGTGCAAGGGCTGAAGTTTGAAGGGGACAGGATGTAAGGACAGAGGCTCAAACCAGAGGATCTTCTGCTCCATCATCCTGTTTGTAGCAGCAGCAAAAACAAGCACCTAGAGATGTGCACAGCAGCAAGACAAACACCCAATGGCATTTTCTCAGTATCCAGCAATTTGCATTTTCACCTGAAAACAGCTCTTTTCTCTGTATTTAGTGAGCTTCTGTGGGAGTACCAACCATGAACCTCTTGAACCCACGCTTTCAGCACCCAGAGCATCCCGCAGGATGAAGCTCTGCACAGCTCAATCACACATGGTGTGAACAAGTTGCTGCTTTGCTCTGATGTGTTTTGAACCACTTTGTTCCTCTTTCCTGCTCATAAAAAGCACTGAACAGTCAATCTCCCTGGTGATCAATCCATGGGACACATCCCTATCTCCCTCCCCAGCTCCCAACCATCTCTTCTTTAGGCTGAAGTGCCCCAGCCAACTTAATTGTTCACAGTCCTTAAGCCACCTCCTGCTTTTGATCATCCTTGTTTCCTTTTCCTGACCCTTTTCCAGCTGTGTGGGATCTTTTTTGATGTGGCAGAGCCACACACAGGATTCGAGATGCTGATGAGTTCCAGGTTTATCAAGTGGTGTCATGAGGCTCCTCTGCTCTGTTCCCTATTCCTTCCTTCATATTTAATATCTGACCTCTTTTTTATCTATTTCTCTAAATTAACACTTTTATAGAATTTCATTGCTCTGTCCTGAGCTTTCATAGATTTACTTTGTTACTGAGAGGTGTTGGGCAATGTTTTCACTTTGTATATGAAGGTTTTACCCTTGTTAACCACACTGGACTTATCTACATTTAATTTTGTGGGATATCTCAAAGCCAAATCACAGAAGACCTCACAAGATCTTTCTGCATCTCTTTGAAAACAGCTCTTGTTAGGCAGGAAAAACCTACTACTATGGACTAAAGATGGTTTTACTAAGAGGAGTTAAGATTGTAGTTGTTACTGCCATCCTAAAAGTTCTAATGATAGAGTGGTTAATGAGGATGGAGGAAAAAGCAGAGCCAGTTTAAGGCACACAGAAACTTTTGAAACACATTAAAATAAAAGGAGCAAAGTTTCTTCCTTTTGTTCCTCCATTTGTTAAGAAAAAAAGAAGTTATTTTCACAAGGGACTAATGCACTGATAGCTTGGCTTATTTTTGAGTTGGGGTTTTCCCCCAGTTACTTTTCAAGTGACCACCCATTTTCAGCTCCCATCCTTGTCAGGAGACTGGAACAGGTCTGCAGCTTTTTCAAGCAACTTATGACAAAAACCCCCAAACAAATGAAGCACAACACACACACAAAGACCCCTTTAGCTTTGGGTACCTCCAAGAGTTTTTTAAATGAATGCACTTTCCAAGGAAGCAGCCAGCATTTCACTTCAGAGAACCAGAATATTAATGTTGGAACATGGATAATTTGATAATTCCTGTCTTCCAGCAGCACTGCAAGGGAACTCTGACATCACCAGCCTGAGCCAAAGGAAGGCTGGGGGGTAACTCCACTGAGTTGTGATCGAATATGTTCCAGGTGATTGTATCTGATATAGTTTATTTAAGAAAATATCTCCTGCATGGTCAAACAGGTAAAAAAAATATCGGTGCAGTTAGAAGAACAGAAAAAGGGGGAATCCTTTTACAGCAAAATTTCTCTGGAAGCAAATATCACAGTGAAATATAATAGAGTTTTCTTCTGCCAGTGGGCACAATTCTGGATCATTAAACAGACAGAAATTAAACAGCTCTAGCTAAAACTGAGTTTACTGTCACTCTCAGCAAACCTGTTCACTGATGATTTCAAACAGATGAAAATGTGACCAGAGTGTGCTCATACAAAAGGGATGAGGATGTTCTGCAGCCTTAGATAATTTGACTAAACTGATGAAGATGGAAAACGTAGAATTAGAACCACTGTGAACAGCCTGCCAACATCTTACCCTAGGATGGTAAGAGAGGATCCTAATGACAGACACAGCCCTCAGTTAAATTAGATGAAGGGTACCAAGGACATCTCATCTGTGACTTCATTGCTTACAACCAAAGAGAAGTTTAACTGACAACCTGTCACTAAATAAAGCAGGTAGAGAAAAAAAACCCAGCATGTGATGACACAAAAGATTGTCTGATAAAGGAGAAAGAGGAAAGAAAAAAACAATTTAAAAAATCTGGTAAAAGCAAATGAAGCAGCCCAGAGTGCAGAAGCAGCCTTGTGTCCTAACCCTGTCTTTGGAAATCAAAATCATTTTAAGTCAGGAAAGTGTAATGTGTAAATTCTTCCTGTTCTGCATTTGTATCTAAAGCAGCAGAGTCTTCTCTATTTTGGGGATGGAGCTGGAACTTCCACCCCAGACCCTGCCAGGTGCCAGGAGCAGCTTTTGCTTCCTTCTCTGCATCTCCTTTTTCCTGGGAACCCCTCAGGGCATGAGGCAATGCCACTTCCTCCCAAAATGAGAGACAGAAACTAAAGACAAGTCCCCTATTTGATCCAGAATTTAATTGTTGCAAAGGAATTATTATATTGATATATAATGATGCCATGATGGTTTTTTTTTTTTGCCTTGTTTTTTTATAACCCTCTTATACCTTTATACAATTTTTGTATTCTTGGTGCTTTTTGCCCACAGTCTTGGGCTTGTTTGTCAGGCTGGGACACTGAACATTTCAGAAGCTTCACAGTGAGGGATCAGTGTGCCCAGAGCCCAAGGGCCTCTCCAGAACACATTTTGGAAACTGAGACAGAACCATCCAGGGGAAGGGTCCTTGGGGAGGGGGGCTCACTCCAGCCTCTCACTGGGGAATCTTTGATAGATGTGCTAATTAGTGACACCCATAATGTGATCCCAGATCTATTGTGGGTGGGCACTGCGGGGTGCATGGAGGGGCATTCGACCTGGACGTGGTGCACCTGAGGATCCTTCAAATAAATCCCAAGGGAAAATCCCTTTTTCCCTTCTAAC
>VXAC01006134.1:297016-324467 GCA_013399225.1 Rhipidura dahli | reverse complement strand
AGCAACGGGCTCCCCAGGTGCTGGTAGGGCAGGGGAGTTGAGCTGGATCTTCCTAAGTCCCAGAGGATTTTTGGAAGCCTCCTTGTCCCATCTGGGGGGCCAAAGAACTGATGCCTTAAGAGGCCTCCTAGAAACAGAGCCCAGCCAGGAGTAAGGGAATAAAGGTGGGGATTTATTGGAAAGCCCTTCAAAGGTACCCCTGGGGAGCCAGAGGTGCTGCCCAGATGGGCCCCGAGATGGACCCTGAGAGGCCACGAGTTCTTCCCACTTTTATAGCTTTGGTTCATTTGCATCTCAGGGTTCATCCTCCAATTAAAGCTGCAGTTAATGATGGAACTGCCCTCAGCTTGCCCCCCTCAGAGGCTCTTTGGTTGATACTTTTTGGGCCCAGTTTGGGCTGGGTGTCCTTGGAGAGCAGCCCCGGAGAGGCTTTGCTGTGTGTGCCCAGCACAGAGAGCAGCACTGAACAGGGAACAGGCAACTCCAGAGTTACACACTGGGCACTGCAGGGCTTGGAAATATGGAAGTTAAAACCTAAGGCATCATGGACACACAGGCAATTCTGCTTCCCCAGGCAGCCCTGCATGCTTTGGCCCTTTCTTGGAAGGAACATCTTTTAATAATCCATACCCATGCATTTAATGCCACTCTTCCACCAGCTCGGTTTAGCTTCCAAAATACAGAGAAGCAGGAGAGAGACAGAAAGAAAATAAAGCATAAATCCTTTGTGTTACCAAATTACCAAGGGATGGCAACTTTGTTTCTTTCAAAGACACTAAAAATAATTAACTAGACTGTAAAATTGTCTGGCTATTTCTACAGGGACAGTTGTAATTTTATGTTAGAACACGAGTTTCAGGCTGTGGAGGGACAGGACATGGGGGAATGGGTTTGAATTGACAGAGTAGGGTTAGAATGGGATCTTGGTCAGGAATTGTTCCCTGGCAGGGTGGGCAGGCCCTGGCACAGGGTGCCCAGAGCAGCTGGGGCTGCCCCTGGATCCCTGGCAGTGCCCAAGGCCAGGCTGGACGTTGGGGCTGGGCGCAGCCTGGGACAGTGGGAGGTGTCCCTGCCCATGGCAGGGGCGGCACTGGGTGGGCTTTAGGGTCCCTTCCAACCCAAAGAATCTACACAGAGGCACCAAAGGAGGTCCAGATCAAAAGAAATTAGGGAAAGAGCAACACTGACTGCTGTAACAGCTGTGGGTTCTGACAGGAAAATTTTAGGGCTTCCAAAACCCCACATCTGCAGTAAGAGCCCCGTGTGTGTTTGCAGATCTGCTCCTGTCCTGTGATCAGGAATTTCTCCATTGCAAATGCAAAGACACAGCACAGGAAAGACCAGTTCATACTCACAGTTAGTTGACTTGCTTTGCTTTACTGCAATCAAGTTGAAAGCATTTAAAGACACCAGGAAATAAAATAGAAGAGCTTGAGCACTGGGCAGTGAGCACCTTCATTCAGCAGCTTTAGCACCACTCAGGCTTAACTGAAAAGTGATTAAGTTCTTGTTGCCATCATAAACTCAGCCTTACAGCTTTAAATAAAACGTTTGACTCCAGTAGCCTCTTAATGAAACCAGCAATTTCCTACAGAATGAAGCCATAAATGTGACAACTTTCTCTTCATTTTGAAAGATTATTGAAATAAAGCAGAAAAAATTAAATTTTGGGGATATCCAATGTGACACTGACTGCTCAATACAGAGGTTAAGTTTGCATAGAATACAGAGATCCTTTCTCAGAAACAATTCAGTTCAACGACTGAAAGTCCATGCAGTGTCCTTGTAAACAGCCTGATGAAGAGGTTTAAGAAACCAGATAGTTCTCTAAATATTTTTAAGAAATTTTCCAAACATTTAACTCATTATTCACAATGAAAGGAAAACCACAGAGAAGCCTAGAAATGAATTTGTGAAGCTACAGCCTTTCTACTTCATATAGGAAGCAGTCATTCCATCTGAAATTGTACAAAATGGTAATTTCACGTAAATATTAACTGTATCTCAGTATCTGCACTCAGTGAGTTAATGGGGATGGCTGAAGTTATCATTACTGTTACTGACAACTGAAGTCACCAGGTTTTAGAGACTAAAACCACAGGTTTAAAGAGATTACACCACGCCATGCAAGAGGCAGCTGTTTTGTGAGGCACATTTCAGCTCTCAGTGATTTATCACACTTCAAGAGGCACATTCCCATAAAATCAAAACCTCTTAAAACAGTTTTGATTCAAGCCACCCATACAATAAGTTAAATGCCCTCCTTTTAAAAACAAAGCAAAGGCTGATCTCTGATTTTGGACAAGCGATAGCACCAGGCACTTGCAGACTCTGTTAAAAATAATTAAAAATCACACACTTTTAATCTCAGGTTGGCACCTGCACAGGTCTGTGATCCCACTGGTACCTTCCCCACCTGCATTCATCACCTGGGTCGCTTCAAGGCCTCAACAAGTGACCAGTTTTTGCATTGCTTCAGTACAAAACGATGCCCTGCTGTGACATTGCTCCTCACTCCCCATAAATCAACCAGGGGCTTTGCCTGACAGAAGCCCAGATCATCTTGTCTCCTGCAATCACTTTTATTAGCACTACCTGTTCCTGTGGGCAGGGGAGCGAGCCTGACCGCGCTCAGATGCCCCATTTATTGCTTCTTGTGGTTTGCCTGCGGAGCATGAACCTGCTGCACTTCTCGTTTCCTTGTCCTCAGTGGATAAAGAATGAACTTTCTGTATCTGACACATGCATGCTCTCCCAGAATAAAAAATCTGCACTGGCAGGCCAAGTATCTTTGCCAAGGATAAATAAAGGAGCTGGTTATGCTCCTGCCACATCAGAGAGCTGCTGGGAAAGACATCACTGCTCCCCTTTTCACACCCTCAGACAAATCTCTGCAGCCTCCCCTACCACAAGAAGTTAAGGAGCCATCCTGTGAGTTTTCCTGGATGCTTCTGACAGCTCTGCCACTGCACAGCCAGCAGAGCAGCTCTCTGGGAAGCTGCAGCACTGCCTCAGAGGCAACAAAGGTGGACATTCATCTTCGCTCTGATTTTCTTTGGTGTACAGGTTACATTTCTGCTTTAAAGCTACATAAATGTGAAGGTAAAAAAATAAATAAAGCACTTTGATCATATTTAAAGCTAGCAGCGCTTGCTGTGAGAGCTCTGTTCTCTTAGGGAAATGGTTGCAGTTACTTGGGGCCAAAATCTGTTTATCACAGCTCTGCTTTGGGCACTGCTCCTCAGAAAGAGCAGCTCTGTCCACACTCATCTGAGCAAGGCTTTCCCCATGTCTGAAGCATGACACTTGTATTTCATGAACCATTTTTAGCAGTTATGGAAGCGTCTTGGGACTCCCAGACACTTTACAACGCCATTACAGTTCATATCCAACAGCTGCAGAGGCAAAAGGAGCTCCTGATTTAAGGGGCTTAAGCATTTTCCTCAGCCAAGCAGGGATCAAAAAGTTGGATGGGGTTTCACTAAAAATACTTGTCTGGCTACAGAGCACATACAAACATATGTTGTTTGTCTGCAGCTAATTTATCCTCTCACTTCTGTAATGTCCCGAGCTCCCATCGGGGGAGGAGCAGCCAGGGAAAAGTTAAATCATAATCACATGAGTAAATTATCAGTGACACCTAAAAGCAGTTGCAAACTGCCTTATCATTTCAATTAACCGGAGCCCTCAGCTGCCTCGTGTCTGTATTAGTCAGGCAGCACCAAGCCGTAAATTATTGCTGAGGCAAACACCATAAATCTTCACTGACTAACAGTGATGAGGAATTTCCTGTAGCGGCCCCTAATTGATCCTTCCCCTGGAATTTTATGCCCTGTGGATGGGAAGCACAGCGCTACAACGTCTTGGAGCCATGCTCTGTCCTTGTCCATTTCCTGCTCCTGGAAATCCATCAGCCCCTTGGTACCTCTGTTGGTGTCTACAGGCAGAACCCAGCCTTTGCAGAGAAGATTAACAGGAATTCTTTCCAAGGAATGCCAACACATTTCCAGTGCTGATGAATGCAGAGGTTTGCAAAACTCATGCTCAGAGCCTGCGTAGCTCTGGCCCAGTGTTGTGGTGAGCCATGGCCAGAGCCATGGTCAGATGGACCCAGCAGACCAAAAGGTCCATGGGTTTGATGCCTCCACAGCCCAAGGGATTGAAGGTACAGTGAGCACCCAAAAAGCTGTGTGAGAACGTGCTGACCATCGGCTCCTGCTCCCTCCTCCCCTTATGCTTCATATTTGGTTATTTTTCCAGAAAGTTCAATGCTTCTTGGTAGCCAGTTGGCCTCTGTTACTCCTTCCCCTCCACTCCTTCTCCCATTTGCTCGGATCCCTTCTTCCCACACTTATTATACCCCATAACCAATAGTAATTGGTTATTGTGTGTTTTCCATGCCCTATGTGCAGGGCTATAACCGATGGTATTGGTTATTATGTGTTAACCACGCTCTGTGTGCAGGGCTATAACTGATAGCTATTGCATATTATGTATTTCCCACGCTCTGTGTGCAGGGGTATAAGACCCCGTGCCCACCAGGTTTGCGTGGCTTTCTCAGCAGTTTTTCTGTTCAACAATAAACCCTTCTCCCAGTGCCCCAAGAAGTCCCCTTGCATTTCTTCCTTGCCTCCTTCGCACACCCTGACCAGTGGTGGGCAAGGTAGAACCAAGCCGTGTCGCTGTTGTAACGTGGCTGCATAGAAAACCACACCAGTCCAGGTCAGTACAAAAGCAGCAGAGCCAGGGGTTTAATGGTTTTTCCTGAGGCTTTTATATGTTAGTTCATAAAAGTGAGTTAACTAGCATAAAGTAATTGGTTCTCTGGCCATCCACCCCTTGAGAGGGTTGGCCCAACACTAACACGTCTGCTCCCAAGTGTTTTTCTATTTGAAGCCACAACAATCTGGGAAAAACAAGTGCAGGTGTGGATATTGATAAACACTGGTAACTTTGTTTTGGTTAACCTGCATGGGAAAGACAGAGTTCTCACAAAACAATGGAAAGCTGAAGAAATTCACCGCTGAAGCTCTGTCAGCATCAACAAAGCCGGAGTTTCACCTGCCCTCCCTGAGCTGCCATCAGCTTCTCTCCCTCCCTTGGGGGCAGGCAGGAGATTGCCCGTGCCCGGACCGCGAGCACCGGCAGAGACACCGCGGCAGCCCAGCACCGAGGCAGTAAAATACTGCAACTCCAGGTTTGGCCTCCTGCCATCTGAAATCTTCACAGGACACAAGAAGCAACTCGGCACACTTAGCACAGCTTAGCACTAGTTCTTATCACATTTCTGGCGCCGTTTGGTGGCACAGGCTTTGCTGGGAGTCTCTGGCTTCTCAGAATAATTTTGGGTAGGGTGAAATTATAACTCCTGGCGGAAGAGCTGAAGCCCTTGGATATTGTTGGATGTGAAGATTTATCAGAGGATAAAGTGCTGGAGTGTGTGTCTGCCCTTACTCACAGATAATATAATATGTTAAAAAAAGTACCTACTGCTCCTAGGGCTTGGTTTATTTACCAACTGAGCACTTTCAAAGGCCCTTACCAGGGACAAGTAATTCCCAGCACTGCCACTATGGCCTGATACATAATGTATAAGGTTATAGGAAATGTGTATTCATGAGACTTGTTTGGCTTTTGTCAAAAAGAACTGTGAAAAATTATGATGGAACAATTTTCATTTCTGAAACATTGTTTTTATAGCTCACTCATGCCTGGGAATTGAGGGCTTTAGAATTTTGTCTGCTGCAGATGTCACAGGGAGGAGAGCAGCTACAGAGCTCCTTCCTGGCTGCTTTGTTGCTGCCAGTGACAGGAGACCTAAAGGAAATGCTTCTCCTGACATTAAACATGATGAGTAGATCCCCAGGCTGCTCTCCCACTCTGCTGCATCAGGAGAGCCATGGCACAAGGCACTGGGGAGCACATGAAGAGGAGTGTGTTTCATAACCACAACTGGCCAATGGCAAGGAAATGGAAGTTTCAATACAGGACCCTGGAATTGTTTACAATAATAATGGTAACAAGGACAACAACAATAATAATAATGATTTTAAAATCTAGGTAAAAGCTCAAAGAGCTTAGTAAGCCTGGCAAACAAAGGGAATATTTTCTTTTTAGGCAGAACTCTTATTTAACTGCCTTCAGTATGCACACTTACACTTTTCACTGTATTGCCTTCATCCAAACATTTTTTTTTCTCTGGTTGCCACTGGCAGCATGACAAATTCAGCGACAATTAAGGAACACAAAATCTTTAAAAAATACCAACTCCTCCATTAGAAGAAAAGAAAAATAACAAGACAACAAAAAGCAGAGAACCCATTTAAATTCAGAGTTAGTTGTCAAAGAGCTCAGATAGCTTTGATCTTTTGTGGGGGCAGAAGTTCTGGGGAAAGGAACAGCATTGGAAGCCTTTCAGCTTTGGTCCCACGCACGACCACAGTGGAATTTGTGAACTTCCCTTCCCATGAGTTTGCCAAGATTGCTGTAACCAGACACAATATATTTGCCTGGAAAAAGGAAATATCCCTCCTTTCCCTCCAATGACTGGCGTAACTGTGAGATTTAGTGTTGTTTGATTTGCTCCCCCTCTTTATTTTGATTTCAGCAGGTGTAAAACATCCACCCCAGGCTCTGGTGTCACAGGCCAGCTCCACCAGCCCAATCCCTCTCCTGCTCCAGTGGGAATCCAGCCCCACCCAGGAACCTCCTGGGCCTGACTTTTCCTCCAAGAGCCACTCAGCTGAAACCACAGCTGGCTCTCATGTGTGCTGCAGGGCCCAAAGAACGACCCTTGGTCTAACTAAAGGATTGCTCAGGTCACGTTTCCCCTCTAAAATAACATTGCTTTCCCCGGATCAATGCACTTCCTCAATATGAAACAGGATATTTTATGGATCTCATAATGGCATCTCATCAATGCCTTTTCCAAGAGTACCAATCCCTTCTCCTGGTCACCCCTACCCCGTACAAGGGAGGATTTGATGCTCCTTTCTCCCAGCTACAGCCACCGTGTGCTCCACAAACACACCCGGCTGCTTCCTCTCCTCACTGCCCCACAGCCCTCCCACGCAGGGCAGGAGTTCTGTCACACCAACAGCCCAGCCCTGCACTTTGCATCTTAAATGGGATCCCAGCAGCTCTTCCACTCCCCAGACAACTCATTCCTCCCACACAATTCTCCCATTCTCCTCCCTGCTGCTGATTTCAACTTTATCATCAGCAAACTTCTCTGCTCTGTTCCCACCTTCTGTGGTCCCCAGCCCTTTATTTCAAGAGCTGTGTCGCTCTCCCTTCATCCAGAGCTCTCCCTGGCTCACACTCTCAGATCTCTCTGAATTCACCATTTAGATTTGAGCAGCTTAAGGAACATTTTCCCCCAGTGCAGCCAAATCAGCTCTTCAGACACAGGCACACCAGAAGTTCACTTTTATCCTCACCCTAGAGATCAGATCTATCAACTCTGAACTGCTCTTCCTTGCTTTGTACACTGTCTTCCCCTCCATGTCCTTCAGGGTTTGTTCTTTACCAACACCTGGCCAGCCAATCCCTCCCTCCTTTTTAATATAAAATGTTGTTTCTCCACTTTCTGCTTTTGCATCATATCTAGTGATAACCATATCTTTATATACATTGAACTGAACCTTTCACTCTCCTGTCCAAGTGCTGTATTATGCATCATCCTCCTCCCTCAAACCCCAGGAAAACATTCAATTGGGGGTTTTTTGCCTTTTCTCTGTCCTTGTCTCTTGCCAAAGCAAACTCCTGCCCAATTACAGCCAGGAGAAAATGCATTTCAGGATCCAGTTCCTTGCACTGATAAAGAGATGTTTTGTGAATACCTTTGGTCCAGAACCAAAGGGCTGTTCCTGCTCTCCTCTGTTAAAGCATGGGGCTGAGAGACAGATGTTTGCTTCCTTGTGCTCCCTGAAATGTTATCTCTTCATTCAAGAGATTAATAAAGAAGGACAGGGTTTTATTCTCCTGGCTGAGAGGGGTCTTTTCATCTCTGCATTCTGAAAATATGAAAAAGACACAGCCATGAGAGAACTTTGAGGGAGATTACTGTGCCAGCTTTTCCTCATCTGCTGCCTCAGGCACTCAGATGTTTATGAGGAAACAAAAGTGGAAATATTAAGTTTGAAGAGCACAGTGACAAAGCCCAAGAACTATTTCTGTAACGGGCACAGTTCAGGAGGCACAGAGACACTGAATTGTAGCTGAACAGAAATCTAGGGAATCAAAGACATCTTAATTAAAATTTCAGTGTAAACATTGCAATTATTAACCTTCACAAGGAGCAGGCAATAAACAAAGGGAGCTGTTCTGGCCCTGCCTGTGCAGTGGTTGGATTCATTGCTCTGCACCCAGCCAAGCTAGGCTGCTCACAGAAAATTACACAAAATTAGGTGGCTCTGCATCACTGCAACTTTCTTTAATCTTCTAGAAATTAATTTTTAAGTGAAAAACTGCAGAAGTTTTTTTAAGCTTTGCTTTGTTAGAGACAGAAAGCAAAGGCAATCACTAGTCCAATGCCATTTTCCGTATTCTTAGCTCATATTTTCAATTTATGGAGATAATTGATATATGATCATTTAATTCCTTTAAAATTTAATAAAATAATTTGCAATGAGCCTTACTTAATGGCCATTTCACTTTATAACCTGCCACCACTCTGATTCTCTTGCTATTCTTTTTCTATTCAATAGCCTTTAATTTTACAATCAAGTTTTATCAAACTGAAAGGCTGTCCCTTTTTTATTATTATTTTTGAGGAATACTTTGGCATACATAATTCTCTTAAAGCAATACATCACTCAAAGTTATAAAGAGGTAACATTCTTCGTGGAAATTCAGTCTGGAAATAAGAATTTTTTAAAAATAACCGTTTTAGCAATTGTTTACGGTTAAAATCCAAGTAGATTTTAGGAGACTTCTGCCAAATCACAGCAAAGTGTTTTCACTGATAATCACAAAGTTCAAAAGCATAAAAGTCAAATTATTGTTTTTCCATTTGGTGCAACAAAAATCAACAGCAGGGCAACAATCTGGCCTGTGAGATTGGCACTTTTTTTGATTTAAAAAGCACATCTGAACTGCTCCTAGAGGTCTGATGATAGCACACAACTCCAGCAATATACACATTTATCAGACTAAATCCCCACTTGCTGGACTAAGCTCAGCACAAGTGGAGGGCAGCAAGGAGGAGTTGAAAGTGTGGGC
Organism: Rhipidura dahli; assembly: GCA_013399225.1. NCBI lineage: Eukaryota > Metazoa > Chordata > Aves > Passeriformes > Rhipiduridae > Rhipidura > Rhipidura dahli. The sequence continues at coordinate 315,245 of VXAC01006134.1, read as the reverse complement.
CAGTTGTGCTCGAGAAGAGAAAGTGCATTAGGGAGCAGGGAGCTCCATAAAAGCACCATGAAGGTGTTGCCAGGCCCTGTGTCATCGCTCTCAGCTGTCCCTGGCAGCCTGTGACATCGGTGACATCTGCAGTGGAGCCAGCAAAACCCCCCCGGCCCCCTTTAACTGGATGCTCTTTTTAGGGAACATTATTAACCAGGAAAAAAACAACCCAGAAACAAACCTGACACAACATTAATTGAAGCCTGGTGATTTATGGTTGTTTTCTTTTCATCCAGACCAATTCAATACCTTTCTGAATCTTTTATGATGCTTGTTATAGCCTTTACACCTGATTTATTTCCTGTGCTATCCTCTGAATCATCCCAAATGCAGATGTATTTGTTTTTAAAGATTTTGCTGAGACTTGGAAATATTTTTCCCTTTCTGTAAAGGCTCCATAAGCATCCTCTTAAATTATTCTTTGCACAAGCATACAATGACAGCTTCTGCCATTACAAAGTTCAGACAGGTTAATTTTTATCTGCTCATGTGGTAGTAAAGGGAGAAAGTACAAAACATCATCTCCTCCTTCTCTTGCAAAGGTTGGGAGGACACAGAAACCGCTTCAGCATCCCCATGGAGCTGGAAAATGATCCCTTGGGAGAGCACCAAGGACAGAGGGGTCTCTGAGGTGATGTGGTGGCATCTTATCCTTCAGCTGAATTGGACAAAGGTTAAATATTTCCTGCAATATCTGTCAGTTCTGTGAGTTCCCAGTCACCTCTCCTAAAGCTTGGTTCCACAGGAGTTTTTGAATAACTGATGGCTTTGTTCCAGTGGCAATTCTGAAAGAATGGCAGGTACTTTTTCAGTGGAAGATGGGGGGGAAAAGAGCACCAACCCTAGTGCTCCATTAATTTCAAAGTTAAACTTTCACCTTTGATGAAGGTTTTGTTGTATTTCTCTGATGTTGTTTATGTAAAAAAAAAAAAAAAAAAAAAAGTAGAGAAATTTCCAGTAGAAAAAATTAAATAATGGCAAATATTAAAAATATTCTTTGCCCAGCACTGTCTCATCAGCTTTAAGAGAAGGAAGCACTTTTTGTGTCAGTTTGATGTTTCAGAGGAGACAGGTTGTCGTCTTGAGAGCTTCTTGCTCAAGAAGTAATGCTTTTCAAGCCAGTTTTGTACAATTTCTCGATTTTACAGCGGGAATATCATAATGCATAGTTACAGCACAGCTTATTGTAGTTATACTAACAGGAGATGAACACAAAAAATATTCCATTACTTTTCTGATGCCTCCAATCCCAAAATCCTCAAGAAGTACCCCTCAGTGACACGGAGGTGCCACCAACATCAGCTTGGTGATGAGACACAACCTTTACCTGAGCAGTAAAGTGTTCCCTTGGTTCAGAACAAGGTGTGTAAATCTCTTCCAGTCTGAGTTTTCCAAGAGATGCTGTTCCCAGCAGGACAAGCAGCCCTAAGGACAGCTGAGAACATCAATTCAGTTTGCATTTGCACACCTGGTCAGGAGAGCAGGTGAGGGGCCCTGTGAGGGCACGCTCCCACATAAATATCCCAAAAAAGGCAGAAGCAGCAGAAAAGGGGGGAGACAATTTAGGAGAAGCTCAGAATGCTGCACTCTGGCACCAGTTAATGCATGAATACAGAGAGAGGGGAGGTTCAGCAGAGGATGCAGGGCCAGAGCAGCTGCCAGCTGCACGGGACAAAAAGTGACACAAAAAGCAGGAGCAGCAATCCCAGTGCTTGGCAGGTCTCAGCTGTTTCCTCCCTGAAGGGCTCAGGCCCTGGATGGGCTCAGCTGGTGCTGACAGAGCCAGGGCTGTGGTTGTGATCCCTGGGTGTGCCATCCATTAGAGCTGGACTTGTTGATCCTTGTGGGACCCTCCCAGCCCAGAATGTTCTGTGAGCTCCATGAAGCTGCCCAGGGAGCTGCTGGGGTCACCATCTCTGGCAGTGTCCAGGAGGAGTCTGGATGTGGCCGTGGGGACAGGGGTTGGGGTGACCATGGCCCTGCTGGGCTGATGCTTTACTGATCCTGAAGGTCTCTGCCAGCCTTGGTGGCTCTGAGCTCAGATTTGGGCACCAGTAGCCAAACAGAGGAGATGCAATGAGGATGATCTAAAGAGATGAAATGTATTTTTCACAATCCTAATCCCAAATTGCCACTAAGGCTGTTTCCCACAGCAGACTGAACTGCCACTATAAAATGTATAAAAGAATGCCCAGTGCTGCTGTTCTCCAGAACACAACATTTTTAATAATGACAGGCTTTGGACAACAGGCTTGGCCTTTAGAACATTTACCACAGTTGGCAGGTAGAAAAGCCAAAGAGTGTAACAAAATGCCCAGCATTTTGCAAACCAGCTACAAATTTCAGTTATTTACTAAAATGTTGTTTCACAATATGTTCAATTATGTGGGCACACAGGTAGTGCCTTGTGATACAAAGTTTGATTGAAATCCTCTGGGCTCCACAGAAACCCCACATTCCCCTTCTCCCAGATAAAAGGGTTATAATCAGAAGGTAATCAGAGAATGGAATTAATGTCAGTAGGATTTGCAGATTCCTGTCACATCTATAATGAGGAAATACAGCTGGAGAGGGAGGACAGAGGAAGCAGAAATTCTAAAACACCCAGAGTACCTTTTGTTCCTTTTTGCAAACTCCCTGGGTTCTTTCAAACCCTCTATGTCTGCATTATTTGAAATAAATTAAGTGGATCCACACGAGCACTTTGTCCTCCCAAACGGATGTTTTCAGTACAACATGTTCTACCCTCGTGAGTCACCCCGTGCAATCCACAAAGCCCACTTCTGCTGGTTCAGATGTTGAATATCCCTCTGATTTATCTTTCAAGAAATGCTTCAAACTATTTAAGGTTTTGTGGGTTTATTTTCAAGGCCACATTTTGCTCCTGGAAGCCCTCCCAGGCAAAAGGAGGAGCACAGGCCACCAGAAAATCTCTGAATTTCCTTCCACTTGGAGGGAGCTGAAGGGAGCAGGAACCTCCACAGCTGCCAGGGATGCACTTGGGAGGAGGGTTCTGCACTCCCAGCTTGCACACTGGGTGTAAGCCCTTACTCACAGCTGCTCATGTGTTCACAGAGTAGGAGGGTAGGAGTATAAAGTCTTTTAAATTACTAACATTTTCTAACTAAAGAACCAGTCCCCCATTTATTTTCACCATCAAAATAATATATTTTCACATTATTCCTCTAAACTACACAGAGTCAGTGTGTAAAATATGTTGAATAGAACTGTGGAATGTGTAGACTGCAATAAAAACCATCGTAGGTATAAATTAACTCAATATTTATCTCATCTAATATGCAAATCAAGACAATGTATTCTCATTAACATCGGCTCCATTCCCTTTAAGCCAGAACTAAATCTCCAGCCAGAGCAGGGTGGAAAAAAAATGATCAGTGGTTCTGTTTGAGGCTAATGAGGGGGTGATTAGCCTCCTGCGTGGTTATGGAGTGGCTCAGGAGAACTCAGCCTGGGCAAAGCACAACATCAGCACACACAGCCCCAGCCCAAGGACACTCTGATGCCTTAGGTTTGAACTTTTCTATTTTCCAAACCCTGCAGTGCCCAGTGTGTAACTCTGGAGTTTCCTGTTCCCTGTTCAGTGCTGCTCTCTGTGCTGGGCACACACAGCAAAGCCTCTCCGGGGCTGCTCTCCAAGGACACCCAGCCCAAACTGGGCCCAAAAAGTATCAACCAAAGAGCCTCTGAGGGGGGCAAGCTGAGGGCAATTCCATCATTAACTGCAGCTTTAATTGGAGAATGCACCCTGAGATGCAAATGAACCAAAGCTATAAAAGTGGGAAGAACTCGTGGCCTCTCAGGGTCCATCTCGAGGCCCATCTGGTTATAAAAGTGGGAAGAACTCGTGGCCTCTCAGGGTCCATCTCGAGGCCCATCTGGGCAGCACCTCTGGCTCCCCAGGGGTACCTTTGAAGGGCTTTCCAATAAATCCCCACCTTTATTCCCTTACTCCTGACTGGGCTCTGTTTCTAGGAGGCCTCTTAAGGCATCAGCACAAGGGCTGGGGCCACACCAGCACTAACCATACACCAATCCAGAAAGGGTGAATTCCTGCTGAAATTCCAATGGAAAAGCACTTTCTGCAAGCACATGTTGAACCCAAACAGATTTGACACAGCCCTTGCTGACAAGCTGGGAAGCAGCAAGAGGGTTTTTCAGGAGACAGGACATTTTATAAGCTCAGAAACATTTCACTTACTGCAAAGCAGTGCATCTGCTCTGTGGAATAGCTGTTGCTGCTAAACTGGTTTAAAAGTGCACAGTTTTCTGCTCAGCTTTATAAGAAAACCCAGCCAAAACAAACACAAAAAAAAGTCCTCAAACAAACAAACAAACCAAAAAAAATTACCCAAGTAAAACCACAAGAATCCTCCACCAGAAGTGCACTTGTAATGAATGATGCTTCCCCCCTCCAGCCTCCAAAGATTAATGTGATGGCTTGGTTTCTCTGCTAAAGAGGACAACATAATGTTATTTATTAAACCAGTTTTAATCCATCATTGTCCCTAACGATTGCCTTTGATTAGCAATTTGAATTCTACCACTTGCACACAGCTGAGGCAATGAGCACCACGGCTCCCAGCAGCCTTGGGGGACTGAAAGGTAGGAAATGCTGCAGTTCAGGATTGTTCCTAATTTCCATACATTCTGAGAGCTCCGAGTGTCAGCAGCACTGTGAACTGAGACAAAGCTGTGCAGGGAAAGCAGAGGTCACGCTGCAAAGGGCTGAGAAGAGAGTTGCTGGCTGAAGGGAAGGGAGCCAAAGCCTCTGAAGCAGCTTCTCCAGAGAGCTGTGGCTGCATCAGATCTGATCACAGAGGAGCCCCTCTCCCTCTGAAGGGCTTTATACACAGGCAAGGGACGAATAAAGCCTGAGGGGTCCAGGCTGGGAGGGCAGGGACAGCCTGGCGGGGCTGAGTCTCGTCCCCTCTGAAGGGGGCAGCCCTACTTGAGAAAAGACACAAATCCAGCTATTTTAGAAGCCTTCAAACAGCTCCATGTGCTGCGAGGGGACACAGCAGGGCTAGGGCAGCTTGGCCAAGGGCTGGTCCAGGGGGCTGTGGCACAGCCAGGGTCAGTGCTGCACCCCCACCCTGTGAAAGAGGCTGTCCCACTACAGCTAGATGGGCGTCCTTAAAGTTTCATCCCTAAAACCAGAACTAAACCCACTCCACCTGTACTTCAGAGGCACAGACTGATCTGTCCTGCTCACACCCTTCCCCAGGCACATGAGCTGGGGCTGCCAACACCTCTGGCTACAGCCAGCCCTGCTCCCCTGCCCTGGGGAGCTCAGGGAAGCTGCAGAGGATGCTCCCATCACAGACCCTTCAGCTGGCAGGGCACAGCAATTCCTGCTGGGCACGGCTCTCCTCATCCTGCTCCAGGGCAGAGGCAGCCATGGCAAAAAGGCAAATCCACTGAGCAGAAAGGCTTTGTCTTCTCCTTCTTCCTCTTCTTCTTCTCCTTCTTCTTCCTCTTCTTTTTCTTCCTCTTCTTCTTCTTCTCCTTCTTCTTATTCTTCATCATTATTATTATTATTACTATTACTATTATCAACAGAAGCTTGAAGCTCAGGTGCTGGCTGTGTTCACCCCTTACACCCTCCAGGCTGGGCAGCTTAGGACATTTGCCCACAGGAAATGCCTTTGGCCAGCTTCTTCCATCCTGTCCATGCAACAGCAGCACCTTCCACTCCCTCAGCTGGGGCTGGATGTTGCTGCTCTCTTTCACTGCCAAGGCAAGCCAAGTTCCTCCACACAAACCTGTGGGAGTCCCTCCAGTTTATCCCCAAGGAGCAGCACAGGGATGTCAGGCAGATCACCAGCCCTGCCTATTTTTTAGGACACTGTCAGGAGCACAGAGCACCAGGACCAAGAAGAACTCAAAAAAAGCCATGTACAGCTTTAAACCCAGCAGCAACAGAATTTTAAAAACCTGACAGTGTTTTTACGGTTTATAAATCCATTTTGTTTTATTTTCCTTCATCCTATTTGTGGCAGACTCATGTACTGCTGCTAAAAATTCCCTTCAACTCCAGTGTTTTCCCTGTGCAGTATAATATTGAAGGGAAAAAAATCACTTTTCACATTACTGAAAAGACATCTAGTGTGTTTTACAGTCTCCAGCACCTGGGAAAAAAACATAACAATTGAGTGATATGACATTTTTGGGAGAACATGAAGGCAATCTCTAAATGAGATTTGAGCTCTTAGGCAGCTTTAGCACACTCTGATACTAATCTGGATCAGATCTTACTTCCAGGAGCGATGTGAATTCAAACCTAGGGCCACTTTCCAATTAAAACAAGGGAACAGGCTGCTTTTTCCAGGTAACTGGGAGATATGCACAGCTGCTGACCCTGCAACAGCAAGCTTTTGAAGCAGAAAGCTCCATTAGATCTGTTTTCTAATGTGCTTACTCCAAGTTTCCATTTTTTCCCCTCTTCCCTGTAATCTCCCAGGCCCTGTCCTTCAGGAGGGCCAGAAATGGCCTGTCCCAGCAGGTCCCCCTTCCCTGGCACTCTCCCAGAGCTGTGGCTGCTTTCCTGAGGCCTCTCCAGTAACCTCTGGAATCACCACAAGCCCTCGGCCAGCTCCTGTCTCAGGTTTGGGAGCTCTCTGGTAACTCCTGCAGGTTTTCCACCCTCAGACACTGTGAAGGATCCATCACTTTGCCTGTGTCAGGAAGAAATTTCCCCTTTCAGGAGTGCTGTGACCCCACTGATCCCTCCATGGTCACTGCCCTGGTGCCCAGCCCGGTGTCCCACCAGTGGCTCTCGCTTGCTGGCCAGGAGCCCAGCCCTGTGCTCCTCACAGCAGGAGAGCATCCCACTGCCATCCTCATCCTGGAGGAACAGGGCAGTGTCTCCTGTGAAAACCTCCCCTTTTTACACCTGCCTTTTGCCTCTGGAAGCTCAGGAAATGTTAAAGCCACCGTCTCTGGAGAGGGACCCTGGTGTTTGTCCAGGGTTTCACTCATACTGGAGGACACGAGGCCAGACACCTGGAAAAGCAGATGAGCTGAGTGGAAAAAGCAAAGCAGGCTTCTCTCAGGGCAGATGAAACCCAGGCACACTTACAGTAGCACACAGAACTGAGCTAATGCAGGCACTACGTTACTTTCACCCAAACAACACCACAGCAGTTTGGGAGCAATGCAGAAGTGCAGGTGTGCTGGGGAATGAAGCCAGCAAGGGAAAAAAAATCCAACAAAACAACCCACGAGGTTCCTCAGTTCAAAGGAAAACCGAATTTCTTGAGGAATCCAAAGTTTTCAATTTGTTTGGATTTTTTTTTTTTTTTTTTTTTGATGTCCAATTAGACTGGAAATTTGTTTTTAACTCCTGAGTTTTCCAGTTTTTCAAAGTCTGTATTTTCACTGGAGATGATTTTTTTAAAAGAATACTAAAATCAACACTACTGAGCAGCAACAGGGAAATAGGGAGGATGTCTTCATACAAACCCAGCTTTATTGGTGACAGGCATGATGGAAATTAGCAGTTGATATGCATGTAACATTGTGTATTTTGGCATTAAGGAAGTCCAAATCAATGTCCAAATACGGAATATTTGTATACAAACAATCACCCTTGTTGGCTTAGGAAAATGACAGGCAAATAATTGAGAGCTCTATTTTCCTGACCTTATAAAAATCACAGAGATTTCAGAAGACAATTTCTCTCCTGGATTCTTTTTGTTTAATGTAGGACTGGAATAATAGCTTACAAGGAATTGACTGATCAAGATACTTGCCTTTAAAGAAGATTTCCTGTGTAATTAAGTGAAGTCTCCTACGCTCAGACATCACCCTATTAAATGTGACACGAAATGTAACCAATAAATAATTAAGTCGCTGATTAGTTAGAAACAAAAGATCAACAATATAATATTTTAAGAGCCACACTCAATCAATTATCTGTATTAACTAGTAATTACTTAGAGATTAACACATTTAAAAATTAAACTAAAAGTTCAAACAGAAAAAAAAGATCTATTTGAAAAGGGTGTGATGAGGGGATTTCTCACACCTTGTGCAATCTGTGTCCTACATCCCATATGTTTCTTTCCTAGACGAGCATTTGTTTGCTTGGCCAGAATGATGACAAACTGCACATCAGGAATGACGAGCAGCATCGAGTTATCCCCATCCCCAAACCCTGGCAAGAGGAATGAACTTTAGAGGAGGAAACGTTTCAGCACTTACAAATATTTTTCAATAATGCAAATGGTTCATTTCTTATTAATAGGTGCTGTCACAACACCATCAACAGCACTCAGGTGCCTTCCTGAGTGAACTGTGCTCGGCACACAGGGGTGTTTCAAATATTCCTTCACTGCTGGGCACAAAGGCCCGGAGAGCTGGAAGTCACTGCTGATTTTGTGTTCCTAGGGATCCACACCAGCAAGGTGCAGGTCTAGTGTTTATTTCAATGAGAAAAAGCACATGGAGAAATCTCCACTGCTGGAGAGGAGCTCATTGCTGTTGTATTCCACAGCAACTTGTGGTTGGTTGCTCTGGAAAGCCAAGTTCCAGCTCCCATGAACTCAGACACCTGCAAGTGTTGGGTGGAAAAACCCAACAAACCAAAACATGCACTTTAGTTTGCAAGAAAACAAATGAAATTATTAATTAAGCACTTTCATAACCTACCTGTTCAATCTACTCACAATATGCAACAAAACTTTAACATTTATTATTATCCCATATTAACAAACCTTGTGCTAAACCAGGCTCTTTGGATCTATCTGCTGGTATCGTATGCAATAACACAGAATTACACACACACATAATTATCACTCCACACATCCTTCCACACTTCTGCAATCAAAGGAAAAAAAAAATCCCCAAATAGATGCAGAAACCCAGCACATGGTGTGAGGCATGATGATAACCCAGCAGTTGGCCTCCCATGCTCCACAACTAAATTGCACAGCAGCAGGAAAAGGCAGGGGCATCAGCCACAGACCAGGAGAGTTTCAAGTTAGCTGGTCTGTGGGCTGGAATAACACTTATATTATTTTTTATAAACAAACATGGCTCTTTTCAGGAAAAAAGAGTATTTTCTCTCAGTAGCTGAAATTAATTCAGCCTTCCACATCTGCAATTATGGAGGCAGAGAAATGAACACTATGTACTAAGAGCCTCCAACAGAACTGATCTCAGCTGAACCTAATGCACCATAATTCACCACGTAATTATCTAAATCACAGGATCACAACCCAGAGGAAACAGTAACTTTTAGGCAAAATAAATACACACATGCAACAACATGGACAAAGTGGGGCTCATCCTTCTTCTGTCTAATGACATGACCTAATGAATTCCATCCTAGTGACAGGAAATATTTCTTTTCAGAAAAACCTTCTTTGCACAATGAGATGTTGTTGGAATTGATGTTCCTTTTAGCTGAGACAAAAGTGTCCCATGGAGGCAGCTGGAGTTTCAGTGCTGCCATCAGTTGCCACCATCCACACTGCTGGCTCTAAATGTACTCAACTCTTTTGACTGAATGCTATTTATTGATCCTGGTGCTCAGAGGTGATGAAGCTATGTATAGCACATGTGAAATATGGCCTTCCTCAGTGCTATTTCTGCACACAGCTGCAGAGCAGAACTAATACATTTAACTGATAAATACATCAAAGGGAGCGTGTCTAAAGCAATAAACATCTCCTGTGGTGGTGGTGTTTGTGCACGGCAGGAGGTGTTGTGCTGAGCACTGTGTCCCTCTGATGCAGTTATCATTATTCTAATGAAAGCATTAGTTGATCTGATTGCTTTTTAAACACCACTGCTGTCCACCACGGCTCCATTAGACGTAGCTGTGTTCATTAACAGGGAATGAAGGGCTTTTCTTTCAGGCCTGGGTGAGTTTGTTGGAAGCATGACTGACACACCATAAATACAGCTATTTCTGTTCTCCTGAACTCCCTACTCTAAGGTTACTTCTGGGGATCAACAAGTTTGTGTTTCCACACCTGACACCAGCAGGTTGACCTCGAACGTTCCTGTCATTCCCTAAGACTAATCAGAAAGACACATCAAGAAACTCATGTAGATTCACATTTTTGTATCTCCCGAAAGAATTCCCATCAAGTTTCCATTAATGTCTGTTTGTTAAAGCTCAGTATAAGTACAAGCCTGGTAATATGTTTCTGATTACACCCTAAATGTTGCAAGCCAGCTTCAGCACACCAATGTATGCAGTGAGTATGTGTCCCCACAAACACATGCTCACACATAACATTTGGCAATCAAGCGTTTATGCTCCGACTTCTAAAATTCCAGTGCTCTGCCCATAGTCAGGACTTCAGGAATGGCACCTTCAGCTCCTAAGGAAGGAAATTTAGACCTAACGAAGTACTTTGCTTCCTGAAATTCTGAAATTCCCTAAGTTTTTCTCAGAAGTCTGGAGTGCTGGTCTGAGCAACCTTCTCATTCTGGAAATGAGTTGTGTCATGAACACCAGATCCTCTCTCCTGAAGGATGTGGACGAGGAGCATTGCAACAGGTTGTTCCGAGGCTGAATATTCATGGATGGCTGTTTGAGAGCTGCAGGCTGGATAAAGCTGTGCTTGACCTCATGGAGTGGCTGTGGCAGGGCCCCTTCAAGCAGGAGGCTGGACCAGAGCACTCCAGAGGTCCCTGCTGTGACAGCGCTGAAGCCATAGCAGTGACACTTCAGCTAAAAGCAGATTTTCACACGTGCAGTGATGCAAACCAGCTTCAGAGGATGCTCCAGGAACATCCTGATTCTTTTATTGTTTTCCAGCAGACCCCAGTGAGACAGTGCAGAAAGGCAAAGAGCAGAGCCGGCACAGCACAGAACACGGAAAGACGCAAGCACAGAATTAAGAAAATCCACCCGAGCCGATCCCTTGAGTGTGTTCCAAAAAACCCCCACCTTTTAAAACCATTTTTTGGGGCAGTGAACTTTGCAGGGATGACTGTGATTTCAGTGCACATCTACAGGCACAAATACAGCAGAGATAGCAAAGACATTTTTGGCAGAAGCAATGCTCTCCATCACTGAAGTTTGGAAATGACTTTTACTAGGTTAGAAACAAGCCGAGTTAAAATTAATTCTTAAAGTTGGGTATTGGTAATTGACAGCAGCATGAATGGAATTTTTTACCACAGAGTTTTGAATACTTAGAATGACAATATTTTAAAAATTTCTTTTAAGAGAAATTATTCCACAGACAACACACAATTAAACATCCTGGTGCCCAGGTCAAAGTGAATTTAAAAGCATATTTTGCAAAATAAATTCAGTATTTAGGAGAACATCACAAACAACTTAATATTTACAATTAATGAATTGGAAGAGGTACAAAGAATTCTAAAGGTTTCCTAGCAAGACAGTAAATTTTAGAAGACTGTGAGGAAGGGTTACTGCACCCCAGGCAAAATCCTCCCAGTCTGGTTGCAAGATATTCTGGAATTACTGTTTTTGTGTATCCCTGAGAAGTTAATTGGGGGGGTTATCATGGCCAATCAGGAAAGTGCTGCTCCACATGAGAGTTTCCAAGGAAAGTTTGCCAGAAATTCTCCAGACAGCTTCTCACTGCTCTGGAAATGTGAAGAGTGTTAAAAATGCACCCAGTGCCAATATCACATCTTCCCTGCTGCGTGCTTGAAACAAATGTCACTGCCTGATATTTGCCAGGAAGTCTTAGGTCAGTCATGGTTGTAGCAATCCAGTGCCTAAAACTCCCTCTTTTCTCCATTAAGCTACTTCTTGGTGAGCGTGGAAAATGCCCCATGAAGCATATGGGAATTTCAAAAGTCAGTTTTATTTAGAAAACCAGACAGATAGGAACTCAGTGACTGAGTTTTCTTTAAAAGAGGATCCAGCTCTTTGCAATTGCCTGTGATTTGTGTCCTGCAAATGATGAAGCAACAGAGGAAACAACACTAATTCATGGATCCAGCGGAATGCTGCCAGAAGGTAGTGGCTATTCAGTGAATAAAAATGAGCTGCTGGAAAAGGAGGGTGTCAAAGGCAAATTAAACTGTAAATTAGAGCAAAAATAAAGCAAAATCAGCAATGCCAAAGGAAGCAGTTGTTCAGCCTGTGTTGATATATCACTTAAAGAAGTCAAAGCCTGCACTGTTTTGGTTGAGCTCCAGGCCTGCCCAGGTTTGCAGATGGGTCTCAGCCTGTCCCCAGGTCTCCTGAAGCAGGAGCGGGATAAGGAGGAGGGACGGAAGCGCAAGGTCCCAATGCCCCCATGAGGAAACACCACAGTGCCATCCCTCTATCCATCCATCCATAATCAACCCATCCATCCGTCCATCCATCCGTCCCTCCATCCATCCCTCATCCATCCATCCATCCATCCCTCCATCCATCCCTGATCCATCCATCCATCACTCCACCCATCCCTGATCCATCCATCCATCACTCCACCCATCCCTGATTCACTCCACCCATCCCTGATCCATCCACCCATCCCTGATCCATCCATCCAGCCATCAGCCATCCCTCCACCCCTCCATCCCTCCACCCATCCATCCCTCCATCCACCTATTCCATCCACCCATCCATTCCATCCATCCATCCATGCATCCATCCATCCATCCATCCCTCCATCCACCTATCCATCCATTCCATCCATCCATTCCATCCATCCATCCATGCATCCATCCATCCATCCATCCATCCGTCCATTCAGACTGCTGAACCACCCCAGGAATCCTCCTCCCCAGGGCTGGATGGCCATGGCCAGGAACAGCCCCTGGCAGGGCCTGGGCACAGGGACATCCCCGAGGAGCACGGGGAGGCAGAACCTTGGGGTGCCCCGAGCCGCGATCGCGCCTCTCACGCTGTCAGCTGGGAACCCATCCAAGTTATTTTACAGCGCAAGAGAACTGCAGGACAGTTCAGCTTGTGGGTGATGTGATGTGCCATCAATCTCCCTGCACTGCTCAGCACCAGGAAGGAAAAAAAACCCTCTAAAACAGCCCATAAAATTTCTGTGTGAGGAGGAAGGTGGATTTACTTCTTTAATATTTCTGCTGCTTGGTGGGGATTACACACAGCCAAAGCACCATGTCCAGGGTAAAGCTGGTTGTGTATTCCCCAGAAAAGGAATTCTGTTGGGCTGCTTCAGTCAAAATGTCTCCAAAGAATATAATGATTATAATGATACCTTTTCTATCAAAGGTGCTTTCCTGATGCACACTGGATTTTCCAGGAAGACATGTCCCAGACAGAATCACAGAAGCACCAGGTTGGAAGAGACCTTCAAGATCATCGAGTCCAACCCCTGCCCCAACACCTCAACTAAACCCTGGCACCAAGAGCCACATCCAATCTCTTTTTAAACACATCCAGGGATGGTGACTCCACCACCTCCCCGGACAGACCATTCCAGTCCTTTATCACTCTTTCTGTTAAAAACTTCTTCCTAACATCCAACCTGTATTGTCCTTGGCGCAGCTCAAGTCTGACACAAAGACACGAAGCTCCATCCCAGGAGCAGGAAGAGCCTCTCAGCCGGTGCTGTCCCCACAGCCAGGCCAGCTCCAGGCACGTCCCCATGCCCACACAGCAGTTCCTGCTGGGACTGAGGGCTGGGCAGTGCCCCGTGGCAGGATGTGGCTGCACAGTCCCTTGCTGGGCCCTTTGCTGCTCCTTTTCTTAGGAAAATCTCCACCTTTGTGGTGGCTGCTCCAATGCATTAATCTTCTCCAGCCAACTGCATCATGCATTATCACTCTTTCCTTAACATATCCCCTTTCTCCTGAATGTTGTTTGGGGTTGTTTTGGTTTTTTTTGGTTTTTTTTAATAGAAGGATTAGTGCAGCTGTGTCTCATCAGCTGGGACTCTTTCTGGGACTCTGTAAGGGACCCTGATTAAAGAATCTGTCAGCTGATGTTCTCTTCTGCATTTTTCCTTCTATGCTGCCACTGAATATTAACAATCTCATTGTTTCCTTTTATAAATAAGTTAGTGCTTGGGTGCTTTAAAGGAAAATAAAGTATTTTTTACTGAATCCTTCCTTCCCTCCTCACCACCCCCCCCTCATTTTTTAACTGAAAGCCACTTGGAAATGCACAGCATGATTTTAGAAGCCTGGGCAGAGGAAGTGGTTCTGGGTTCTCCTCCACTAGCATCTGCTGATCTCATTGTTTTCAGAGACTAATCCTCCCTAATTGAGTTGTAACTCTGAACAGAGCCTCCATTCACAAAGAATGAGCTGCCCACCTCTCTCTGGGGTGCCTTCTCTGTCTGTAGGTGCAAGACAAGACAAGGCTGCAGAAAAATCACAAGATAAAAGCCATTAGATGTCCACTGCTGAATGAACCCACTGGCCAGGTAGATGAAATGTAACTTGAAGAAAAGCCATCTAAAAAGGCCTGAAAATGTTCCTATTCTTAGCAAAAACTATCCTTAGTTTTAACTGACTTGTTGACTTACAGCCTTCACCTGCTAAATGCAGTCAGCAGGTGATGGTGGTAGCCATACAATAGACTTTTAAAGCTATAAATGTATGAATATGTACATTTTTATTAAATGGTTGTTCCATCTTGAAGCACCCCTCCACATTCAGGAATTTTCACCATGCAGTGCTGTTTTTAAAACCTCAGCAGCAGTTTAGGGATCTTTGTCCTTTAAATCTACAGACTATCTGGATTGCTCCTGAGAACCACACAACAAAACTTTCCTCTTTTTGTAAAGTGACTACTCACAGAATGCAGATATTTTAATTCAATGTCACCACAGAATGCTCCATAATTACAGGAAAGAAAATTAGGAGATACATGTGTAATACAGACTGCTAACTACTTTCAGCTGGCAACACTATGTCCTTGCATGAAAATCATCCTATTACATTCCATGACTGTGCATGAAATGTAAAGCTCATGGCTCCTATAAGAGACAAAAGGTGGGGAAAAAAACAAATACAGAAATGATTTGAGTTGCCACAAGAAGTAAGGCTAACATTTGCTTTCCTTGATCCTTCTGCTCCCCTCTCTCCAACAAGGTAGAATGCAAAATTTTATTTAGTCTTTGCAGATATTTCTATTTGCCCAACCTCTCAGAAATACCAGATGATTCCTAGAAAAGCATTTTAATTTGACAAACCTAAGAACAGGAGATTGAAAGAGATCATGTGAAGAGGGCTAAAAACAGGGTTCATTTTCATTTCAGGGATGAGAACATGTTAATGTCAATGAGCAGTTAACAGTGCAATCTGGTCCTGTACAGAAATAACAGTTCCACAGAGCTCTAGCCAGGAATTTTATCAATTATGTAGGATCTGAATGGGAATGGAAGGCAAGGAACAGATTTTCAGTGCTCTGACATGCTCACAGTGTAACATCTCGCTGCTTTCTTCCACCCTTGTGGCCAAATTTCATCCTCAGGGGCTTGAGAAATATCTGGATGAACTTGGGCATCACCTGAAGAGTTCCCCTTTTCCACGTTGACATTATTTGCTCTTTTGGTACACACCAAAAATGTCCCCAGAAGAGTTTGGCAGCTATTTTGAGCAAGATTTATGTACTTATGCTTAACAGGTTAAAAGAATCCCTTCAACACACAAAAATTTCTTTGGGAATTTCTTCTTTGCATGTGCCAAACAAGAAATTCTCCTTGAAAATGGACAGTGCTGAACCATTGTTCTGAAACACATAAAAGAAACCACCACCAAAACAAGAGACGGTTTATCTGGGAGAGAAGATGGGAGCTGTGATTTGCTGTGCTCCTGGCAACAATGAGCCAACAACAAAATGCCACTGGAAAACCAATCCTTTTATTCACAGCCCTTCCAACAGCCAGCCTCTCTTAGTACACCTGGATTCATATTTTCCTTCCTTTTGCACTAAATAATCACTCTGTGGGCCACCTATTGCCCTTGATGTCGGCAGGAGCTGCGTGCCCAAACTGAGGACAATCTCCTGCTCCTCAGATCTACAGTGGGGTTTTGTTCCAGCTCCATAAGAAGCTATTTTCAAGGCTTGGCTATAAATTCATGACAAAAACCCTTGAAATTTACTATCCTGTCCTGAGATACCTATGAAATGTATGATAGTTTTTACAATTCATAAAGTAAAATAAGGATGATTTACAGCGTTCTGCAATGGCTGGTGACAGCCAAGGACACCCGTGGCACGCTGCTCTTGTACCACAGCCCATAAAAAATGCTGCAAGTCCTCCCAGAAAGGGAATCAAGCCCTCCCAGCACCCCTGTGGCTGTGGGAGCCGTCCCTGGGAGGTGGAGATGGGGTTTAATCTCCGTAGTTGTTCCTTTCCCTGCTCCTCACAGCCCCGGGGAGCTGGCAGGCTCTGCACAAGGCAGGGATTTACCTCCTGCTCCCTCTGTCCTTCTAAGGACCAACACAAGGACTCACACAACTGGGCTGAAGCTGCAGAGTGAGAGTTTTCCTGAGATCAGCCTCATGCTGGTGCTGGTAAATCCCAATTTGCTGCTTGGCTCAGGAGAAGGGACCGTGTTAGGAGAAGGAACAATCCCATATGCTCCCATCCGTGTCACAGGGGATCATAAAATCACTCCATCCACTGCTTTCTCCAAGCTGGATTTCCTTCCTTCCTGAGAATGAAGTGCCTGCTCTTTTCCTGCAGAAATAGCTCCTGTGAGGGCACAGGGACCAGTGGACAGCAATCCCTCAGCTTTTTTTACATCCAAACTGTCACAACAGAGCAACCTCACCTTATTTACGCCATCAGGGGAATAAACTCTCTTTTCATCCTTCCATGGCCTTGCCTCCAGAGCTGTGCAGACATCACCTCCACTTTCCAGGCATTTTCCACAGCTACCAGGAACAAGAGAGGCTGATCCAGGCAGAGATTGTGTCGTCCTTTTTCCAAGTAGCTGAGAAAGAGGAACAAAGCAGTGCCACCTTTTCCAATGGTTGTGAGAATCTGGCTGCCCTTAATGGCAGAAGGAGGGAGCTGCAGGGGGCTCCTCCTGATTTCTGAGGGATACCAGTGGATCAGGGCTGCTTGGCAGGGTAACACCTGGAGGAATGACCAGTCCTACCCCAGGCAAACCATTTTCACCACTTGTTCATACCCTACAGTTCCTACCTGCCATATTCTATTATTGGCTGTGCCTGCCCCAATATCTTCAGGACCCCACTCTTTCCTCTATCTCCAACCTGGTGAAGAAGATTCTACATTTAAATTCCGTAAGTGAACCTTTTAAAAAGTATTTCATTTCAGACACACCACAAAATCGTTACTAATAACTTCATGTAGTTTATAAAGCCAGGGACAAGTCTGTGCTTTGAGAACTGAGTTCATCACAGGACCTCAGTGAGGTGGAGTTGTCAGCAAACAAATGTGGCAGTGGCAGTCATAGGAGGTACAGGTCATTCCCTCAAACTCAACAGGTGAAGCAATGATTCTTTCTGTTCTCTGTCTTCGTTGGCTCGAGGAAGGAAAGATGAAGGGCTTTGAATGATCATCTAAAACTTATTTTATCCAGGATTATCACAGCAGCAGCACATTACCTCTACCTGCAAAAGGAACTTCCAGTTGCAAGCCCAGAACTGCCACATCCCAGCCTTAGTTTTGCCCCAGACAAAGTGAGCTACCCAGCATTTCCTCTCTGCTGCTTCATTTGTTAAAAAAAAAAAAATAAAATAAAACAGTGAAACCAATCACCCTCACTTAGAGCCCTCCCTCAAGTTAAGCAATGCAAGGGTTAACTGGATAATATTTTAGTGAGCTTTGAAAACAATGTCTGACGATCTAATGCTCTCTTTCCTCGACAGATGGCTTAGAAGAAATCTGGGAAGCCTTACCCATGGAAAAAATTACTAGCCTTAAGAACAATTCATATAACATATCTGAACACATGGCTGCCTTTCAACACTTATGCTTAAACTGGGAATAGGATTCAAAAGGCACCATCCCTGAGGAGCTTTTCTCTTTGCAAAGATCCCACGTTGTAGCTCTCTTCTCCCTCTCCTCAAACGCAGCCTTGCCTCGCTGTTTACTGAGCTGAGGGACTAAAATAAAACCAGCATCTCCATTACCTTATACAATGTTGAAATACTGCTTGGTAATTTTACAGATAAGAACTTACTACTACGAATGAATGGCCTCTAAGTATTATGAGTGTTGGCAGAGTAGATGAAGTTTTTCCAACAAAACCAGCTTGGGGAAAGAACATAAGAAAATGTCTCAAT
>VXAC01006134.1:199062-296967 GCA_013399225.1 Rhipidura dahli | reverse complement strand
AAAAAAAAAAAAAAGGCAAAGTTTTGCAGCTCCCTGACACTAATATTTAATCAAACTAAATTCAAGCACATATTTAAATAAAATTATTTAGATAGAAACAGCATAAAAATGCCAAGAAATATTTCCATTTGATCTCTTTTGTTCATTGCTAAATAAAATCCTTTTACAATTTCTCTCAACTACAAAGCAACAATAAAATTGACAATCTACCCAAGTGTGAAGAATTTGGGTGTTTTCAATAATCCAAACCATACCTTCTACCTGCCCTCACCCTTAAACTTTGCCAGTGCCTGCCCTGTGCCCAGGTATGGGCAGCCTTTGCCATGGCACCTCGTGTCCCACAGCCCTGCTGATTCTTCAATCCCACAGAACTGCAGACAATCCCATTTGCTGTTCCCTGCACTGATTGCTGAGGGTCCCTGGCTGCCCTGCGGATCTTTGATAAGCACATATCATTGAGGTGATGCACACGCTGCCCATCACTGTAAATTCTCACCAGTGCCTTCCACAAACCTGTGGCTGCTCCTGCAGAAGCTCCCAGGGCAGCAAACGCTGCCAGGGGCTGTGCCCGAGGCACCTGGGGACAATCTGTGTTCAACCAGCTCCTTCCAGCTGCCGATGGCCCCAGCGGGCTCTGGGCAGATGGTCCTGCTGGGAGGGCTCCGTGCTGCTCTGCAGCCTCAGGGAGCTCCTGGAGCCCCAGCAGCCCTCCCCTGCCACAGCCCCTGCAGAGCCCGAAACCCACCCGGGCTCTGTCCAACCCCCCAGCACTGAAGTGACACCTCGGGGTGACCACACCAAGCTCAGGCCTGCAGCTCCTGCAGGGTCTGCCTGGCCCCAAACCCAACAGCACCACAACCTCAGCGGGATGGACTCTGCATCCCCTGTGCCCTGCTGAGTGCCCCTTCCCATGGCTGCGTCCCAGAACCCCATCACAGCCACACCCACCCATCCTGGGGACACCACCCACCCTGGGGACACCCACCCATCCTGGGGACACCCACCAAGTCTGGGGACACCCACTGCACCAGCACATGCTGCAGCTTGAGTCTCTTCCCAACCAACACCTTCACCTACACAGCCCCAAAACACCTCTGTCCCTGCCACACACACCCCACTCCTGCCTCACACACCCCACTCCTGCCTCACACACCCCAGTGCCCTGGGTTTTATTTGCTTTATTTATACCCATGCAAAGCCACCCAAGCACAGCTCTTGTCCAGTCCCACAGTGCCACTGGTTGTTCAGGAGTGCTGCTGGGGGCAAACGGAGGTAAGGGAAGCTAAAGGGACTCTGGCTTTCCTTTGGCTGTGCCTATTCCCTCCTTTCCTTTCCTGTCTCCCTGCTCTCCAGCAGATCAGCATGCACTGCCACCTCCTTCTTTTCCATATCCTGAGTTCCCAGAAGCTGGCTCTGAGCATAACTGATCCCAGTTCCCAGGCACTCTGAGGAAGCAGGGAACAAGCCAAGGGAACTGCTGCACAGAGGCTGAAGGACAGAGAAGCCCTCCATCCCCCATGCTGCACACATGGAGCTGAATGACAGCCAAAAATGCACTGCAAATAGACTTCCTCCCTCCTGCTACCCTTGCACAGCACGAAAAATCCTCCCAAGGAACCCAGGGGCTCGAGGGGCACATTTACCTCTGCTTTGGGACATCTCTAAAAAACCTCTGCCGGCAACATTGTTCTGTGACAATCAGTAGCACAAGCACCAGTCTGGCCACCATTCATCCCATTTCCCTTATCCAAGGTCCCCTTTTTCTTCTTTTTAGTCCTTCAATATTTGACTTGTGGCATTTCTGAGTAGCTTGTGGACACAAAGTCCCTCCTCACGCAGCAATATAGTAATGGCTGCAGGGCTGAACTGTGCTGGCACCTGGTTTGTCAACGGGTGCCAGGAAACAGTGACCTGAAAAATCCTCCTCTGCAAACCCCCTGCAGGGTCAGGAGGATGGATAAACCTTCTCTTCTCACTAATTTTCTAACAAAAAATAACCAGTGGGAAGCATTTACTGCCCGACCACGAGCTGTTTGCTCTTCATTCTTCTGTGATTATCAGAAAATCGTTAATTTTTCTTGTGGCATTTCCAAGTGAATAAGAATAAAAGAGCAATGACAACACGGGCAGGAGTAACCAGCAACAAAATTGAATCTCTAGTTTAATTATGTGAGACTCAGTGAAAGGACTCATCTCTTGCCCCCAGTGTTGGTGTTTCTTTAGACAGCCATGCACAAAACCAAGGGAAAAGTCTGGTGTGGCAGCCACGGGGGCTGAAGAAACAGAAACCAGACACTGCTGCAGGGACTCCTGACAATAAACACCTAAAAGCAAAGGGGAAAATGAAGGCACACAAATCCAGAGAATAAACAATCCCTGGCCTTAGTTTATTCCTGTGACTCTCCCATATTCAGAAAAACACCTCCACCCCCCCTGGTGGGGATTAGATTGGTAGGAATCCCCCAAGTGTAAAACAGGGTGTTCTCCACTAATCTCGCTGGATGGACAGGCAGCATCACAACACTAATCTGGGGCAAACAAAGCAGCTCTGGGTGAGCCAGCTGAGGGGGCACAGAATCCTTGATTTAGCAGACATGGCCTTCTAATAAACACAAAGCCAATCTGTCCTTAATGTGTTTAGGTGACCTCTGAAGCACCAAGTTGCCTTTCAGTGGTCTCGTGCAGATTGCAATGCAATTAATAATCTGTAAATCACAGCAAACAGAAAAACACAATTGCTTTGCACAGTCAAAGAATCAGATCCTCTTGTACTAGAAACCACATTGTATTTTACATTTATGTGACTTCTTTCATTCCATAGCCATATCATAAGCCTATAAAAACCTTTTCATTAAATTAATGCTCTATGTCTCCTTCATCATGATGTGCCTGATTAAAATGCCACTATATATTTTTTCCCCCTTTCTTAAAGGCCTAATCCCGTAATACTTTATAAAGATCTTATGTGGAGATTGAGCTCTTTTTTTCCCCCAAACCCTTCATCTTATTCAGTTTGATTAGGGTCATGGGGCCAGGCTCATCCCAAGCATAATTCCACCAGAGCCAAAAGAGCCACTGCGCTGATCAGAGCAGAGCACAGAAGCAAACATTTGGTGCCCTACATTTGGCAACACAAAAGGATAATGTTGCATTTATTCCCTTTTCAGGCTGAACCACACTTTGATAGATCATTTGAGATGCTAATGAGCCAAACAGCCTTTTACAAGAGTAAATACTCCAAATATAACATGCTCCTCTAAATTATCTCCCTGTTCTCCATCTTTTCTCCAGACCTGCCAGCCACTGCCCCAGTGAACACTTGGGATGTGATGTGCTGCTGAAGCTCTCAGGATGGAAATTACCTCGTGCAAGTTGTTTGAACCAATCCATCCGAGACTGAGCAGCTGGAATCTCCCCCTCTGCTTAAAAGGCAGAATTCACCAGGATCATCTCAAACATCTTTGTCTCCCTACCGACCATGCAGCAACTTTGCAGTAACTTACAGCTCGTTAAATTGTCCAGTTCTACATGTACCAACTCTGTGCATATAATTTGAAATAAAGTCACCTAAGGACAAAAGGACTATTAAATATCATTTTTTTTTTCCACTTGCCCACCCAAAATCTTTCCCAGAGTGCTGTAATTCCTGTCTTGTCTAACAAGGAGGCCTCGCGCACGGGGGCTTCACTGAGCAATCCACAGCTCTTCCTCACGTGGGATAAAAATGAAAAAAAATGGAAGCTTAAAGGAAGAAGGGATAAGAAAACTGTGAAAGTCCTTGGAGCTGCACTGTGTCTGAACTGCAAATATTTATAATTTTTATGTCATCCTCTAAAACCTGGACTTTGTAATCCATTCTATTTAACATCCTCTTTTAGGAGGTTGATAGTCCCCATTCACTTCACATACTCCAGGTTTACTGCTTTCTCATTCTGCTAATAATAAAAAGGTGCCACAGATAATTAAAAACAAACTCAGTCCCAGCATTCATTAAAGAAGAAAATATGAACTTCTGAAAAGCTGTCACATACAATAAAGCAGCCCTATCTGCCCAGAATTACAGTGATTTCAAACGGATAAGCCTGGAGAACAAAATCCACCAAAATGCAGTTAAATTAATTGCTGTTTTACAAGGGGGAGCTTAAAAATGGAGTAATTAATTGACCTACTGCTTGTGACAATTTCCTCATAGTTAACAACCACTCCTGCAAAAGATGAAAGAACAGCCCAGTTCCATTTGAAGAGAGGTGAATTCAATCAGTGCAAACAGACAGAGTTTCTGTGACAGGGGAAGTGTACAGGAGAAAATAAAGAATATCCATGGAACTGGATAAATTCCAAACTCACTTTCATCTTTGCGACCTCACTGCACCCAACAGCATTATTTCAAATTAGGACTGTGCTTCTCCCAGTGCCCTGACTTTGGGAATATTTAGCCCTGGGCTCCCAGTCACCTGGGTGGAGAACTGTAATTTGAAACTAATTTAAAAAGTCATTTTAGTAGAGGAGATTTGGAAAAATATACGGGTTTATTCACTATAGGGACATTTTATTTACTTGTTCATTACTCTGAAACAGATTGTGCAAAATACCTTGAAACAGAGTTTATTAACATAGCTGCAATTGCCTAGTTTGTCATGCACAGAATTCCTAATAATTTCAATTAATTCTAAAAAAAAAAAAAAAAAAAAAAACAGAAACAACCAAATAAACCAGAGATTGCACTCATATTCCAAAGACCTCCAGAGCCTGTGAAAATATCCAGGCACATTGTGTGAGTGCTGCCAGGAGTGTGGAAAAGGCACAGTGGGAACACAGATCCATCGGGGTTCACAAGGAGGAACACGTGGGTGCAGAGCCTCACAGCAGGAATCAAAGAGTGACAAATTATGAGCAGAGCACCTATGGAAAGGACACTGCAATCCTCGGGGCTCCTCTGCCTCCTGGACCATAACAACTGGCCCACCTGGTGCTGGCAGGGTGAGGGGAAGCTGAGCTGGATCTTCCTAAGTCCCAGAGGATTTTTGGAAGCCTCCTTGTCCCATCTGGGGTGTCAAAGAGGCACCAAGAGGCCTCCTAGAAACAGAGCCCAGCCAGGAGTGAGGGAATAAAGGTGGGGATTTATTGGAAAGCCCTTCAAAGGTACCCCTGGGGAGCCAGAGCTGCTGCCCAGATGGGCCCCGAGATGGACCCTGAGAGGCCACGAGTTCTTCCCACTTTTATAGCTTTGGTTCATTTGCATCTCAGGGTTCATTCTCCAATTAAAGCTGCAGTTAATGATGTCATTCCCCTCAGCTTGCCCCTCTCAGAGGCTCTTTGGTTGATACTTTTTGGGCCCAGTTTGGGCTGGGTGTCCTTGGAGAGCAGCCCCGGAGAGGCTTTGCTGTGTGTGCCCAGCACAGAGAGCAGCACTGAACAGAGAACAGGAAACTCCAGAGTTACACACTGGGCACTGCAGGGTTTGGAAAAATAGAAAAGTTAAAACCTGAAGCATCACTAGGTGTTGGGATTTCCATGGCAGTGCAGGGTTAGGAAAAGGGGAAACACAACAGACACAAGATGTGAGCGCACCAAAGCTTCACAGCACAACGGAGCCCTCTGTCCTCCTCCTCCCCTCCTGGGGATCCCCAACACTCAGCTGGGATGTTTGGCTGCCACTCAGAATTGACTGACTTTGGAAAATGAGCAGTGACTCCAGTACAGCTCCTTCTTAGCTGTGACTATTCCAAGTAGCTTCATGTGGACTGTTATCCTCTCCATGCATTGCCCAAACTCGTGTTCACGCAGCTCTCCCCTGCTCCTGCTCACTTCTCTGAGATCCTCTGGGGTTTTTCTCACTTATAAAGTATTTGATGGCTCAAAAGAGTTTTGTGTCACCTGCAAATTTGGAGATCACTTCAGTCTCCAGATCATCAGGGAAAAAAAAATCATCTTTTTCCAGCACCAGAGGGCAGGGCTGGATGGGATCTTGGTCAGGAATTGTTCCCTGGCAGGGTGGGCAGGCCCTGGCACAGGGTGCCCAGAGCAGCTGGGGCTGCCCCTGGATCCCTGGCAGTGCCCAAGGCCAGGCTGGACACTGGGGCTGGGAGCAGCCTGGGACAGTGGGAGGTGTCCCTGCCCATGGCAAGGGGTGGGATGGGATGGGCTTTAAGGTTCCTCCCAACCCAAACAGTTCTTTAACCATCATGTGGCATAAGACAAGCTCTGGCAGCAGGACACAGACTCTTCCCAAACCAAGCAGTGACCATTACAGTCATTGTTTCATCTGAGCCGAGAGCAACAGATTTTTTATGACTTTCATTCAGCCTCTGGTGCATAAACTCACAGCCTTTTTAAACATGCAAATATGTTATATGCCCCCCAAATCCTTTTTATTCTCATCCAGTACTGCTATCTTCATGCAATTCCAGCAGCCACAGGAGAGAATTTCCCCCAACAGAAGCAAACCTTGTCCTGCCAGATCCCATTCATTTCTCTGCTCAGTGACTTTATTCTTTAGATGAGCCCCTCCACCTCCCTGGGGACTGAGGTTGTGCTTATCAGGCCTTTGTCCCTCTCTAGGACTCCACCTAGAGCCTGCCTTGAAGCTTCAATGTGAATTCCAAGGAATCAACATGGGTGGACATTCTGGTTTGGAGCCAGATTTGACAGAAAACTCCACAATTACAGGTATTTCAATCGTAAAAATTCCTCATATTTGTAAAAGAAAGTAGAAGATGTTTGTTTAATATAATTTTTCTTACAGTTTACAAGCACCTAAAGATTTCAGATCAAAAGTGGACCCTAACAAAGAATGCAAATTTCACAGCTGTGAGAAAAATACAAGGTGTGAACAGCTTACAAATGTGGGGGAAGTTCTCTCAATGCTGTGGGTTTATCCCTTAAAAATATTCTAATTCTGTGAACAAGAACACTGGAAATCATCACAGTTTCTATGAGTTTTTTTAGTGCTATGTCAAGGAGTTTGATGACATCCTGATTCAGTGGTCAGGAGATACCAGTGTGTATTATTTTTGTAATTTAAGTCAATAAATTTAAGTCAATTTAAATATTAGTGATCCTTTAATATGAAATATCATAAAATCCTCTTAAAACAAGTGTAATTTGGGGGTCTTGGTAGATGTTTGGGGATTTATTGGTTTTGTTTCTTTTTAAAGCTTAAGTCCACAAACATATGAAAAAAATGTACGAAACCAGCCCAAAATACACCAGAAATTTTATTTCCATGTTTCAGTATTCTACTGTTCATTCCTCCCTTCCACACACGCTCAAAAAATTGAGTCAGTGGATTTTCCTTGAAGAGAGTTATTACAAGATGTAGATAAGAGCTGATGTTTTCTGGTGGGCAATGGTTGTGGAATATGCACCACCAGATCAGATCATTTAATCAAACACAAACCTCAGAGGCTGCTCCAGCCAAGGATTAATTGCACTGACTCGAGGCAGACAAAATACATTCTGGCACTGCTTCTGACAGATGAGAATAAAACAAACAATAAGGATCAGCTTGCAGCTAACAATATGCAAAATTAAAGAATATAGCAATTTTAAACTTTGATGGGAGCGCTGATTAGCTTTTGTTCTAAAAGCTGCAAAGAGGAGCCTTTGCTGTGAATGTCATTCCCTACCCACTCAGCAGACAGGGGCAGGAGCCCCAGAACCTGCCCCTGACTCGCACAGGACAGCAGGCACCGGGTCAGTGCTGCCTGGCAAGAAGAGCTTTTGTTTTAATTGCTCAGAAGTAGAGCAGTGAGGAACTCAAATTATCTCTAAAGGCATCGGTGGCTGTGTAAGCTGATTATAATAAAGTGTGTCCTATGCATTTTCCATCTGAAGGTTAAATTCTCAATTAATTTTTCAGCGTGTTGCCATCTCAGCTGAGTGCAGTTGCTAATTGCAGTGAAACAATCATTTCCAAAAGCTCTGAACTCATGTGCTGGATTACTGACACAGACAGACATCTCTGACAGTGCTGAAGCCCAAATCATAATCATTGCAAAAACCCCAAATTCAAACACCAACATGACTTCTCAGATTTTTTTTTTATTATTATTATTTTTTATTCTGGAAATGTAAAGATTTGTTATTCTTGCTTATGTTTATCCCACATTTTTCAGACTCGTTTATTTTTTCTCTTGAAAGCAAAAAACTTCAATAGCCAACACCTTAAATACTCTTCCATAAAATTTGTAGGGAATAAAGAGAATGCACAAGGCAATATTTCAAAGTTGAGTACCTGAATGAATTTTATCTACAAATAATCGGCTTAAAAATCTAATCTACCGCAAACCCAGAATTAACGAGCATCCCACTGATGAAGAACACTCCAGAACATATTTTTCTTTGTCAAAAGCCTTTTAATAGCTGCCTACTGAACCTTTCACAGTTCTGTGCCAGTGGTCACAAATCATTTATTTTCTCGTGGCATTAAAAACTTCCAAGCACCTATAAAAATATCTGTATTCTCTACAGATTCCAGTTCCTTCTCACCCTACATCTCATCTAGGTCAGAAGCAGCTCTGCACCATAAGAACTTCAGCATTGTCCTGTGCCTCTCAGAGGTTTTGCTGAGCCTGTCTGAGCACATCCTTTGGTCCATAAATGACACCAGGGAACAGTGACACTGGCATGGAAACAGCTTCAAACCAGATGCCATCCTAGGAAGAAAGATTGCATCTGAGAAAGCACAAATTCTGATGGAACCCTCCCTGCCAGAGGCTGGAACCCAGAAGAAAAGCAGCCATTATTTAATGCAAATAATTTACTAAAACCAAAACATAGCATTTCCATGGCAGCACAGCTAAATTCTTTCATGGGCAATGGATACAAGTGAGGCAGCTTGGAATTTTCTCTTGTATCAGACAATTCAGGAAAAAAGGGAGGAAGTTTAGGCCTAAAAATATCATAGCAACCCCCAGCACAGGTGAGCGAGGCCAGGGGTCCCTGCCCAGCTTCCCAGGGCATTCAGTCTGCCTGCTCAGAACAGTTCCCACTGGTGGAAACACACCCTCACCTTCAGAGAGCTGCAGGTCCTTAAAGGGACTCTTTGTCCATTTTTAAATCAAATTGCAGGTGAGCAGACTGCAAACTACAAAACAAACAGTGTTTTAATATCGTTAAAATACATAAATTTCTTAAATTATCTCCCAAAGATCTCCAGCGAGTCAGTTAAAATGGATAAACTGAGGCACGGAATGCATGGAGGGATTGGGGGTGGATTAGGATGGAAAGCTCTGCCTGGGGGTCTCTCAAGTTCCAAAGGGTCGTTCCAGCCCACAAAATGTCCCCTTTGTCCCCTGTGCACCCAGGCAGCCAAACCCCCCCACACACTGACTCCAACTACAACTTCCAGTGCACATAAAGAAACTACGGCTAAAAAAACCCCAATAAATGAGTTTTATTATTTATTTAATATACAGGGCTGTTAATTAACATAGGGGCCCTTCAGCTATGCTGGCTGTTTTGAGAGGATTTGGGGATTTTTTCGGTTGTAAGCCACATAATTTCCTTACATTTAGACAACATGAGCCAAATTCTGTTGCTGACTCACCAGTGTTAATGAGGGAAGGCCAGGCCTTCACACTTTTTTGAAGCTTACATCTTTATTATCCCTTTATTTACTCAAATACAGTGATGAGACAAAAAGAAAAAAAAATCACAAGTAAAGAGTACAAAAGAGGGAGGAAAAGTCTGGGAGGTTAAAAAAAAAAAAAAACCACATTAAAAAGATTGTAGGGCAGTAAGAGTGGAAAAAATTACCTTAAAATAGTATCACATGAGGTAAGTTTTACATCCAAAGGTGGATTATAATTTTGGGTTTTACATCACCTAACTGGGTTTGTTTTTACAACCCACCTGCTCTCCTGTATAGCTGTGGAAAGGCTCCACAGTGTTAGGCCATTAATCTTGTGACCCTTAAAACATTTCTTTGTTTAAAACTACGAAGAAAGACCTTCAGTCAAGCGCAGTTGCAATCAATGGAGAAAACATTAATCACTTGAGAAGTGGTGTTTTGAGACTCATGAAATTGAAATGAATCACAATATGAAAAATGCAATTATTTCTAAGGGCTTTGTTTTGTTAACATTCAGTCACTCCATCTGCTCTCCTTGCTCGTGTGTTTTGAGGGGGAGGAAGGGGCTCCAGTGCTGGTTTGGTGCTGGGTACCTGCTCCCTCCATCGTCCCCTGAGCAATTCCCACCTCGTGGCAGTGCCCGTTCCCACTCTTTATCTTCCCCTCCAGCACCTCAGCTCTGTCCCACACACAAACAAGCCTGGATTTCCCCGTGGCACAGCAGGATGATTATCTGTCCTTTTGTGAGAGGTTTTTTTTTGTTTGAAGAGGCTCTGCTTTCCTTGGAGAGCCACTAAGACAAGCATTCAACCTTGGGATAAATGAAGAATTCTCTTTCTGACTATTTATTGACCTATTAGCTTTGAAAGGCTTGTTCATCTAATAGGCCTGGGTCCTGCAAAGGACTCAATAAATTGGTGTTCCCAGCAATGTGCCAGTGAACCAGTTTGCAAGTACAGTTTGGGAGAAGAGGAGAAGCCAGATGATGATTCCTGTGACACCCCTTCTCCAGCAAAGCAGCCCAGGCTGGGCAGAAAATCAGCCCTGACTTCCTGACAGCCAGACCAGAGCACCACATGGGACATCAGCCCAATATGTGAGAGTCTGTGGGGATAAGTGGGGGCTATCAGAGCTAGGCAAGTGTGATGGACATGACAGACATATTTGAAAACATCTGGCAGAAAATGTTCCAATTTTACTGATGGTAAATAATCAAAAGTTTAATGCAAAGGGAGAGCTCAATTATTTTGAATAAAGTATTCTTTTACATGCTAGTAAGTCATGAACTCATGGGCAAAGTGGTCCAAGGAAGGAGTTGGGTTTTGTCTGGAGCAGAACCATCAGGCTGGAGTCACAAAGGAGAACTCTGGATTTCTCCTGTGATGGTGATTTTGTTTGCAAAGTGTGACGAGTGCCTGGCTGCCTTTCCTCAGAGAGCCCAAGATCCCCTGACAGACAGGGCCTTTCCTTTCAGGCTGGCAGATTTGCCTGGGATTCCCAGCAGCACAGGGGATTCCAATGGACACAGCCTGTCCCTCCCAAATTCCACACAAGTTTTGCCACACAAGCAGCAAAGGACAAGTCCTCTGCCCACAGGTGTCAGCTCCTGCAGCACCAGGGCAGCTCAGCAGCTCTGTCAGCAGCACTCGCAGGGATTTCTCCAGGCCACACTGCGAGACCAGCAATCCCTGCCTATGCTCAAGCATCACAGGATAGTTTCCTTTCCCAGGAAATAAATACCTCTGAAGAAATGCATAGATTGCAAATACAGATTGAGCAAAGGATGCCCTCAGCTGGAAGCTCTAAGGGCTGCTGTCCTGCACAGTGGCACCAAATGAAGCGACACAATGACTTCAGCTCCAGGTAGGGAGGTGCAGCAATCTCCCTTGGGAATCCTGAGCTCTCAAAGGATGCAAAGGCATCAAGGAGCTGTGATTGTGGCCATCTGTACCAGCCCTCCGACCCCAACACAGCAAAGATGCAAAATAAACAGCAACAACAACCAAAAAAAGGAAATAAATTACTCCTGGCACTATTAAATCAGTCTGCCCACAGACCTGGGATAAACTAAATTCCCAAGGAAGACAAGAAGATCTTTGGAATCAGATGAAAATTCTGTCAAATGCCAGACAGAAAATTGTGGTGACACCACCAAGCCCAGAAACCCCTTCAGCACCCTCGGGCCACAGGAGCCGTGGGTTGGTTTGAGGGGTTTTATCCCCTCCCACCGTAAGACTTAAAACTGATTACTCCAAAATAAACACAACATGTGGCTTAAATCTTACAGCCAAAAATGGGCACTACCAGAAATGGTGAACTTAGAAAGGATAAATCAGGAAGGAAAGGTCTTTGCTATCTAGTAGAAGAATTCAGCTTTTGAGGACAAATCTGGAAACCACCTTGCACTGTAACAAAATAACATTAATTTGGTGGGGTTTAAAGAGTTAGAAGTGGCTTTTGAAGCAGTTTAGGCACATGTAAAATTCATTTGCCTGAAGGTCTCATGTTCTATACGGAACATGACAAAGAAAATGTAAAAATATGTATTTCTGTCAGTTCTCTTCCTGGAAAGGCCTTCAACTGTACAGGGACTAAACTTCCCTCTCTGCTACTAAATTAACCAAAGAAACTCAAGCTGAGTCCTGCAGTCATTTGTCATACTAATCTCCTGTGCAGAACTTTCCTCATGGCCCAGACTCCAGGGTGTCAGTTTGAAACTTTCCTCTCTAAACAGCCATGATTGAAGGGTACAGAAACCTAACTGCGAGCTCCAAACACAGAGCTCCTGTTCTGCCACAGATGCATTCACCTGATGCTTTGAGAATCCATTAATTTAAAAAAATTAAGATTTCATTTCTTCAGAAAAGGCAAATTCACACATATGCAGATATAGAAGCACTTTTGCTATAGAGATCAAGGCAATATTTGCAAAATAATGTACATATTTGTCCTCACTTTTTGATAAACATGCCCATTTTTTTATTTGTTTTTTTTTAAGGTAGTGCTCAATAAATTCTCACCCTCCTGTGGCTGCACTGCAAATCCCTCCCTTTCACTCAAGGTCTGTGTACTAACCTGGATATTGCTGTCAGAGCTTACCAGGGATTTATAGAAGGCCACATTACATCGCTGCAGAGCTGTGGTTTCTAATTTCATTTACACATCACAAAGTCCCCCGTGCTAAAGAGCAGCACGCAGAACTAGAGGCCAAATCTGGTCACTGAACCTAATGCTTATCTTTTGCTAATTATTTTCAAATGACATGTAATGGAAATAATTTATTTGTTGGCCTATTTTTGTCTCATTAGTAACACTTGTAATTTCAATTAGGTTAATTAAGTAAAGTCCCACCAAGCAGGCAGCCTCAATCTTTTATTCCTTGCAAATTTTCCTCCTTCTCTGGTAAGTCTAGCAGAGCTTTTGGTGTTGGATAGGAGGGGTTTGGGTGGAGGATGGTGACAGTTGTTTTATTAAACACAGGGATTTGCTAAAGCCTGGTGGGGGCAATCCAGCCATCAAATGAGAAATGCAACTGAGAAGAAGGAAAAGGGAAAAGGTGTGAATAGAAAAAATCCACAGGGGAAGAAACGATGCAAGGGATCACCTGTGAGGAGAAACGTGCTCACGGTGGCTTTGCTGTGTGAAGGATTGCTGTGTTTTACACAAAACAAACCCCAAATTTCAGCAAGACATTTTGCTTTAGACTAAGGGCAGAGTGGAACCTGTAGCACAAACAATTCCAGCTCTGACTCAGAAAAAAAAAAAAGTTTCATTTGTTTCATTTTCCTCTCCGCATAAGTCATAGTGCCCAACCTGTTTTGTCCTCTGAATTTGTGGATCAAAGGCCCACTTGGTAAGGATTGCTCCTGCATATGAACTCACCAAAGATCAGCTGGAAAGAGAAGCAAGGGGCTGCTTTAGTCTGCCAGTTCCAAACCTCAGCTGCAGAGCAGAAATAATGATCTCACTGCCTGCCACAGAGCTGTGGGAAGCTCAGCACTACTTTGATATGGGACATTATTTCACGTACACATAGTAAGTGACAAGCACCAAAAAAAGAGCAATAATTCTTAGACAGTGAGTAGATGCTTTATTTAGAGCTTTTTTCAGCCTAATACCTCGTGTAACAGGGATTTCACCAAAGCCACCTTCAAACAAGGATTAAAGCAGGGAAGTCTATTTGTGTGCAGCTCTGCAATGACTGCACAGCAGCAGCCTGTGTGTTCTAAGGTCACACCTCACACTGGAGACCCCACAGCACATCTGACAGGATCGTGGGATTAAAGCAGCATAATAAGGATAACAATGTAAAGAATAACAGCCTATTCACTGCTCTGGGTGAGTGCACAAATTGAGTCTTGGACACAAGCCCTGCACGCTGTACAAAAATCCCTGTTAAAGATATTAAAGATATTAAAGTGGGCTGCAACAACTGCCCACGGACTGGGCTCCACAGTACACCCAGCTCTGCACAGGTATGGCTAAGAGTTTACTTTTGAAAGAAAATGTTGGAACAAAGAGGCATTTATTCCTTTGGCTCCTTCCCTCCACAGTGCAAGCTGTGGCCAAGCAAACACCCAACTGCCTTTATTTTTAATAAGTGCTTACGTGGGGATAACTGGGTACTGCTGGAAAACTTCAGACAGCTCTTGGAGCAGATGGAGGCTTTACAGTACCTGAACTCTGCTAAATACTGTTCTTAACACTGATCTGAATTTTAATTCTCGCTGTCATACCAACCAGGTAAACCTGAATTAATTCTATTCTACCCAGTGACAAATTGCCAGGCCTGCATTCTGTTTTTATTTATCTTGAGATTTTTATCTATTTCTAACTCAACCTCCATTGAAGACTATGCTTTATCTAAGACCTAGATCTTTAGCCAAAATAAATAATAAGTGATATTTTATCTTAGCAGCTCCTGAAAATTTTCTAAACGTTATTAGGATGAGAGGTAAATTCAATTTTTATCACCTAATCTTCAAGCATAACAGCATCACTGGTACAGTTATTTGATTTCTTGATGGTATTTTCTCTTCTGTCACAGTGTTGTGGTAAGTCCAGACACTCAGGAGCAAGGGATTTAAAGTCCTGGGGGAAAGACAGTGATAAATGTTGGTAAGGGAGGATATTCTGGAAACATCCCGTCCTCTACATGGAGCCTCAGCACTGTGGGTGCATCTCAACAGGAAAGGATATCCGTGGATAATCCTTTCTTTGGGATCCATTCCAAATTTACAATATCATCTAAGTCAACTTGGAGCAAAACTGTAGCCCTGGGGATTATCTCAGGAGATTTGATTGAAATCCACTTTTCTAGAGAAACTCTTTAGCATTCTTTGGGAATCAAATACAAGCCAGCCTTATTTTCCACACCTCTCACCTTGCATTTCTCTGTGCTCCTGATAGTCTGGCATCAAATGCTCTACAAAGGAGGAATAGCAACCCACACACGTTGAGTTTTAATTTTGCTAATCTCCAGTTACAGCCCAAAAGACCAAAACCACTTTGATGCCACTGTACCCTCGCTGAGCTTTTTCAAGGACTATGCCCTGCAGAATAGGATGGACTTCTAACACATTTTTTTAGAAATGAGGTGAATTCCAGGATTTTTCTACTGTTCTTTGTGGAAATCCATGTTCTAGCATGGGGAGAAAGGATTGGGGGGGTGTCATCCTTCCTCATCCCCCTTCTCTCAGAGCAAAACAGAGTGGGTTCATAGGGGAATTAATGCATTTTTATCCCACTTTGGCAAAAGCAGAGCAGCCATCTAACAATCAAATAATGTGCCAATGCTTGTGAAACAGACCTGCCTATCATACTGATGCCTTTAGAGGCCTCCTAGAAACAGAGCCCAGAGGGGAGTAAAGGGAATAAAGGTGGGGATTTATTGGAAAGCCCTTCAAAGGTACCCCTGGGGAGCCAGAGGTGCTGCCCAGATGGGCCCCGAGATGGACCCTGAGAGGCCACGAGTTCTTCCCACTTTTCTAGCTTTGGTTCATTTGCATCTCAGGGTTCATTCTCCAATTAAAGCTGCAGTTAATGATGGAATTGCCCTCAGCTTGCCCCCCTCAGAGGCTCGTTGGTTGATACTTTTTGGGCCCAGTTTGGGCTGGGTGTCCTTGGAGAGCAGCCCCGGAGAGGCTTTGCTGTGTGTGCCCAGCACAGAGAGCGGCACTGAACAGGGAACAGGAAACTCCAGAGTTACACACTGTGCCTTGTCTTTTGGGCTGCAGGGTTTAAAAAATATAAAAGTTCAAACCTAAGGCATCAGTACCTCCAAAACAAGCACCACAAAAACCAGGAAAGAGGCAACGTGGCACATCTGGATCAACAGCAGTGAGATCCTTGCACACGTGTGTCCTGTGGCAGCACAGGCTGCCACACAAGGTTATCATACATCCTTTATCTATAATGCTCCATTTTTGCCTATAACCAGTGAATAATAATAAATGAAGCAATAAATGAAAGCAATGGCTTTTAAGAACGTTGTTCGATCCTGAAAAAATGCCCTAAACAGCCTCATTTCTTTATTTTAAAACTGTCCTATCCCTGACTACAAACATAGGGGATCAAAAATTTGTATCACACAAAATATAAGGAGATACTTGTTCCTTAAACTGATGCTGGCTGGTTCAGGAGAGTCTTAGCTCTGCTAAACCTCTGAAATTAATAGGCCCTACAAAAGTTTGGACCAGCTGATGGGGCATAGATAAACAGAGATACACAAATGCAAAAGCAACAAATGCTGATCCTCAACTCAGAAAGCTCCAAGAATATCCCAATACCTCATTTAATGATAAATTTAGATTTTTAACTCTGCAATTCTTTTTCCACTCATGCTTTGCTGGTGTCTTCCTTTCAATAGGAGATGGCTCAAACAGAAGATACAACTAATTCCTGACTCCTGTTGCCACTTGCTCGCTTGACCTCAGTGATCCCAGACCTCTGAACTGACTCTAGGAAAAAACCCTTTAAGTGGCCTTTCAAGTGGTCTGAAATCTGCATGTGAGCAGAGATTAACCAATATCTTTCCCAAGCCCATGTCATTAAAATACTGAGCCATTTCTTGCTCTCCTTATCAAATGTTAATTATTGATACACAAATACTTCCAGCCAGAGATGCTCTTCAACATGCTCAGGGTTGATTCCCTCAATATTTCTTTTGGTAAGAAATCCTTGAGTGAAATTCTTCATATCATAGGAATTTTCATTATTTTGATAATAGGAATTTTCATTCTTTTGATAATAGGAATTTTGATAAGGATCTGACTTCAATTGAATGGGACCTGAACAGAGTAGGTTTGGGTTTGTTATCCTTTTGACTTCTTAAAGGTTTTATTCTTATGTCAATAAGGCTTAAAACTTTCCCATTATCTGGTGTTCTGACTCTGAACTTCTGAAAAATGTTAAATGGTTTTAACAATGCCAAATAAATGCATTCTCACAAAAGCATACAAAATAGCAATAATTTTTAATGGTATTATTATGTAAAAACACCACACTACTCATCAACATTTTAAGAGCTCATTGAAATAATGAAGTGGCTCCAGTTATTTCCATTAAAAGGTTTATAAATAATATCTGCTGTTTGCTGCCTTAGGAAAGCTTAGCTGGGTAATAACTGAAATGTCAATATATCTTCCTTGGGAAAGTTTCTACTTCTGAAAGCAGCATCTGGCTTCCTGTAGGAAGAATGTGGAATTCCCACCTGTAGGAAGAACATGGAATTCCCACCTCGTGCTCCTGCCTCACAATTTGAGCAGTGCAGCAAAGCAGTTCTTGCCATCCCCACTCAACAGTCTCTCCAATATCAAATAAAACCACATGTAAGGAAAAAAACCACCCCCCTATTTCACACTCACTCGTGTAAATACAACGTCTTTAAAGACACACACACAACCTTAGAGCCCTCTTGCCTGATTTCTCTTCCCTTTTTCATTTGAATCAACAGCAATCTAAGAAAGGGGGAACAAACAAGGCAAAGCATAACTCAGAGAGAAGCTGCTCCAACAGCATAATAAGAAATGATGAAGTGTCTGGTCCATCACCTCCATTGTTGTGAGCAGGCTCTTCATTATGCTGAAATCTTTCCTTACAAAGAGTTTTCAGTTCCATCACGGGATTTTTCATGAACAATTTAGGGGCTGACACTGCAGAGGAAAAGCAGAGCTTTCAGATGCCACCCTCTCTCACTATTTCACTGATGCATCTTCTCATTCCCATCGGGCTTATTCTCCTTCAGAGCCCCTTGGACACTCCGTGGAATCTTACTATTTATGGATCTGGAATGGTAATTGTTTCCTGTCAGAGACACACAGATGAGGAAAAATTCTGGGATGGAATTTTCCACAGCAAATCTGAGAGAGTAGGGAAGGAAAGGAGTTTAATCCCATACACCAAGCTGCCTCGCTCTCCCTTCAGTGTCCACACAAACGGTGAGGGCTTTTAGGGTAAAAACACATTGACCTTCCTCCTCCTCAGCTCCTCCTCTTTGCCCAGCTGGCCCTAAGTTCTGTGTGCTCCTATTGAAGAGTTTATGAATTCCTATTTTTTACCCCTTTCCCCTGGATCCAAACCTCTCAGGTGCTGATGAGTCAGAGGACATCCTGATGGAAAGGCAGGAGAGTTTTTGCTATGAAAACCAGGTCTGATTGAATTCATCTTCAGTCTCAGACATGCTGAGCAAATAAGGGCATCTTGTTCCCTGAAAACTGATGAGACTTTTCAAAATATGCCAAAATGAAGTACCCTGTATTTTTTTTGATACCTAATCGAAGTTGCACATCAAAGTTTGCAAAGGAGAGGAATACCTAAGGAGGGGAAAGAAGGTTTATTATTTAATAGAGTATAAAACTCTCTTAAGTCTTTTTCTACATCAAAATCTGTCAGATGGTTTTAAGGGTGAGATCTAGCGTGGCTGATGTCCTGATCAAAATTTCAGAATGGCATTTAAACATAAATGTCTGCAATGGCAAAACACAGAGATCACTCAGGTAGATGTGTTTGCTATTATTGCTGCATTTCTGCTCTCTGAGTGGGATTCATAACAGGAGAAGTCACAACAGAAAAACTCATCAGAACCCAGCACACTGGTGTGAGTCCAGTCCTCACTCATGTTGATTGGACAAAAATTTGGTCTCAAGTATTCTTATGCAAATTTCCTCTGCATGAGTTTTCAATGAATGTAAATTTGGCACTGCCATCAGTGTGAGTGGCCTGAAATAGATCTTCCCCACCTAGAAAACAGATGGCACCACAATGGCACGGATGGGAATGGAGAAGAAAGCAACACAACAAGAATGCAAAAGAGGTTTGGGTAGAAAACTGGTGATTCAAAGACAGGCAGAAGCCCTTGGCAAACAGAGCTCGGTGTTGGAGGCCAAGGCATGGGAAAGCAGGGAATTTGTGTTGCAGCACAACCCCAGGGCTGGGACTGCACAGGAGCAGCTTGCAGTGCTCCCTCACACACCTGGCACACCTTGAGCTGCTCCCAGCTCATCCCACAGCCACCTCTCCTCCACCCAGGGCTGTGGCACCACGGGGCAGAGCCTCACACAGGGACCACGCCAGGACCTGGGACCTGCCCAGGACACTGCAGCCCACACTGGCAAAGGTCCCTTCTCTTCAAAGCTGAGCACACAGGAGCTGGGGTTGGATCATCTGGCAAATGTGGCTGGATGTTCCCTAAAAGGTGATGCTCCCTGATTCCCACTGACCCTCTCTTCTGTGCCCATTCTAACAGGGAGCTGCACCCAGATCTGAACAAAATTTTAATTAGTTCAATGGCTTTATATATAAATTACTACTGAAAATGTTAGGACTATCAATGAAACATATTCCAACTTTTTACTTTTAAGAAATGTATATTTTTTTCCTCCTCCAAACTAATTAGGCTGATAATCCATGCTGCAAAACACAGCTGTTTTCCTGACACCTCCAAGTTCAGCTAACTCTGAACTCCACTTCATTGAACCCTGTCCACACTTGTTTCAATGGCAACAGACTGCAAACACAGAAAAATACCCACTTTAATTAACTTTTACTCCTTTCCAGGGGGTGTTAAAAGAAAACTAAGAGCTATTATAGAGACAAAGTGAGCGAGCCTTCCAGGCAGTGAAGGCTATTACATTCAATTGTTTGGCAACACTTCTGTTCAGGACTAACCATTTCAGAGACTTATGTTCTTAATAGAGCAGGCTAAAACTCTTCTGATGAACAATTTGCCATCAAAAACTGCTGATTTTCTGGATCAAAACGTTCTCTGGGAATGTTTATTCCACTAAAACTTGTGACAAGCAGGCGGGCTGGCTGGAGGGCTGGCAGCTCGCCTTGGAAGGCTGCCTGGGAGCCCGGCTGGCAGGGAGAGGCAGGCTGCCTGCCCAGCGTGTCCCTGCCCAGGGCTGCTCCCCTCCTCTCTCAGGTCAGCCACATTATGCATCATAAGCATTTCTATTAGCAAATTTGTCAACATTTCTAAGCAGAAAACACAATGGTTCAAAGCAGCGTGTTTCAAAATGTACTTCAGTAAGTTCAGCATGAAGATTCTCTCTTCTTTTTTTTTCAAGTAGTTTAACTATTTTCTTGTATGAGATATTTATATTTTTGTTCTAAGTCAAAGCAATAATAAAAAAACCCCAAGTGAAACACTGGAGCTCCTTCAGAATCGGAGCTCCTGGTTTCAACCCCACAAACAAATCCATATTCCCAAACAAAAGGCATACAAAGCTATAGTCTTTCCATAGACAGAATTTGAAGAGTTGCTGCACAATATTACCTTTGTTTTTCCAATAATGTAAGGAATTTATTAACTTGTCAAAGCTTAAGGATTTATGGAAAGCTTCACTACCTTTTCTTATTCATTCGAACCTGATCTATTCTTTTAAAAAGTGAACTATTTCCCTTATAATTACCACAGCTGACATTGGCAGGAGACCCCAAATTCAGGGTAGAGAGTTCAAGGGCCTTTGTTTCTACTTCATATTGTCTCCCTTATTTAATTATACTGACAGTAACAAACTTCTACCTCCACAGTCCTGACCACACTTAAAAGTGCAATAATTGTAACTTCAATTCATGAAAAACTTGTAGACATCACCCACAGAATAATCACTCTTAAAATTTCCAATCAACTAAAAGAAGTTACTCCATTATTGCTGATTTTATTTTTTATTTTTTTTTTTTTTTTTCAAACTTTTANTTTTTTTTTTTGGAACTTGAGCCACACTCCTATATAGATATTTGTACATTCTTTCATATGAGATGTATTTCAGCTTCTGTGTTCTGTACATAAGGCCAGAGCCATGAATACACCGAACAGAACCTAGAGAATTCACAGATTTGCTACCTGAGACATTTTACACCACTGGTTAATTGTTTCTGCCAGAAATAAAATGTCTTTTACCAATTTGACACCACCATTATGATCATCCCCACAAACATTCAGCAGCAGCAGGAGAAATCTGGATTTGAAAAACTAAAAACTGACTTAGAGCTGGTAAACATCTGTTTGTTTGGGGCTTTTTCTCTCCTGAAAAATCCCAGTTTCCATAATCTCCAGAAGTCACTGTTTGTGTTCAGAGCATTTAAAAATAACTTTTCCCTTGCCCCACGCAGCAGCTTTGCTCCCTGTGTTGCAAACACTAAATTTAGCATCCATGAACCCACATTGGGATGGAAAGGTGACACAGTGACGCCAGCAGGACATATAGATTAAGGAGTATTTATAGACCAAACAACCCAATAAACCCTTGCCAATATTGCCTGACCCACGAGGGAAGGACAAACCTGAAATTTGTCTGTGTGTTACTGCCACATATAAACTGAAATAAATTCTACCCTGCCAGTACCCAACTACCACGGAAAACACAACATCTACTGTTAACATGGTGGTTCTGCTGTGGGAGAAACATTAAAAAGATCAGGAATAACAGAAATAAAACACCTACTTGACAGTACTCCCATTGCAAGGAGTGGTGTTGGTGACTGACACAGAGAGCATTCACACAGTTCCACTTAGAGCCATAAAAATTACAAGAGAAAGAACTCCTAAATAAGGTATTTAAGCCTGCAGGTAAAAAGGTAAATATTCTATTCCCCTCTAAGTGTCACCTTCCTTTGAGTCAATATTGATTCAAGCTTCCTATCACAACTGTATTTTTTTAATAAAATAAAGCCAGTTCTGGAGTTAATCCCAACCAGGCTTTTGAAACCCGAAGAAGAAATGTCATGAACATTTCAAATACTGAAAGATTCCATAAAACCCAGTTTGTGTTGGGTGTCCACCACTTAGTTATCCATCAACTCCCCACAGGAACTGAGGGGTAACTTTACTGGGCATTATTCAACAGCCTCCATGGGATGCAAACTCTAAATCTGAGCTTTCATTCAGGGCAACAGGGCAGGACCCTCCAGTCATCCCACCTTGTTCCAGGTGGGAACAGCAAAGGAGCTCCTGAATCCCACCTGGACAGACAGAGAACAAGGTTCTGGGCAGGAAACCAAAACCCAACAGAGCTGTTGTGCAAACGTTCCAGTGGAGCACAACAGGGCCAACATGTGCTTTGTGAAGGAAGCTCAACCAGAGTTACAGGGCAAAGCCTCATTGTTCATGGGAGGTTTTGCTTTGGGTTTGACCTTGGCAGTACAGAAAGAAGCCTTGGCAGAGGTGACTTACCTTCTCACTGGTGGGGACCTTTGCTCAGGCAGATCCAGGATTTCTCCAAAGCACTAGAAGGCCAAACCCTCCTTTCTTCACCCACGTGAGCAAAGAAATGACATTTGAGATTTCTGGGCTAAAGACAGCAGAATTTACTTAAAGGCATCCACTTTAAAAGCTGTTAAGCTTTTGCTCCTTCCCACTCCACCCCCCAGAACCCTCCTTCACCTAAGGATCTTCAGCCACCTGCAGCAAATCCTCAGCTGATGTAAATCACCATAGCCCATACAAACATCACCTCAGCTGATATAAATCACAGTCCATGTGATCTGATATCACAGTCCACATACACAAATAGGGTTTTGAACTTGCTATCAAGTGTATATCTGCCACAAAACTTACCTCAGCTTTAAATCTTGTCCTGGAAAACTCAGGAATTATTTGGAAAGTTTGTTAGATCAAGGTGTCTAACAATGCTCCATAATTTAAAATTCTGTTCTTTGCAAAACAATTTCCAGTCATAAGCAGAGCTTGACAACGACCTTTGGTAAGAAGAGCACATGGGAACTCCATTGGCTGAGTT
This sequence comes from Rhipidura dahli, assembly GCA_013399225.1. NCBI lineage: Eukaryota > Metazoa > Chordata > Aves > Passeriformes > Rhipiduridae > Rhipidura > Rhipidura dahli. Next base: position 274,152 of record VXAC01006134.1, on the reverse strand, counting down.
ACCTGGGAGATTCTCTCCCCTGCAGCTTTAAAAACATGGGGTTTCTGCCCCTGAACACTGTTAGCTGAAGAGCTATAGAGCATTTTTATCTGTTGGGAATGACATGAAGGAAACCCAGCCAAGGAGAGTTAGCACCCAGGGCAGCCCACAGGGCAGTGCCAGGTTTCAGAACTGAAACAATGAACTTCTTCTAGAATTTTACTGCTTATACTGCACAGGGTCCTCTTGTGGGTCTCTGTCTTCTCTTAATCAAATATAAATTTTACTGGCTCATTACTGCCAATTAGGAAAGATTTGTCTTTAAAAATTTATTGAATGCTGATGGAGAACACAAACTTGTACGAAGCACAATATTAATTACATGTCAGACTCTTGGGTAAACTCAGAGAATGCATAAACAAGAGTAAATATTCAAGTTTTCCATCAACTGTCTTGGATCATCAGAGCCTCAACACTTTGTTTATCACAGAGGAAGCATTTTGTTTAACCCACAGGTTCAGGGCTCTTACCTGAACACCCTTTTCTAGGAAGCAAGGAGCACAGGGGGGACTCAGGGGGGTTCCCCTGAACATCTAATCAAACCTCACCCAGAATCACCAAATCATAGAATCATGGAATGGTTTGGATTAGATCTGGGTGCATTTAAAGTTCATCCCATCCCACCCCTTGCCATGGGCAGGGACACCTCCCACTGTCCCAGGCTGCTCCCAGCCCCAATGTCCAGCCTGGCCTTGGGCACTGCCAGGGATCCAGGGGCAGCCCCAGCTGCTCTGGGCACCCTGTGCCCGGGCCTGCCCACCCTGCCAGGGAACAATTCCTGCCCAAGATCCCATCCAGCCCTGCCCTCTGGCCCTGGGAAGCCATTCCCTTGCCCTGTGCCCCTTAGCACGCTCCTGTAAGAGCCCCTGGGGTCTGCCTGGCACGGTGTGTTTCTCTGATTACCTATGCCTCACTTCCCCTGTCCTAGTTCAAAACAACTTCCTTTAAATACCTGTGACCCTAAAATGCCTTAAAGGCCATTCTTCTTCTTTCATGTTCACCTGAACAAGCTTCATTGCCCACTTAGCAGCATTGCTTCATTTTCTAATGGCGTTTCTTCATTGGAGGACTTTTTGTTGCTGTTGGGTTTGCTTTGGTTTAAAAAACAAAAACAACCCAAAATCAGCTGCAGTTATGACTAAATATCATTAAACTGCTCTTGTATCTAGCATTTAAAGTGCTTGGGTTAACATAAATTATGAACTGTGGGAGTTCTTTACATCTGAAGGACCCCCAATGTTCACAAGTCTGGCTTTTAACACAGAAATTCTCAAACCCACAGAGAATTATTTTATTCACATGTCACCTCAAATGTATCTTTGGAATTTTAGACTGGATTTTGTTGCTGTCTAACGTACAGTAATAGAAACAGTTGACCAATTAGCTCCCAGATAACTGGAGAAAAAACTATACTCTTTTTTTTTTTCCCACCCAAACATCTTTTAATTCCCCCACCCCTCCCAAGTCCATGACTTTTGGATGTCCCATTAAAAGGAACAACTCAGGAAGTTTCTGAGAAATTATTTCCCATGGTGGGGAAAAAAAAAAAAAAAAGCTCTTTTTAAAAATCAGTTTTGAAAAAGATAACCTAGAAATGTAGTTATGGACACCACTTTTGTCTGCAAAATTCTTCAGGCTCAAGGAGAACTTCCAGGCAGAAGAAAAGCCCAGGACAAGCAGTAGCCCAGCGGCCAGGTTGGGACATGACCACGCTTCCTGGCAGGGATTAGAAACAGCATTCTAGCATTTGAAGCCTCAATCAGTGGGTTTATTGACTTTCTGTGGCTCTTATTATCTGCCTTTTCACTGACAGATAAATGAAATTAAAGGCTTACTTTATCTTGATGTAGAATAAAAACAATTTAGGGCTTATCAGAAATCTTGGGTTTCAGCCATCAAGTATGCTCTGAATTAGATGCTGTCAGGATGGTGTGAATATTACTTATTATCTTTATACTTTTAAAGTTAACTCTTTCCACAAAAATATTGTCACAAACCAACCAACCAAAACAAAATAACAAAACCAAAAGAATACAGATTCCCTGTGTATATATGCTTAATCTGCATACACATCCTCAAATCCTTGCTGAAAAAAACCAAATTAAATCTTCCTAACTTAGAAAAGCAGTGCCAATAAGGTTGAACACAAGTGCAGATGTGTGGTTCTTGTTCATAAGGGCCATTTCCAAAATCAAATCCATGCCCTGGGCTGCACTAAGAAGTTTCTTTCCTTTATCCAACACCATCATCCTCCCAATATTAGTGACAAGTCATATAAAGATTCCTGGCTACATTACAGGGCTTCTCAAGAGCAGCCCACAATTTATAAGAGCATTAAGCTGAGCTTTAGAGTGTTTGTGGAGTGCAAATGCAAAAGGGGCTGTTGCTGATGTCCCATATTTCTGCGGGCAGCCCCAGCCCATGAATTTCCTGTGCAGCAGAAACACTCTGCACTAATGAAAATGAGGCAGAGGAAGCTCATAAGTCTCTTGTTTGTGTTCTAGCATGAAGCCAGCTCTCAGCATTTGCAAAACCTCCAAAAGAACAGCTACTAAGATGTATTTATTATCAAGGAGTGTTATTTGTTCCATAATTTAGCAGTGAAGTTGCATTTCTAAGGGCAAACCCTGTCTTTCAGTGGTTGCCTCCTCTGCCACAGCTCCCTCTAAAAGGGAGTCTGTTTCTCTGAAGTGTCACATCCCACAGCACAGCTGGGATGAAAACCTTCCTGAAATTTTAAAAAACAAAAAGAGCAAAGAAAGGGGTGAAAATCCCTACTAAAAGGTTTCTTAGCTACATAAAAAAAAAATATACACAGCCTGAAAAACTCTATGTGCCTGCACAAATCCTTCTTGCAACTCCAGCCCTTCTCAGTGCACCTGGAGCTCCAAGGAAAAGCCTTTCCAATACTGAAACATTAACGTGGAGAATTTTCAGGGGCTGAACAAAATGGGCTGTAAAGGGTAGGGATTCAACTGCCCCCAAATTCATGGCAGTGGGAAAGGCTAATGTGATTATCTTGATCATTTTGAGGGTTTTACTGTTTTTTAATTCCCTTTCAAGCAATGACTGTTCCATTGAGCAGTAGCTGGAAATTCAAAATGTACGTGAGAAATAACCTCTTATGTCTACAGGAACACCCAGCTCTGGCTGCAGATGTGTCCCCCCATTCTCTGGGACTCATCCTCAGAGGAGTTGTACAGGCTTTAAATAGCAGAACCAAGATTGCCCTCCAAACCTATTTCAGCTTCAGAATTTTCCACAGCTCCCTGGCCACGCTCAGCCTAATCTGCACCCTGTGTCAGGCTGGTGATTCAGTTCATACCTCCCAGGGTACAAGAGAGAAAACCCTGCTGTGGAATCAGGGATGGATATGCATTTCTAAGGAGTTTATATAAAGAGAGGAAAAAACCGTCATCCTTTAAGCCATCCTTTGATCAATTTATTCTCCAAGCACTCTGAGTAAATTTATCTGACCTTCCTGTTAATTTTGTCAAACAATATTTTCGTCTGACAATGGCTTCGCTGTTCTGATTATTCCATCCTCTGGAGTCAAATCTTGTGATCTTCCTGCAGAAAAGTCTCATATGGGATTCTGAGAGTGTTTGTCCCTACAAGCATTCCAGAATTCTACTTAAAATAAAAGGAGAAGCTGCATCACAAACATTACCATAGAAACAAACTGCCACAGAGTTATTAGTGAGAATGAAAAGGAAAAGCTAATTCATAAAGATAACTTCCAGTCTTCAGTCTGCAACAGACACAATTCTAATAGAATAGAAACAGGTTTTATTAAGCACTGAACAAACCATCAAAATAATATTACTGTGTCCTTTATTTAAACAGGGGCCACTGTAATTGAGATGGAGCTCAAATAAAGAGGCTGACTCTGCAACCTTCATAGATATTCAGGAACATCCTCCTGCTTGAATTTGTCACATCTTTTCATATCAGCCCTGATTTCCTTTAGCCCAACCACCCCACCCTTGTCTCCATGGTATTCTCTCCATACACTGCAAATGAAAATATGATCCCAATAAGTCACCAGGACCAGGAGCAGCAGACCTTATCTAGAAGCCATTTCTCAGCAAGGCAGCACTGTGCTCTCTTTGTTTTAATCCCCTTTGGTATATTAAAAAATATCCTGCTTTCCTCAAGGAGGAGAAACAGCTCCTACCCCATAATTGTCTCAGATGCAGACACATCTGAGCGAAGGGCACAGGAGCTGTGATGAAGCTTTGTCCTCCCACCTCGCAGTTGTTGTTCCCACCTGCAGCTTCACAGGAGCAACAGCTCAAAGGAAGAGCTGTGAGCAAGACCCAGACTGAATTCTGCTCTTGTTTCAGATTGTGCACTGCCTGGAACATCTTCAGGGTTCCATAAATTCATCCCCACAATGCACTTGCCCCTGACCCATGCTGCAAATTCCAGGAAGCTCCACATCCCCAGTTCACTGCAGAGGCTTGGCTTCATTTCTTCAGCATCCTGCTGTTGACCTTGATGTTCATGTGCTGATAACTGATTTCCAAACCCATCAAATGATGATTTGTTTCATATAACTGGGCCTTCAAAACTTGAACTCCCACACTCAACTACTATCTTGGTGAGACTAGGGTAATGTATCTAAAAATCAGAACTAAACAAATCCAGAACAGAGAAATGTTCTCCATTTACTTTTATTTGTGCTGACAAAGTCAATTTTAACTTGGGAATGCATATTTGAAAGAGTATTTAATGGGCCAGAAAGTTCAGCAGTGGATTGGATTTCTCTGAATGCATGAGATACATATAGGTTAATATATAATAGATATATAATATAGATTTACATCTTATGTATTTCATTAATTTAAATCATTGGCAAAAAACAATCAACTTCTCAATACCAGCAGAACTAAAAAATCAGATTTAACAGCTCTGGTGGACAAATATTTCTGTTCTCACTCTACTGCTGAAAAAGTGTATGCATTCTCCAGTTTTGTCATTGGATAAAGGAAAAAAAATATGGAGAAACCAAGGAAAAAAGAGCAATATGCACTATTTCCTACTTTTGGGAAAGGTAATTCTTCAATCTTGAACATTTCAAATTTGCTTTTGTACTTAAACCTGTTGCTATTGAAGATTCTTTTCAAATAGTGCTTGTTTGGTACAAGTAAGTTTCAAAAGGAGGGCAGAATGAAGGCCTGTTTATAATGGTTCCAGTTTAATCCCACAACAGCCCCACTCAACATGTAATCAAACACTGTCATTTCAAGATGCTCATAAATATGAACAGGGAGAGCAAAAAGCCCTTTTAGCCTGTTTTTGGGCATATCCAAGAGACAAGCAAAGATAAATGGAGACAGAGGAGAAGCTTTGAATTTTTTACTCCCCCACCAGCCCCTGGTTTGATCATCACTGTACCAGAAGAAAACAGCCTGTAAGCCAGATTTTATTTTGGGAGCCTGCAAGTTCAGGGCTTTTTGGAAAAAGAGAGGCAAGTGAAGCCCTAATTCCTCAAAGCTTTCTCCAGACTGGCTCTTTTAGCAGCTCCTGCTACGTGAAGTTATAAAGAGAGATGAGAGTTCCCTAAGTCCTTTATTGTAGCAACACTTCCACAGTGATTTAAAATAAAATAAAAATAAAAATCACAAAAGTTCCCAAATAAAACACAGCTGTGCCATACCCAAATTCTTGTGTAGTCTTGAAGTGCCTGGGAATGAAATTTTTATTACTCTCCATAAGATCCTGTATAAAGTTGCTGGTTTCTGCAGAGGACCCAATTAGATCTTTCTCCCACTTATGCTGTGAGCACAGCAGTGGAAACCTCAGGGGCTGGGACAGGGAACTGCCCTGCCCAGACCCTGTTTGCAAGTGCCCAGAATCTACCTCATCATCAAGTCTCTAAAACTGAAACAGCAGATAGAAAAAACACAGATTTATGAAAAAATGAGAGCAGGATAAAGATGATGCTTTTGTTATGAAACTCATATTAATGCTGTAGATGTGTGAAGCACCACTGAATAATGATATTTTTTTTTCTTTTTGCTTCATGGCTGTGAATATTCACGTGTTTAAAATCTGAGCAAACTGAGGAACAACTGGATGCTAAAGAGGAACAGTGTTCATTGAGCAGGAACAGTTGGGAGATCTTTGGATTGGACGGGGTTGCAGCAGCCAATGCTGGACATGTGACACAGCAAGTGCTCCTGGATGTGCTGATTTGGGATGGAATTACAGCAGGGGTTCCCAGGATGTTCCCTGTGCCAGGTTAAACTCACCCCAGCCCTGACAGACAGGCCCTGTCCCCTCTCTGCCCCCTCCCCACCCTGGGGTGGCACAGCGGGATCGGCACCGCCCAAGGGGGACACCTCGGAGACCAAAATCAAAGCAGCTCTGGAGAAACAATTTTAAATATCAATGTCATGACCTGCTCTTGACAAGCTGGGGAGCCCCCAGCACAGCAGTGCTTCAGTCCCACTGAGCTCAGCAGCTCAGAAAGCACAGCTTTCCTCGTTTCTGCGAAAAAAGGAAGTGGGGAAAGTGAACATGGAAAAAAAACAACTTTCTGATTCCTCACCATGCTGCCAGTCAATTTTTAATGGCTAAATGTTGAGTTTGTTCTCTATGCCACAGTGCTCTCCCCACACTCACCTTCCTTTAAAAAGCTGGGAAATTTCTTAAGACTTTAAGTCATAGAAGAAAACTCACATCAAAGTTTCCCAAATCCATATGATATTTTCAACAAAACCCTCAGATTTTACGCCATTCCTTCTCATTTATGTTGTCAGATGCAGCGTGGCATTAGGCTTAAAAACTAGACAGCACAGGCAGCACAGGAAACAAGAAAAGCAATTAAATTTTGTGTGTTTACAAGTGAAAGTCTGCTGTAAATAACCATGTCAAGTAGATCTTGCTGTGGGTAGGTGGGATCTGAATATTGAGAACTAGCTGGAAGGAATGGCAATCAGCAACACACTGCATAGGGCAGAGCTGCAGTGACAGAAGAGTCGATTTAGCCAAGCCGGGGCATGCAGAAAAATAATAGAAAAGATAAAAACAGTGAAAAGTAAAGAAACACTGATAAGATGGATGGGGGGTAGAAGGTGATGGGGCAAGAGAAATCACAATTCTGTGGTTTTCTGGCTGCTCTGGATTTCCTTTATGTTTTTGGATATTCTGCAAGCATTTGATTCCTCATTTTTTAAGCCACATGCAGCAGAGTGCTTCACACTGCCAGCACTGGCATGGAATAGCCACGGTGGGGGAACCCCCAGCTCCAGCAAGCCTTTTAACCTCCGATGGAATTAAAGCTGTGCATACACCCTGCAAGGCCTGGGGAACAGGAGCAAAGCAAGCCCACCACTGCTTTGTCTCACACTGTCTTGGGATGACTTTAAGATGTGTATCATTGCTCTATGCCCAAAAATTACTTTTGTGCCTTTCTGTGTCTTTAAACTGAGCTTCAGAGGGGGGAGAGAGAAAAAAACTGAGTGAACTTTTCAGAGCAGTTGCTCAAGGACACCAACACTCACTGCTCCGGGTTCTGCTGCTGTGCTGGCAGGAGAGGAGGAAGCACCCCTTGCTTTCCAGCCAGCTCTCAGCTCCTTTCTGTCCTCAGAGGGACACAGAGAGTTGAACTTTGTTTTCTTGGGACTTTGGTTTTTGTTCCCTTCTTCTCTTCTGTACTGTTTCAGCATCAGAACACACCGGGAGAATTTTCTTCAGAGGCCCTGGAGGGGGCCCACACTGACCCAGCTCCGAGGAGGAGGAGAGAGACCCCACCTACAGAAAAGCTCTGAAATCTTCCCAGGTTTCTCTCCACAGCAAGAGGTTTTATTATTTACCATTGTTATCTTTTCCTGTGTGTATTTGTTAAATAAATAGGTTTTTTAATCTCTTTCTTCCGAGGAAAATGTCTGTTTTTCCCGAACCTGGTCGGGGAGGGATGGTTGTAACCTGCTTTCCCTCAGAGGATATTCTCCTCCAAATTTGGCCAAACCAGAACACACACAGAGCTCAGTGATTCCCACAGGGCTATGGGGTGCTGCCTTTGTAGAAGAGAGCATCTGATCAGGCATGAGAGTGGCCTTCTTAAGGGTTAGGAAAATATAAAGTAATATGAAATAAAGTGCCAAAGAGGAGCCAGACTGCAAGTTCTCCACTGATAGTCTAGCTTGGCATTCAGAGATAATGCAATAACACAAACAGCAGCATTCACTACTAAATGTTTTGTCAGCAGAGTCATTTAAAATGATCACATTTTACTTTTTTTTTTTTAATACTCATAAAGGCTTTCATAGCATAAAACACCCTCCAGTTCTACTCAAATCTTTCACTGCCTGATAAAAAAATCTCATCACGAGAGAAAGCTGGCCATAGCTCACTCTCTAATCATTGTCTGGCATTAAGAGTTGGGAGAAATCAATTATAATCACTGTTAAATGAGGGGGTCACCATCAATATGCTCGGAGCCTTGACAGAAATGTGTTAAGAGCTCAATTGTTAAATATAATTTCATAGGGATATCTTTCCTGTGACCTGTATAAATGTGGGAAGCTGAAAGGGGAAGGAAAATAATTGCTATATGAAAGTCTAAAATGATGAATAAAAGCTTTGGTTTATTTAACAATACCCAACATGGCATCATCCCTGCAACTGAGGCATTATCCACAAGTGAAGAGGGAAGATCACTGGAAGCTTTGCAGTCACTCTGATCAGGTTGAAAATACAAACAACCCAGAAATTTTGGGGTCCAGCATAAACACCAAAGAGTGCTTTAAAGCATCACACAATTTTGGCTGGTTCAGCTTCACAGTCAAGTGTCCATTTGGCCATTTAAACTTGAGCTTTTATTTTCTAAAGCTTCATAAAATAGAGACTGTTTTTATACTGTAATTACACACGAATATCAACGGCTGCTGAATAAAAAAGGTGGCTGAAAAGTACAAAACAACTTTGTCCTTTTCCCTCTCTCACCCTCCTTCCTCACCCTCTGTCTCGTGTTACATTTGCTGTTAACTTTCCTCATAGAAGTCAGGCTCTAATCTTCTACCCTCTGGAATACTCACCCTGAAATCCATATGATTTCACTGGTAAATTCTGCTTTGGTTCATCCTACTGTTCACAAAACCCTTATAAGAAAAAGCCATCTGACAACAATTCAAAAATACAAAACTGTGCCCAATGCCAACAGTACCATCACTAGGAAAATAAACCAAGTTATTTCAATACCCATCTTAGATTTTTTTCTGATATTCTATTAGAAATTTGAAGTCTTGAACCTGCCTGCATCCAAGAATGCACCTTCAAAGGTAAACAACAAAATTCAAGGAACTCTAAAGAAATGAAACCCAAGGGCTTTATTTCACTTCAGATTGTTTCCCACCATACCCTGTGAAGTGTTGGCACATGTTGATTTGGGGTTTTTTTGGGGCTTGGTTTTAGATTTCTAGATATGCACACAGATTATGAACTGAGCCAGTAGCAAGAAAAGAAGTCACCTATTTTGAGGAAGAGGAATTCCCTGGATTACCTGCATGGCCAGCTGGCCCACAGGGAGCACGGGAAAGCCTGGATCATAAGGGTGGTTCCTTTTTCTGCCACCACAGTGAATTCTTTTCCTCGCTGTCTGCCCCAGGACATCCACCCTGAGCGTTTCCCCCCTCCTGGTGTTATACTGGGGGCAGAGCTCTCACACAGCTGCTGCCCAAGCCCAGGCCCTCGCTTTTCCAAGGCATTCTCTGAAATGAAATCACAGTTCATAACAACCTAAAGGTACTTTCTCATACTCTTAAATGACAGAAATACTTCCCTCAGCTCAGCTACTCCACTCCCACGTACATTCTTGATGTCTTGAGCTACAACTTCATTTATAGAAGAGCCCACTCTCCAAAGATGGCAATTTAATTGTGAAGAGAGGCACCAAACGTGTCCTGAGAAAAGCAGGACTGAACCAGCAGATGCTGTTCTTCCCTTGAATTCCAGCTCTTGAACAGCCAGGATCTGCAAGGACTAATTCTTACAAGCGTAAAGGAACAGCAGACTATTTCTGTGCTGGTTGGAATCTCAGGGTGGAGGCTTTGTTTGGATTTATTGGGTGTGGGACAGCCACTGGGGCAGGTGAAATGTTCTGTGCATCGAGAGGCAGCAGGTGAGGGAGGAGGCAGGGGGAAGATGCCACCAGAGCCACTCCTAAAGCTTGGTTTATTTGGATTTCTTTCCAGCCCTCTGTATCTCATCTTTAGAGACAGGAATCATCTCCTCTGCCCTTGACAAGACATAAATTAAGACACGCTGCAAACACAGATTCTATTTAAACAATGGCAGGGATTCTCATTTCAAAGGACATTGCAAAGCCCTTCTCCCTCACAAAACATTAGCATATGCTTCTTAAGTGCTCCTGAAATAAAATTTGTATCACCACAGTCACGTGGCATTACTCTGCCTGCAAAAGCTGCTCTCAGCTGCCTCCGAGTTAAGGCTTGAATCAGAATTTCTTTGCTGCAAATGTTTTCTTTCTAGGGTGGATAATTTTACCTCTCACTCCTCCTGAAAATTACAAGATAATCTAAAAACATTCTCCACTCCTGTTTGTTTTGTGAGAATCTCTTTTACACCAGCCCTCCTTCCAAACAGAAAAGCAGCACAAATTCCATAAACAGAGGAGAACAAAATTCCTGGGTTCTTCTCAAGAAATAAATACAGGGTTTGATTTTTAATCGACCTTAAAAATAGTATTATTTTTAGGATTCTTATTATAAGCAATGAATTAGCAGAACAAAAATGAAGGAATTATGTGCACACTACAATTTTTTGTTTACAAGCCCTAATTAATACCAGTAAATCTTGACAAGTTATTGTGTCTCAACCTGCAGAGCTCCTGGCCTTGACCCTGCAATGTCAGAACCATCATCTCCAGAAGTGTGTGAGCTCTTGTATTTGGCTTTAAATTACCCAGGGTTTCACCTTCCCAGGACACAGCTGGCTTGATTAAATACAGCTACTCATATTCATAATATTACTTTAAGAGGCATGGATAAACCCAGCCATTTCTACACTTTCAGACCAGTCTCTCTTCTACTGAAATTCCAATAATAGCTCATGTGGGCTTGAATTAAACTTCTATTTCCCCATCAGCTCTTTAGGAGAGATTCTGTTTTCATATGTTGCAGAATTATGCGCCTGTAATTAGTTTAAATCTTAAATAAATAGGCTTAATTTCAGAGTCTCAAAAGAAAGCAAGAGCACATTATTTGCCTCACTGTTCAGCAATAAATGGAGATAAGCTCAGATTCTGGTGACTGATTTAGGATTCTGACAATTCCATAAAAAATAAAATAGGCAATTTTCCTTGTTTTTTTTCATGCCAAACATCAATATGGAGTGGACCTGCTGCAAAACCAGCAATGCTGAGCAGAGACACCCCCCAATTTAGGTTTAATCACACTTGAGTGATTGAAAAAGAACCTTGCTATTTAAATGTGATAGAAAGGAGGGGAACTAGGGGGAAGAAGCATGTGATAAGTACAAAAGTAGTTAGGACAGCATCCATTTGGGAACAGAAAATCATATTTCTTTAGAAACAGAGTGATTTTGTGCTGCAGATTCAACTCAGGGGGAGTTCTGCAGGAGTCAGAGTTAATAAACAGGAGTCTTTCATTGGAAGGAAAAGACACAGAGCCTTTAAAGCTCAGGACATGAGAACTGCTCCCCTTTATCTACCACACACCCCATGGATTTCTGCAGATCCACACAAGGCTCCTGCTTTTCCTCAGCTGCTCCACTGCCAGGGCTCTGCCCATATTGATTAGGGATAAAACTTTGCAAGGACAGCCAGCAGAATGCACCAAACATAAATCAGATCAGCGGGGCTGCTTCTGATCCAGTGGAAAGATTCCTGCTGAGCCCATTTTGCCACTAATAAGACCCCGTGTCAGCCAGACAACTCTTTGATTTCGTGCTCATATAATGAAAAAGCACAATAAATTCAGTCATTCATGGGGGCACAGCTGCTGCCTCAGCAACATGCATGCCTTTCCCATACCAGAATTTGGGGTGATAAATTTACCTTCAGACATTGTTTTTCCTAAATAGCCATACCAAAACCACCATCAGCATCTGGAATATTTAATTGTCATCACGTTGATCCATGAAGTCCCTGGAACACCAAGGTTCAAGTTCAAACATATCAGCACAACAAGTGAAAAAGTTTATTCCAAATGTGACTGCTGAGCAGGACGTGTTTGTGAGGACACTCCAAACAGCACCGTGAAGATCCAGAGATGAAACTGCTCCAGTTTCAAAGTGAATGTTCCTGATGAGCAGCTCTCCTCATGAGCACGCACAGAACGAGCCCCGAACAGGTGGAGACTCCACCACACTTCCTAAGTGTCCACTCAGACACAGCAACAGCTCTTCCTTTAATGGTAAGTATCTCAATTCAACAATTTCCAGTTATTTCACAAAAAATTTAAGCAAGGCACCAGAGAGAACAAATAACTGCTCATCTTGCTGGGAACTGAAAAAACTTTTGCCTTTTCTAATAGAGGCTCACCATTTTGCTGCTGAACAAACTAGTTTTCATTTTCATCCTTTTAGTCCAGATGGATTGCAGGCTTGGCTAACAACATAAACCTGGTTAATCAACTTTCATGCCATATTTATGTTGCAACAGAGAGGTTTTACTGCAGTCTGCAGTTTACCAATGCACACTGTGGAACACAGCCAGTGGTTTATGTACCCTTCAAATTGCAAGCTGCAGCCCTCTGTGCCATCAGTGACCCCAAATCTGCTACTGACAAGAAACTCTTGTCTTTGCTGAATACAGATTCAGTTTAATTTAATTAAAACAAAACAAAAATGAAGTCAAAAAAATGAAAACTAAACAAAAAATCCCAACCAAGCCAAATGAACAAACAAACAAACCCCACCCTCCAGGAATTATATAGCACTCATGAAAATTATGAATTTTCAAACCTACCCATTTTCTTGTGACAGAGAAACCAGTTAAAAGTCAAGAAACATATATTTCCTAATTAATTTGTTTTGGCATCACTACCTCGTTCTTAGTTTTTGGCCATATAAAGAACTCCCTTTCACAGAAGCTGCAGTGTAACTGTGACTCTGTTTGTCGTGTTTTGATGGTGCTGCTTTGGCTTTACTCGAGTTATTTTCCCCAGCAGGCTGAAGGGCTTGCAAGGCAAAAAAAAACCCAATCCTGTCAGAACCTGATAGGGCATCCTGCGTTTCCTAAATCACTTTGTGGACATTTATGGCAGCAAGGAACTTGGTAATTAAAACTCACATTCTCTGGCTGCTCACAGAAGTCAGGACTCTGCTACAAACGACAATTAACAGCTCATATTTGAACCATACCAATTACACAGAGCTGGCAATTAACATTATTACTCATAAATTATAATAGGGAATGTGTTTTGCCTCCCATGGGCGAGGAGGAGAAGAAAGGGGAATTACTCATGTTCCAGTTGTGCTGCTCCCCCATCACCCAGGCCTTGGCACCAGCCCAGTTCCCCCACACTACGAAGGCCACCCCAGTGGGATTTGACCAATGCAATCCAATTGAGTTTGCTCTCAATGGCTCTTTTCACCTGCACATGAAACCTGGACAGCACCAACCTCTCCCCAGTGGTGGTTTGGGGCTTGTTTTCCTTCCGTTTTTTTATTTTTAACAGGAGTTTTTATGCTGTTTAGTATGCTTTTGTGTTTGTTTTTCTTTTCTTTTACAATTCAAAAGCATAAATCAAATTCCTATGGAGAGTCTATGCAATATATAACTTTGATGGGGTTTAGATGAATAACAGTAAAATATTTGAAGGTTTAATGCAATACAAGGTTATTGATCATAAACCACGTGTAGTTTATTTCATTAGCTTGAAATACAGAGGTAATTGATACCTGAGAGAGTAGGCACTGCAGATTTTTCTCCCAGGAAGAAGCATTCTGCCATTCCCAATGATAAAAATTAAAACTAGAATCCTATTTATAGTTTAAAAACAGTTGTAACATGGGAGGCTATACATTCATAATCAGGACTGAATATTATTTTCAGGCGTCCTGGATTAGTTTGATTTTAAGGAAAATGGGAAGGCACAAAAACCCTACAACTTTGGGGTGGTGGGATCATCTGAATTGCCTGAAAATCTGGAAACTCCAGTGGGCTCCAGAAGCAGGGATTAGCAGAGAGCAGACAGTTACAAAGTACTTTTAATCATATGGCTCTGAATTGTGAGAGATACACTGTTATCTACAAATTGCTTAAACCCCTTCCTACAGCAGAAGTTCCTGAAATTTCATTTTCCTATTCTTTTCCTTCCTCCATCAATTTCTTGTGTTGTGCTTTTTAAATCCAGCCAAGGCTGGCATGGTGTCTCACTAGCTAATATGAAATTTAGAATATTTTAATTTCACAACAAATTTTGGCCTTTCTGATTTCAAAGATGCACCTGTTGATACCAAACCAGTCATTTCCATAGCTGGACTACTTTCAGTGTATTATGCTATGTTTATACCTTTGAAGTACAATTCAGCTGTTTATAAAGCCTTTAAATAATTAATTAAAAAATGTTTCTTAGAGTTACAGTCCATTCTAAGGAATAAAGCCAGCTGCTGCTGGTGCCTCCTTGGTGCAGGTTCTCAGGTTGACAATGTTCAGAACTGCTACACTGCAGTCATTTTGGGGCAGTAATGCAATATCTGAACCCTTGACACAAGCAATATCCATGGAAAGCTTCAAAGGGATGAAAATAGTGTTGATTTAATCAAGGAGAAAGGTCTGCTTTGCAAAAATCCTGTGCTCAGCCCACAGGTTCAGGACACGTAGCCCGGGATACTGGGACTGGGCTGAAGGCACCTGGTCCTCTGTTTTAGTTGTGACCTGGGAAAAAGGGACACAAATCCTCATCACAACCAGTGAAAACCTCCACTTCAGCATGTTTGTGTGGTTAGTTCAGGACCAAGGCAAGAACATTAACCATACATTTATAATTAAAACAAAAGGCACTTCTGTCAGAGTTCTGATGCCTTAGGTTTTAACTTTTGTATTTTCCAACCCTGCAGTGCCCAGTGTGTAACTCTGGAGTTGCCTGTTCCCTGTTCAGTGCTGCTCTCTGTGCTGGGCACACACAGCAAAGCCTCTCCGGGGCTGCTCTCCAAGGACACCCAGCCCAAACTGGGCCCAAAAAAGTATCAACCAAAGAGCCTCTGAGGGGGGCAAGCTGAGGGCAATTCCATCATTAACTGCAGCTTTAATTGGAGAATGAACCCTGAGATGCAAATGAACCAAAGCTATAAAAGTGGGAAGAACTCGTGGCCTCTCAGGGTCCATCTCGGGGCCCATCTGGGCAGCACCTCTGGCTCCCCAGGGGTACCTTTGAAGGGCTTTCCAATAAATCCCCACCTTTATTCCCTTACTCCTGGCTGGGCTCTGTTTCTAGGAGGCCTCTTAAGGCATCAGTTTGAGTGATGATTTCAGAACAAGTTGGACACCAGTTCCACACAGAGCACACTTTTGGTTCAGAGTGTGGGAAGCCACACCAGCTCTGCTCCAGACAGGAGCAAGACTAATAAGCATTTCCCCAGTCACATTGTCCTGCTTTGCTGTATTTCTGTCTGTCACTGCTCATCTTTTTCTTGCACTGGAGTTTCACCCTTCTTCTGTGTCTCACTCCTTAAAAACACAACAAAAAATCTCTTTTATATTCAAAAGATTTCTACATCATTTCACATTTCCACATCATCACAAACCTGAGCATTGCTCTCCTCCTTTTGGCATTGGTTGAGACATTCAGTTCCTTGCACCAAATAACCTGAATTTGGACAAACCCAGCTCAAGTCTCAACTCAGTGACAACCTAAATGTTATTAGTGCATCCTTACTAAATTTAGCAGCATAATTGTGCTTCAGCAAGGACTCACCTTAAATTCCAAAAATAAACTCCTTAGATTCATCTTATCCTTGTCTGTGAAAGTGAAAAAATCACCTACATGCTCTTTTTGGGAGCTGCTCAGTGTTCAGCTGTGGGGAGCTGGGGAGAGACTCTCAGTTGCAGACCAACAATACTTCCAAGGCCAGGATCTGCAGAATAGTTCAGCTTTTGACACAGAGGCATCCTTGCTGTCAGTTTTCATTTTTAACTGATCCATTAATCCTAAGAAATCCTATTAGAAATAATCAGAGAAACTGCCTTGCAACCCCCTGTTCTCTCCTCCTCCAACATCCTCATTTCCACAATTGCCTAATTGCATCATTTCATACCAAATTCTTTACTGTAATAAGAATTCTCTGCTCCTCTGTACACAAAACTCCTGGATTTAACCAATGTTGAAGAGGAGAAGTTCCCTCATGGCTTGGTAAGGAATGAGAAACACTGCTTTAAGGTTTCAGTGGAGTTTCAGCCATGAAGAATGGCAAACGGCACGACAGAAACCCAAAAGCTGCACTTACAAGGCTTAGTGGAATAAGCAGCCTTTTCATCTGCTAAAAATCACTTTTCTAGAACTGAACTAATAAGATCTACCTTTAGTATGGTCTACATTTTAAACTCTCATTGCTTTTGTCTTTTCTCTGATATTTTTATTAGTTCTGCTGAGATATTTCTATAATCATGAAGAATATAATCTAATATACTCCATGTACCTGAATGGGAAAGGAGAGGTACAGAGCTTCCTAAATCACACATATATCTAAGAAACTCTCAATTTTGTAACATGAAAAGAAGCCCAAACTGTAATTTTACAAGGGTTTCTCCAGTGATCCTCATTCAGCCTTGCACCACATAACGAGATTCATGAACAAATTAAAACCTTAACTCATAGAGCCAGGCTCCATCACATTAACTATTTTAAACACAGTATTAGGAGTTTTCTCCTCCTTCTGTCTGAAAAAAGGATCAATCCAACAAATCAGCCATACAGGGCGGAACTTAACGGTTTTCAAAGCGTGGTTCGTAGAGCAACATTATATTAAAGCAGACAACACTACAGACAGAGTTTCTTAAAATATCCTCTGCGAGTCTACAAGCAAAGATTTCCCCTGAAATCCCAGGAATTCTGCTATGGCTTCATACCAGCCTGAGGGTTGAACTTTTTAATGGCAGAAAAATACGACAGAATGGAAGCCAGTGTGATTTCATTCATCTGAGCATCAAACCCACGGCCCCTGCGTGTCTGGGTGGAGTTTGGTGGACAGGCACACTCAGAGCCTGATATTTGGATCAGCAGGTTTAGCAGCTCATGTTATAAGGAAAGAGAATTAGAACCAGAATTAGAAAAAAAACCTAATCCTCCCTGGTGCTGAGGACTAAGCACAACATTTTGGGTGTTTTATAACGCAGGGGAATTCATAATTAAACATCTCCTAAGTAGGAGTATTAGCTGCTTTAGAGGAAATGGGCTGCCATGGGAATCAACAAAGAACATCAACAGGAGATGCTGAGATGCCTCTTAAAATCCCCTGCCCCTCTAGAAGCTAAATAATTTATTGGTGATGCAACAGAGTAATCAGTTTCAAAAAAGACTCAGAAGTTTGCCAGACTGCTTTTGACAAGTAATAATAATGAAAGTATTGATTGCCTTTTATTAATAACTCAGGATAAGTGCAGAGTGCAGAATTCATCTCAACTTCCAACAAGCACCCAACTCTAGGCAGAGTGTACTGGTCTATATTTGAGTAGTTCCCACATTTTGATGTTGAATATTCTGCTTTTTACTGATGGAAATATCCTCCTTTTTGTATCACATTTCTGACTGATCCACAAGCTTCTGCATAACACAAACCAGCTGTGCAAGCGTGTCAGACCAAAGCTGACACAGCTGCCCACGTCAGCTTTTCCTGTTGATATGTCAATAGTAATAAACCAAAGAATTTCAACTATTTACAGCCACTTATTATCTAAAACAGTTTCAATAAAATTGGTGTTGTTTAAATAATTGGTTTATTTAAAATAAATTTAGCTAAGACTGTTAATTCTGTCTCTAAGTTGTTTTATCTTGTTTTATAATCCTTCCCTTGACATCAGTGTGCCTTATAGGCCCTAACTACATAGTTAATATTCTGAGACCACAAAGATTTTAATTTTAGCTATTTCTCTTCTCTTTATCTTGGGTCCATCTTTTTTGAGAACCTCACAGAGCCCTCAAGAAATGCTATATAAGGCCATGGCTGTTTTCAAATACAAACTCTGTGTTTTAGAAGTCCTACATATGGGTATAGGGAGGGTTTTCCTGATTTTTCCCTGCTCCTGCCCACCCATGGGTGTTGGTATTCCACAGCCATCCCAATCAGCACTTCCACCACCTATCCCTGACACGGATCACAGGTAGGCAGCCAGGATTTCTTTCACCTTTTTGACCAACCAACTCAACTAGAAAAGAAAATCACACTCCAAACCTCTGCTTCATTGCAAAGTAATGAAACTTTCCAGAGGATTACAGCCCCAGAGCCTATAATAACTCTTCCATTATTGCTGCTGGTATTTCATGCCATTGTTTTCCTCCTGGTAGGATGTACAATTCACAGCAGTGGGTCTACTTTGAATGAGGCATCTATTCATAGCTGCAGGGTCTCCACAAAGCCAATGGTCACTTTTAGTCCTTTCTATGTCCTAGGTTTTTATTATCTATCTGTCTAGCTAACAAGAAGGGAAAAAATTGTATCAGGAAAGGAGTAAACCTGATGTTTTGGGATTTAAGCCACCATTAAGTAATAGAAATGAGGAGCCAATCTTCCATTTAAGTGGAAAGCCCCCTATTCCATATTCTCACAGCAACACTTTTGAACCTGTCCCTGAAGCACAGGTTGCTCTTCCCAGCATCAGACACAGCTGATTACATATCAAAAGACACTTCCAAGGAGCCCTAAATTATGCCAGAATTTTTACAGCTCATCTCTTCTCAGCATCAAGCACATTTATGTCATGGAGAGACCCACAGGTTTAAGATGGTTTGCAAAGAAAAAAAAAAAAAAAAGAAAAAATGGGGGTGGCCACACCTAAGTTGAGGCAAGAGCTGGTTAATTCAGTCAGGAAAAGGATGAACTTCTGAGAATTTACCTGCAGCTATGGAAGGCGGTGTCTCACTGTTTGCCAAGCAATGGGGATATTGAGAGGGTGGTTTTGGGATTCAAATGTTGCTAAAGGTTTAATATCTGTAATAGCACATCCTGCTGGCTTCTGTTTGTGACTCAAGAGAAAAACCTCACTCTGGGTCAGAAGCAGCCTAGCTAAATGTTGGTGTTGATCATCACTCACCCCTCTGGTGTGGCAGTTCTCTAAACACACAGAGGGATGAAGCTGCAATTCAGCCAGGAAACCCCTCTCCTGTTTTTTCAAGACTGAGGAGCACTGTGTGTTTCCCAGCAAGTCTCACAGGGTATTTCCTGCAAAGAAAAATCTCCAGGTGCAGTTTCCCTGGTGCAGCCTACCTTGGACACAATGGATTTACAGCCGTGGACAATCCTGGGTTGCAGGGCTCTTTCAGAGTTTCAGAGAGCTCTGCACAACCCCTGGGTGTTCCTTCTAAGGAGGGAACTGAAATTTAGGACATTTAAATGCCTTGCAAAGCATAGACCGTAAACTTCCTCCTAACCCTACCTCGGATGTCATTCCAAAGGATGCTACAGCCAAAGGCTGTGGTGCACCGAGGTTCCTCCCTTCCCCAGCAGGAGCAGGGCAGGGCAGACCTGGCTTTTTAAACAGAATTCCTTCACAAACTCCTTCATTCTCTCTGGGCAGCGATTTCCAATCTGCCTTAAGCAGTGGAGTCTCCCTGGCTATTCTATACATTACATAGAATACGTTCTATACATTACATATGTATTCTATACATTACATGCTCAGGCTGTGAATGATTGATTAACATTTTTCTTTCACCTCTTTGTTTAGGAGATGCAATGGCGGGGAGGGCAAAGAAATCCTGTTTTCACTAGAAGAACATTATTTTAAGTTGTATCAAGGTTCAACCACATAAATTTAATGTTATAAATATTTTTCACGTGAGACTGTGTCCTGCTCATTCCTGCTCTCATCTCAGTTAAAAAAAAAAGCAACAGCAGGCAGAGAGCCAAAGGGCTTCAAACCCCAAGTTTTACTGTCACATGGCATCAGTCCTCTTACCTCTCTAAGAAAAAAATAACATAGAATAACTTCCAGGATACATCATTCTCTCACTTATTTCTTTTTTCTTAGCTGAAGAGCTTCCATGGACAAGCAGCCTGAAAATAGGTACTTAAGGAAAGATGCATCTTGGTGTGTGTTTGTAGCTCCACAAACTTCCTTTTACCCTGACTGTTAACAGCCAGGGTAGGGCTGATAACAATAAATACATTGCAATGCTCAGGAAGGCAGCAAGGACATTAAGAATTTCTATATGTGGGAAAAGAGTCATAAAAAGGGATTCTAAGTCCTAATACCAGAACTATAAAAATGGACTTAATTTGCTTCAAATGGATTTATCATCTAAATAAAGCCTAAAACATCTAACTCTGTAGTGCTCCTAAATGGAATCTTGATCAGTAAATAATGTGGATAACCAGACCTCAATTTTTTCTTTTCTTCCATATTTATACAGGAATTTTTAGGGACTTTTTTTATTCAGAAAATTGCTCAGCATCTTAAAGGGTTTCAGAAATGAGCCCTCTTCCCCCCAAAAAAACAAAAAACAAAAAACAAAACAAAACAAAAAAACCCCAAAAAACAAAAACCAAAAAAAAAAACCACACCCAAACACTTCAGTATAAAATCAGTAGCATTTGCAGAAATAGCCATTCTACTTAAATTATCTAAAAATTACAGAAGTGTTGGCTTCATGTTCTCATGAAATGCACAAAACTGTGCATGAGTGAGAAGCCAGGCCATAATGCCACACAGTTCCAAACTCACCAGTATTAGCAAATATATTTGCTAATTTGGACATTTGAAAGTAGACAGTGATGATTAATTAATTGGAAAGTGAGTTTAGGAACCCCTACTTGTCCAGGCCTTGTATTTCATGTCTGTAATCTCATTTATTATGGAAAAATACCTGCTAATAGATGGAACTCCCATGGCACTCATGGAAACTCTGTAATAGAACTCATCTGCTGTGATTTCCTGTAGAGACCATGATTCATTCTGGACCAAAACCAAATTAAATACTTTCTGCTTTTGGTTAAAAGAGGCTTCTGGCACAAGATGTTAAAACTGATTAGTTTTACTGCACTTCTAACCCTTCTACTCAAACCAAAAAAGCCCTCAAAATGTAAGATGCCACCTACAAACTTGGCTAAAACTAATTAAAAAGCAAGACCATCACCAATGTGACTCCAACAGCAAAGTTTACATTTCACTGAAGGTCCCAGTGCTAAGAGTTGTGGACTCTTACACGACAAAACACTCACTACAGAATTTAACAAGGACTCAGCTACAGAGAGGTTATTGCATCCAGCCAAAAGCAAAAAGACAAAACGTAACGATTTGGCAGGGAACACACTTGGTTTGTACCTTATGGTACTGCATGTTATTAAAAATGTTTTAAGAACCATCTCCAGCAGATTGCTTTTGAAAGTAAACCACAGTGCAGCACAACACCTTTACATCTTTACATCCAGTCAACATTTAGGATCCCACACCCCTGCCTTGAAAAATAAATATTCAAAACTCTTCCCTGGTCAAAAGCCAGTTTAAAACTTGGGACTGCTCTTCCAACTCCCAGGAGGAATCATGGAGGGTAAGGAGCCACAAACCCCCCAAAATTTGGCTCCATCATTACTTGGTCAGCAAGAAATTTTGCAAGGGGACCTTCTAAACCTTATGGCCATGTCACAGATAGGAAACAAAGACAGCACATGGAGCTGCTGAAGATGGAAGTCCACAGAAGAAAAAAAAACCCACGAGATAGAGACCTACTGGCAAACCCATCTTTTTCATGCATTCATTGCTGGTTTTGTTTATCATTATCATTGCTAATACTGTCCTCACCACAAATAAACACATTCCATTACCCCAGCTTTCCACAGAAATATCCACGTGCAACCCAAATCTCCTAAGGTTTCATCTACTAAGCACTAACCCCAACATTAGAAGAATTATTTAATTTTTCATGTAGAACTTTCTAGTTCTGTAGTTTCTCTGTCCCCTCTGATTACTTAAATAATACATTGTTTTATCTTTGACAACATTTATGTTTCTTCTTAGTATCAAAGGAAGCAGAAATCCAGGGATTTCTAGGGAAGATTTTTGTTTTCATCCAACCGTCTGTGCAGCCCCAGGTTTCAGCTGTAGCCCTGCTGCTTTTATTTTTCACATTTGATTAATAAATAAATACAATATTTTTCCTATTTGTAGTTGACAAATCTCTTCTGAGATGTGCAGCCCTCCTGATGCAAAAAGGAAACAAAAGCACAGTAAGTTTATTGTAAACAGACTCTGATTTTGGACTTGTGAGTTCTCTTGGGTTTTAGAACTGTAATTTAACCCTCTGGACCCAATAAAATTTTAATGATTACATTACAACAAACTAGTAAAAATACATATAAGTTGACAGAGATACCCATTAATCTTTAGACTCTTCATTTCAACATATTCATTGCACTGTGTAAATAATACTCAGTGGAAAAACTAAATTCTGGGTTTAGTAACAATGCAGTAATGTATAAACCACTATTTAGAGATGTTTAAGAAGTACTTGAAATTTTTAAAATACCACAAATACAAATAACATCATGCCTTCTTACATAAAATAAGCCAAAGGCAACTTCTTTTGCATCATTTATACCTTAGATAAGTTCTGGATGCTTCTGGATTGGATCAAACATGAAAAAATCCAAGGAAGCATTTGGATTTGCCCTTCTTTGCACAGAATTAAAATTCATTGCAGCCTTTATAATTTGTCAGTCACTCTTAAAATGTTATTTATAGAGCCTTTAAGAAACTTTTCATGGCATACTCTACATGGTAAGCTCACTGCTCACAGCTTTGGTTTGGGGTTGGCACACCTTGTCAAAGTGCAGCATTCCTAATTTCATGTGAAGATCTGTATTCTACAAGAGTTTCTCAATAAAACTGGTAATCATCAAGGTCTTCCCACTTCAGCCACCAAAACCCCAATGTATTTTTGAGAATACAAAAAACTGGTCTTGAAAACTAGTATCAAAGTACTTAAGATGGAAATGCAGGAGTGCTTTGTGTTTGTGAATCAGGACACAGAAACTCCACAGGAGAGAGCCAAGGATCTGGATTGTCCCAAACCTCACAAGGCATTACTTGGATGATGCTATTCCCCTGTGAGATTCCTTCTGTCATGGGCTGGGACCAGATTCCAATGCTTTAATCCCTGGCTGGATTTACTCAGATGGATTTGCAACCTCCCCTTAGCTGGGTGCAGGAACAGCATCGTGGGTTCTTCTCTGACTCAACAAAACACAGCAGCCACTGCTTGGTGCTCAGCCCCAACCCCTCACGGGCTGCTCACTTGTTGGGAATGGTCCCTGGCCATGAATGACCTGAAAATGCCTCGGTCTGCTGTCAGAGGAAGCCTAAACACACCTTTTTTTGAGTTTTCAAACCCTCCACATTATTTTATACACATCTCAATTTGGGCTAGCTCCATATCCTGTTTGAATATTCCAGCTATGTGAAAGAGGCAAACAAAACTGTAAAAAAAAAAAACCCCAAAGCAACACTGTTACCTTCATTTTCAAATATTTTTGAACACTGATTTTTAGCCTGTACTCCTAAACCTAAATTTGAACTAAGAAGTGTTGTAAGGTACTCAGAGGTCTTCCTGCTTTACTAAGGACATGACTTTATTTAGGCTTTGGAGACATGCTGACAGCCTGGATACATATCCCAGTGTTCACACAGTGTAAGGTACTGTAGTACCATAAATGAAATAAAATTTCACCTCCTGAATCTCATAAAAAGGCCTTTGT
Source organism: Rhipidura dahli (assembly GCA_013399225.1). NCBI lineage: Eukaryota > Metazoa > Chordata > Aves > Passeriformes > Rhipiduridae > Rhipidura > Rhipidura dahli. Next base: position 250,212 of record VXAC01006134.1, on the reverse strand, counting down.
TTATTCCACCCTCATCACCATCATTTGGAAGCCATATTATGTGCCACATCACCAGCCTAGAAATAACTCCATAAGAAAGAATCGAGCCCACATTTACAGAGAAGAGCTTCCAGAAGCTTTATCTTAGCATTTCCTTGCATCATTTGATATGCTTGGCTGGACCTCTGAGTAAAAATAAATTATCACTCGAAGTTTGAAGGTGTACTTTGGTAGCGGATTAAAATTCATGCATCTTTTCATTTGATTACTGCTCCAGGNTATATATATAAAAATACTTTTTTTGTGCTAAGCTGCCTTTTTTAGCTGGACAAATATGAGTTACAATGTGCTTCAAGGGAAACAAAAAAGAAGCACATTAGAAACTGAAACTTGTAGGAAGAAAATAACTCCTGAAATAGACATTTCCATGTTTTCAGAACAAATTCTTCACTATCACAAGCAGACTTCTTAAATAGTCTTAAGTTTGCTGGGAAAGTAAGGCATCTATAACAAAAAATCCCAACTGCTTTCAAGTTTAAACATAATTTTGCTAAACATCTAACTCATTATTAGGATCTAATGACTTACGAAGCCTACACAGTCATAGATTTTATCAACACAAAATTTATGATTTCATTATGATTCAGCAGAATTACCCAGACACCCAATGTGAAAACGCTTTACAGCCTTCAACTTTGTTCCTAATGTAATTCTGTGCATAATGTTTAGTCATCCATGCCTACAGAGAGAAATTTGATCAAGAGAATTGGGACATGGTTTAGATAGCTTCTGAAATCTTAATTTGTTTTGTTAGTGGTGTGAGTTTCTCTGTCATACAGCTCCTGCCTAGGGTGGGTGAGGCTGGAGGGGCCCCAGGGGCTCCTCTGGTGCCACCTCCCTGCTCCAGCAGGGCCATCCCAGAGCACAGGGCACAGCAGTGTGTCCATGGGGCTCTGCAATATCCCCAGGGAGGAGACTGCCCGGCCTCTCTGGACAATCTGCTCAGGGCTGGCCCCTGCCCAGGGCAGGAGTTGTGCCTCCTGTGCAGGGGGAGCTCCCTGGGCTCAGGCCCTGCCCGTGGCTCTGGTGCCATTGCTGGGCCCCGGAGCAGAGCCTGGGCCCTGCCCGGAGCCCTCCCTGCACACAGGGACACCCAGCCCTGAGGGCCCCTCTCAGCCGGGGCTCCTCTCGAGGCTGAGCAGCCCCAGCTCCCTCAGCCTTTCCCGGGCACCGAGATGCTCCAGGCCCTTCCTCAGCTGCGCAGCCTCCGCCGGCCCCGCTCCAGGAGCTCCCTGGCCCCGCTGTGCTGAGGATCCCGAGCTGGACACGGCACTGCAGAGGTGCCCCCGGCTGGGCACAGGAGCAGCTTCCCCTCCCTGAGCTGCTGCCGAGGCTCTTCCCGATGCCCCCAGGCCACCCTGGGCCTCCTTGGCCCCAGGACACTCTGCTGCCTCAGGGACAGCTCCTTGGCCCCAGCACCCCCAGGACACTCTGCTGCCTCAGGGACAGCTCCTTGTCCCCAGCACCCCCAGGACACTCTGCTGCCTCAGGGACAGCTCCTTGGCCCCAGCACCCCCAGGACACTCTGCTGCCTCAGGGACAGCTCCTTGTCCCCAGCACCCCCAGGACACTCTGCTGCCTCAGGGACAGCTCCTTGGCCCCAGCACCCCCAGGACACTCTGCTGCCTCAGGGACAGCTCCTTGTCCCCAGCACCCCCAGGACACTCTGCTGCCTCAGGGACAGCTCCTTGGCCCCAGCACCCCCAGGACACTCTGCTGCCTCAGGGACAGCTCCTTGTCCCCAGCACCCCCAGGTCCTTCCCTGCAGAGCTGCTTCTGCAGGCTCCCCCCAGCAGTTTTGTTCCTCTGAATTTACCAGAATGTGTCACTCCAGCAAAAAGCCTTTCCACAGAAATGTCTCTATCCATTGGTGGGAAAGAGGCTCCTTCATTCAGCTCTTACATGAAAAGAACACACAATATTTTGTTTTAGAAGTGCTTTGTCTCTACCCTACGCACTTTCAACTCACATCCCTCAGGAGCACAGGGAACTGTGCAAGGCAACTGAAATCCAGAGTCAGCAACCAAATTAAGCAAATTCTCTCAGAACAAAATCAGTTTCACAATTAGTTTTTGGAAACATCTGGAAAGGCAGATATGTCTGATCTGCAGGATTCATGCACTCAGTTCTGAATTAGGGTCCATGAGGAGCAAAAGAGGTGAAAAATCCTGAAGGATTGGGCAACTGGTAAATAGATTAGGTAGGCAAATTGCCATAAAAATTTTAGGTGAATAATTCTTTCAAAAGTCTCTTATGCAAGATTACTTTTAATGGCAGCTAATACAAATATTATGCTTTTTCAGCAGAGCAGATGGGACTTTATCATTAAACACTTTTGCAACATTTTTCAGAAGCAGACTTTAGAACTTTATACCAACATTATTATCATTTTGTAGAGCTGTTTCTTTCTGTGTTCTACCAAAAAAGCCCCAAAATGAATAAATAAAAACATTATCGACTCCTACCTCCATTCATGACTGGTGTGAGTATTGTTCAAGCAGACAGGAGGATTGTCTCTGATTTAAAGGACTGCAAATTTGCAAGATCTTCAGAGGAATCATCATAGATGGCACAGATACCTTCCATCCTCAACAAGGGAATGGAAATATAACAGGAGGTAAAAATAGTACATTCTGGAACTCTTTGGCTAAATGGCAAACTTCTTTTTGTCTGTTTTTCCTGCTGGGATATTTCCAGGAAAATATTTAGTGAGACACTGGGGCAGAAGTTCTAAGAGTGCCTTCAGAGCATTTTCTTTTCAGCAGAGCTGAAGTGCAACGGCCCCACAGTGAGAGACCGGTGCAGATGCTTCACGTCTAATTGCAATTATGAACCCCCCCCTTTAAATGGATAAAAGCCTTAAGAAATTCCCAACAGCATCATTAAAAAATAAAATTAAAAAATACCTTGGTAATTACCATGTTTCAATTCTCAGGAAAATGATCTGCCTCCAACAGGATCACCTGACGTATGTTGCCATCTACAAACTCCAGTGAAAAGGGGAGTTTTCCATGGACAAGGTGCCTGACCCTGTTGTTTTGCAGCTGCCAACAGCACACAAAAACCTCATTCAATTTAGCTGAGACCAATTCTTTCATCTAGCAGGGAATCTTGGTATTATTCTCCCTTCATCTTCAAAATTGTGTGTGACCTTCTGTTGTTTCACTGATAACTACTTATAAAATATAATAATGTGTAACTTAAATGTGCAGGCAATTGGTACAACAATTCCAGGTCTGGCCAAATGAAATTCCCAGTGCTGCAGCCATGGAATACATGAGCAGGCATCATAAATCTAGACTCAACTCTCTATGCTGGCTTGTGCAAATAAGTTCAGAACAAACACAAAAGCCTCTGAAATTGAGAGATCCAAAGCAAACGAGGCTTTGGGATAAAGCCACAGTCATTTAATGTTCTGATTTTATAAATGTTGAATAGCAGAACAGGGAGAGAACTTGCTCCTGACTAATACATTATCCCAGGAGTAATGAGACAGAACTGACAGATGAGAAAGAAAGTCATGCTGGTATTTTCGACAGACACACTGCTCTTTTTTCCTGAGAAAAAGAAAAATAACAATGCTTTCCAGGGAGAAGCCAGTGGTGTGGAGCCGTTTTTTAGAAAGGTTCAACCAGGACGTAATATTGACAAGACCCAAAAATCAACAAGGAATCCCTAAAAAAATGCTGAGACAGGCATCTGAAATGAATAAATTAATTTTTCTAGGCCCAATAAAATTCTCTGCTCTGTACATCAGACAGTCATTTAGGCCCTACTCCACTGGAGCTCATTAAAGATTTCTTATGACTTCTGTGATCTTTGGTAGAGGAACTGAGATTTTTGTAACTGTAAAAAGAAATCATCCCAGTTTGCACAGGTGCAAATTACAGTAAAAGGCAGAGGGAAAAAGAAGTAAAATTAAGACCTTAATGTATTATTTTATGGCATAAATAACAGTTTAAAAGGTTAATCTAGTCACACCATGCAGATAGCTGTTAAATGAGACCTTCTCCACCTCCAGGTTGCTGAAGGTGAAGAGCTCTGGGGAAAATCCAGAAGTTGTCCCTCCGTGCTGCTGGATTGCAGTTGTCACATTACAGGACAAATCTCCTTTTCCTGGCTCAAAAAGCACTGAACTCCCCTTTTTTGGTGTATGCCCTTGGCGATGGTATCTCTACATCAAGCAATTTAACCTTGATTAATCACTTTTTTTATACACATTGCACATACTTAGACCTACACTCATTTGCTGGGCTTGCTGCAAGAGCTGGTTTCAAATTTCTGTGAAAAAGTGAAAACCATCCAGTGATGCCCCTTTTTGCCCCAGTGCTGGTCTCCTTCCACAAGAACTCCACAGCAGGAGGTGCTGGCTAAAACCTCACCCCAAATTGTGTAGGCAAAAAAAAACCCCCAAAGATCATCTAGTCCAGCTCTAGACCAGCTGAATGTCCAGGCACAGCCACTGATCCATATTTTTTCACCCTTTCTTTTTGCTGTCAGTGCACTTCTGTAAAACATGGTTGCCTTCACAGCCCTCTTTTTCCTCACCTCCAGCTGAGCTTTGAATCTCCAAATTCTCTCCCCGCATGCCAAGGCAATGTCTGTGCATTCCTCCAGGGTAACTCCTTGCTGCTTCCACTTTGCCTGTGCCTCCTCCTTGAGTCTGAGCTCCTCACTTATCCATGCTGGCCTCCTTCCATGCTTGCTCGACTTTCTACTTTCCAAATACTCCGTGTGTGCACTCTGAGGATGCTGTCTCTGAACACCAGGCAGCTGTGCTGTGTCCCTCTGACTCTCCAGGGCATCCTTCCATTAAGCTGCCAAGAAGATCCCTGAGTAAGCCAAAATTCGCTTTCCTAAAACCCAAGTTTGTGATCTTTTTCTGACTTTGTCTTACAGGATTTAAAGCTCCAGCCCTGTGGTTCCTCCTGGCTGTGCTCTTGATGTCTTTGACCAGTTTTTCCTTGGTTTTGAGGAGGAGATTGAGCAGAACATCTGTACTCAGCTCATCATTCACTTGCCTTGAAAAATTCCCTTCTGCTGCACCCAAGCCTGTTACCTGACAGATTTTGGGACAGCTGAAGTCTCCCAGGGATACAAGAGCCTGTGCTTTCCTGAACTTGTGAACATGAGAATTCATTTCACTCTCAGGAGTGTTTTATCTCTGTGTCTATTGGCAACAGCACCACTAAATCCACTTTCAACCTTGTCCTGGTTGTCCCTGTGACTCTGCTACTCAGCTGGGGGCTGGGCTGCCACGTGTGCCACCTCCTGAGAGCTGCAGGTGTGAGGGCTTACCAGCAGGAATGGGTGGCATTAATGGAGAATTAATGAAGTGCAGTTTTATTTTCTATTAACTTTCACTGCTCATCTTCCCACTCTGATTGTTAGACCATAACTGTGCTCTGATATGAGATGCTGGGACTTTAAACCAAAATTCTTCTCTCTTGCTCCTCTAACACATCCCCACACAGGAAAGCCAGTCACTGCTGCAAAAAGGGTGACAACAACAACAACAATTCAGGAAAATAAATCCTCTAGGAAATGGCTCCTGGTGCTTTTAGAAGCAAAACAAACACTATTTACTCACAAAAATTTTTGAGTACTACAAACAAGAGACTTACAAGCCTTTCCTGTTATTTCAGCTCAAATAAGGAAGGTTTTTGTCTTCTCACTGCTCTTATCCCTTCATGTTGTAGTGAATTCTTCCTCCCTGGTGCTTCAGCAGTGGAATTGAATGCTGAAGAGACAAAGGCAGGTGCAACACCAGACAGTGATTTCAGCCTGATTCCCTGAGCTGTGAGCCTCCCCACCCAGGGTTTTCAAGTGATTTACCAAACTGCCAAGAGTTCCGTTCACACAGTTCAGGCTGATCAGATCATTTTCTCACTCTCAACCAGAGATTAATAAACTTCACTGGGTTTGGAAGCCCAGAAAAATAAATATCCTTAACAATTTTGACTAACATATCTCATCTTTGTGCAAGGGGCACCAGCAGTCACACAGTGGAATCCCACTGAAATTCCCTGTTTGTGAGAACGATAACTCCCAAAATACCATGGTGTTTTCAACTACCTTTACCTGAAAGCTCAACAGATCTCTGTGACAAACATTTTAAAGCTCCTTATCCAAAGGCAAAGGTGCTGTGCTGACACATCCTTAGTGTTCCAGCAAAGGACAACATTGACAGATCATCATCACCGCAATCTAATAAAGCAACTCATTATTTGTTGAAAGAAGATTCAGTAAAGGATGAACATTAGAATCCAACTTTCTGCAAAATGCAATCTAAAACAAAACAAAAAAAATACCCCACATAACCACAAAAAATTGTCTTTGTTGTCTTGATTTCAAAATTGCTGGCCACAAGAAAAGCTGCTACAACTGCCAGAGACTTGAAACAAAATATAAAGATCAAAGTAAAAGATCTGTTATGAAAAAAATGATAATTCCAGGTATTAAACTAGATAAAAACTGTTTATTTAACAATTAAAAAAACTGGAACTGGAAAAAACTCTAAAAATCAGGAAAAAAGATCCCAGGGATTGAAGAGGTTTTTCAGCCAGTCCGGCTGGCACAACCCGGGCAAAGCTTGGTCGGTGCTGGCTGCTTAAAAAAGTGGTTGGAAAGTGGTCTGGTACCCAGCACCGAGGCTTTCTGTGGCTAACCCAAGGAAAACAGCGCTTGGATTTGAAATTCAGTGTGGGATATAGGGGTGTCTGCTTCACTCCACCCCCAGTCATTCTTCCATGTCCCACAGCCATTGGTTGTCTCCTCTCCAAGCCCTGGTGATAAGTTCTTAGCCAATGGCTTGTTGGTTTTTCGGGTGCTGCTGCAAGAATACTCTGTGTGTGTGCTTGTGAGATAAGATAACACTAATACTACAGCTCTTAAATCTATTTAAACACTCTTAAAACATTTTCATAACTGTTTACATATAGGACCTTAGCTAATTTGACATTCTAATTACAATAACATTTCCTAAAACTATTCTTTAATCATTCTTTTAACTTCCTTTAAGTAACAACTTTAATACTTGATGAGAGATTATGCGAAAGTCTTGAAGGTTTCATGAATAACAGAACTTATAATCTTTAAGGTTCGATTAGAAAGCTAATGCTTGGATCTGAGTATCCAATCAATAAAGTGTAGTTCATTATTTAATGTTAAATAAAAAGCATAAATCCCTTTCCTCAGTTTTCCAGAATTTATTTTCCCATTTGGATACTGTCACAAAGCTCCCATGATAAGAAACTGAAATGTAAGGATTCTTTCTATGGTTTGGAACCATTTGAATTGTGTCAGTTGGGAGAGTAGAAAAAGCATGAAGTTTATGAATAACAAGATGTCTTAATAGCTAAAATTTTCATTTCTAATGAAGTATAAATACATTGCAAATATTAAGTTTGATTGTTTCTTTTAAAGTAGCATAGAACTTCATTTTTCTAACAGCAATGGAAGCACATTCTGATTTCCAGTCTAACTGTATTTATGCTTAATTTATATCTGGTGGATCTCATAAAATTACCATTTTTAATTACAATAATCCTTCTCCAAAGTTTATTGCCTATGGATTTTCAAAAACAACAGCCATTTCCCCTCCCAACCTTTATTTTGCTACCTAAATAAGACCTTTTTATGTGCTCAAATAAGACCAGTTCTTTATTCCCCTCATAACACTTGTAGCTCTTTCCCAAAACTGCTCCGGTTTCCCTGCACATTTCTAAATGGACACACAACTACTTGCAGTAAGTTATTTCCTTAGAGAAGTTAATAAAATGCTCCAGTAACAAGAAAAATACCCAAAAGACAAAAACACAACAAACCAAGGGTTCTCCACACAGTTCATGAGTCGTGTTTGGAAACTACATCCAGACATGGGGATTTTAGTGTCATTGTCCAAGCAAATCTCAGAATACACTTAACTCTAAAGTGACTGACAGTGTCAGCAAAGTTAAGGAAAAAAAAGAAATCCACAAGGAGGAGACAGAAATTTTAAATTGAGAGAAAAAATCATCCATTACAATAAAATAAAAATCTATAAATCACATTGCTCAGTTTTTTTCTCTGGTTTTGAAATATACAGAAAGTGATGGAAATCGATCTGTGCCTTTCCCAAGCCCTGTTATTCAGCTTGGCTTTGGAAGTCAGTTCTGCTCAGCCTTAAATAAAAGGGTTTAATCTCTGCTTCCTCTTGGGCTGTTAATTTGGAACAGTTTTGCTTTCCTATATTCAGCCTCAGAAAGAACTCTCCAACGATGCCAACATCCCCAAAACTGCAACTCACTGTAGCAACAGCACCCGGCATCGTTTCCTCCTCCTCCTCCTCCTCCCCCACACACACAGACCACGGCTGTAACTTTTATTTTGGAATTCAGATTGTGATAATCTTTAAAGAACCCAAACTGTTCTCAGGAAAGGCTGTTGCACAGCAAAGACAGCGATAGAGTGAAAAAAAATAAAGGCTGAGGAAACAGGAAAGCAAAAAAAGCAAAGCCAATTGCCATGTTTTGAATATTTTAACATTCTTTAGATATGTTTTATTATCATCACTATGAATATTTAGGATGCACTTGGTTTAAAAATAAGAGGGACAGCACTTGAAGCAACCATTTTAATTTAAAAAGTATCTAGACTGATTGATTGATGCTAAATAAGCAGTGGAATATAAGCAAGCTGTGTCTTTTGGCTATCAACTCAACTGTCATGCAATGTTTAATATCAGGATGGAAAAAGGAACATTTTATGCAAGTTTAATCTATCCAGCAAAAATCCCTGCGAGGACATATCAATCACTGGGGCCTTACTACTCTTAAATATCCATGTGCATGTGTGGTTTTATATAAAAATATATAAAGGTGCTCAATAGTCCAATTTCTATTCAAATGTTACTCAGAATTCTGTTTTGCAGGGATCAAGGATCAGTCTCCTATGAATGTATTTGATGCACATTTGTAAATACTCCTTGAAATGTTAGGATTAACTAAACAGCCCTCAGAGCCTAATTTGAAAAGAGTGATGTTAATTGTTTTTCCCTAGGGTGAGGTAAAGCAGCATGTAGGATCAGGAGCAGTTCCTTTCCAGAAGGTAAAGTTCCAGGTGTGCCCTCCAGCACACCCCCAGGATCCAACTCCCAGCACAGCTCCAAGCAAGCCAAGACTTCAAAATGTAGCAGCAAACTCAGAAAGGGAGTTAATAATAGACATTTTTAGCCTTGTGGAAGAAGCTCAAGTGACATTTCTTCAGTGTCCCACACAGAGCTTGGCAAAGGAACTAAACAAGACCCTGGTATTGTGAGCCACCAGAAGCTGGCACATCCCTGACTCCCTAAACCCACCCCTCCGGCAGCAGTGCCACCTCTCACCCTGTGAGATCCTATCCTGGTTTCCTGTGAGTGCTACATAAACCACCTGAGAATGAAGATTATTTTTCTTCTGCTGTTGGTTCTGGAAAAAGTAGTTCCCCATATAATTGCTGGGATCTGGCCTATGGGGCAAGATCTCAGATGCAGGGTCCAAAATGTGCACATCTGCTGCCCTTCTGCACAGTGCCCTGTGTAACTACAGTGGAAAAGGACTTTGAGAGAGGAGTTCCCTTAACAATGGGAAAGAATGTGGATATTCTATTGCTAAACAGAACAGGACTCTGAAATCTCACACGAGCCAACGCTCTTAAAATTCATACAAGCCAAGAGCACAGTGGTCCCACTAACAGACTGTGAGGATAACACTGGTCTTCTACTTGATAAAAATTACTTGGGAATTATGATCTGTGCTGTATGAAGTTCTGCCAGATTGTTCTGTGCGAATTAAACTGTAAAAGTTATGCCTTAATTAAACCACATTCCTTCCAACTGGTCTGTTTGCCACAAGTCTTAGACAGGAAGATATTTGTTTGTCTCTAATCCTGAGCTTGGCCTGACACAGCTCAGGTACCCTGAGCATCTCTGCCCATTTACCAGGTGTGCAGCAAAGACAAACAACAGCTTCATCTCAATTTTCAGAAACATTCTACGGCTGTAAAATACATTTTTCAAAAGGACTTCCCATTGTTAACCAGCCTGTATGAGTGTTAGTAGGTTAAAATTAAGAAAAGGAGCACGAAGAAAATATATTTTAATTAACACTGATTAAAATTAAGACTCAAAGCAAGCACATGAATATGAATTGCAACTGTTAGGCAGAAGAATTGTCCTTTGTAAAGTACAAGTAACATGCACAGAAAAATATTACAAGAGAAACACATATCCCACCTCAGCTATTGTGCAAAGTTAAGGCCATGAAAGTAACCTTTTTCGTTTGTTATGCCTTCCTAATTCAATTAAATGAGAACAAAACTAAGATGAGGATTACATTTGCAAAGACATTTAGCATCATTAACAGTGTCTTCTGGGGAGCTTTTTTCCTTTTTTATTTCCTGAAAGAGAAAAAAAGATCACGGCCTTTGAAACTTGCTAATTTTTAAAGCAGAAAGAAAAGCACTTAAATGCAAAACCCTGTACAACAAAATTTTAACCCACAAGCAGTTTAATAATTCCATGGGTGAGGAACTCGCCCGACAACCTTTTTTTTCCACAATGGCATTAACTTGTGTTGCCAAAGAAAAGACAAAAACAGTGTCAATATTTTCAGTGCACCCATCCAGCAGTGCCACAATTTTTTGTCCGTTTTGTAGCTAAAACCAAAAAATACACTTGTTCTCCTCCACCAGTGTGTCCTCAAAAGGACTGAATTACATTAATTTAAGGAAATTTTAGCCCTTCGGGGGTACAACAGAGAAAGGTCTGAAAATGTTTGAGTGCACAGTGAACTACTGACAAACATGGAGCCAGGCAGCTCCTGTGAGAGCAAACTCCCTGCAATCTGTGCTCCACAGTGGCACAGCTAAACCAGCCCTTCCCTGGAAAATCCCTGGGCGTGAGGGGCAGGCTCACCAAGCTCCCACGCAAACCTGAGAGCACAGCACTGAAACAGAGCTGGACTCGTGCGTGACTGCAAGGGATTCAGTGTGTCAGCCTGTGGATGCTGAAAAAGCTTCAGCAGTGAATTTCTTCAGCTCTCTAGCATTTTGTGAGAGCTCTGTCTCTCCCATGCAAGCTAACTAAAACAGAGTTACCATTTTGTAAACATTTGCACCTGCAGATTGTTTTGTCGGATTGTTATGATTTTAACTAGATAAATATTGGGAAATGGACGTCTTAGAATTTGGCCCATCCCCTCAAGGGGTGGACGGCCAGAGGACCAATTACCTCATGCCATTTAACTCACTTTTTGCAAACTAACATAAAAAAGCCTCGGGAAAAACCATTAAAACACTTGCTGCCATTGATACCTGAGCTTGGACTTTGTGTGGTTTTTCTGTGTGTCTATGTTGTGACAGCGACACCAGCCTCGGACCCAGCTCCCGTAAGCATCTAAAACCAGTTGTGGGAACCAAGAAACTCCAGTGGAAGATACAGATACAGATACTTTGGAAAAAAATAACCAATAAACAAAAAAAACAAATCAAAAAACCAACCAAACAAAAGAGAAAATGGCAGCAAAAACAAAAATATAAGATGCTTGATATCTAGCCCTAATAGTAGAACTAATTACAAGTCTGAACTGGAAGCAATGTATCTTTCTTTACATCATTTTCCTGCTAAGATGCCATGCAGGAGCATCTCTCTGCATACCCTGTAGGCAGCAGCAGCACATTGTGTGCAGACAGCTCTGCTGTCAGCTCCTGCACAGGAATCACCACGAGCTCTCACTTTCCTTTTATTATACTGAATGGCTTAATTTCCACTGTGTTTTTCCCATTTGTCTAAGATTCTTGTAGAAAACATATTTATAACCCAGATACTTCAAATAAGTGACACTGCATTTCTATTTCTAGAGAACAGAGACAAATAAGATGCACCAAAGAATTTCCCTTTATGTTATTTGCTGTTGTGTCTCTTCACTCAGATGCTCCATTCCCCCCAGCATGTTTTGTAATAGTGTGGCTTTGATAATGATGCAAACAATCTGCAGCAACCTCATCAAACCTGGCCAAGGAACTCTGTTCCTCAGAAGTTCACAGCCAGGCTAGTGACACCGCTCCATCCTCCCACACCTGCAAAAAAATATTAAAAATGTCTAATGGATACTTAACCTTCTCTTGCCACTCTTGGATTCCAAACTAAAGAATAATTTCCTGTTATTTTATGCAAAAGTGCAGTAAGCAGCAGAATAAAACCTTTCTGCCTTTTGATTCTCTTTGGGTGATTGATTTGACTGCAAAGCTTTTCAACAGACTTGCCACCAAAGTGTCCTGGGGCCAAGGAGGCCCAGGGTGGCCTGGGGGCATCAGGAAGAGCCTCGGCAGCAGCTCAGGGAGGGGAAGCTGCTCCTGTGCCCAGCCGGGGGCACCTCTGCAGTGCCGTGTCCAGCTCGGGATCCTCAGCACAGCGGGGCCAGGGAGCTCCCCCTGCACAGGAGGCACAACTCCTGCCCTGGGCAGGGGCCAGCCCTGAGCAGATTGTCCAGAGAGGCCGGGCAGTCTCCTCCCTGGGGATATTGCAGAACCCCATGGACACACTGCTGTGCCCTGTGCTCTGGGATGGCCCTGCTGGAGCAGGGAGGTGGCACCAGAGGAGCCCCTGGGGTCCCTCCAGCCTCACCCACCCTGGGGCTCTGTGATTAAAAAAATTTCATTTCCAGTGCTGGTGAAAATCTGTTTCAAACTCCTTATTCCAGTTAGCAGTGCCTGCAGCTCTGCAGGACACTGAACTGCCCAAGCTAAACCCAAGCCAGGTAGCCATGGCTCTGGGAAGAGAAGGATGCTGTTGGGTGCCTGGCAAGCCCTGCTCTGCATCATCCCATCCCTTTGCTGTCCTTTTCTCCTCATTCACTGGAGGCATTTGTCTGCTGAGCAAATCGAGGCTGACAGGGAAGGTCACTGTGCCCAGCTGTAAGTCTCAGCATACAAATGTGCCTTTTGGCTCCCCAAACAGTGACCGTGTCCTATTATTGATAAAGCCTTGAAAAGACTCTAATGCATCTTCATTTCACAAAACAACTGCCTTCAAGGTTGCTCCGAGAAAATAAGCAGCCAGAATGCTGAAGAATTCTCCAAGTTGGCATTCTCCCGAAGATTAAAAGATAATAACACTTCTATTAGAATCACTCTGCTACGCTGTATTGATCTCATCAGGGAGGCCACTGCAGGTCTAATATGAACAGAGCAGTTTTAGAATTAATCACAGGAGTTTTTATTATGGTTCATAGGGCTCCTCATTCAAATGGCATCGTTTGCAATATTTATGGCCTAGATTGGTTGCCATTATTAAGTGCAAGTGTGCCACATGGTGTCTGGCCTGCTGTGTTAAAACACAAAGTCATTCTTCAAAAGTAAATCTTATCTAAACTATGCACAAAAAGCCAATTACTTTTTGATTTACATTTTAATTTCACATTCAGTTTTTCCCTTATATACAAACCCCTTACTTAATCTTTGTTTTGGATTAACTAGCACAGGCATACAAGGTACACTCCATAGTTTTAAGTAGACTGTTACAGCATATTAATGCACTCTGCCCAAAAAGATATATTTGGTCAGTGACAAGGTAGACTCTCTGGGTGAGAGGAGCAAATGAAAATCTGGGAGAAATAGAGCACCCTGCAAAGTGGAGTGGCCACTGATCTTCAAGATAAAACACACTCATTAAGACTCTTAGACTATGCACTTGGTAACAAAAAAAGTGTTTGTCAGTGTCGTAACAAGCCCTCAGTGACCAGATCCAGCGGTGATTAAAGGTACAGCTCCTTAATTTCCATGCTCCTTGTTTTCCTGGTTTGTTTTTTTAATCTTCTTTGCCAGCACTTCACCCATGCTCAGGTTTCAGTCATGCTCATTCCTGTTTGCCTGATCCCAACAGCATTTTCCTGCCATGAGGGTGACAGAAGTTGAATCTCAGAAAAGGAGAATAAGCATCTACATTCCTGATGCTAAGTTATTAAATTAATTAAAGTCCTGGGAAAATATGAGAGGGGGGCTCCTCTTGGTTTTGGTTTGTTTCTTTTAAACCAGCAAGAACTTTGGAGAGTCTGGTAAAGTGTGCTGAGAATTTTTGTCCTAAATCTTAGACTCTATTGAGTTCATAGTGAATTTTGGGCAGGAAAGCTGCACTGACCTTTGCGAGGCCACATAAGGAATGTCCACATCAATTTCTCATTAAACCTAATCATTAACCTATAATAAAATGAATAAGAACTGCTTGTATAAACATCTCTGTTGACTTTAAAATCCCTCATATTCTCTTAACTCTATTTGAAAGCAAGCCTTTATTATGACACTCATTTAATTTGAGGGACTAATTATATGTGGCAAGCACACACCTAAACGCTTTGAAGGGTGGAAAAACATTTAATGAACTTAGAGAATAATTGTATTTATCTGCTTAGTCAATGCAATAAAACAGGTCTGCTCATGCTTGTTTCTCCTGACAGTGCAAGGTAGTAATAGAGAAGACACAAAATAAAAATGAATTGGCAAATGCCTCCCAATCCTTTAAGACTGCAAGGGATATTCACTTACAAAGGATATTCATTTACAAAGGATATACACTTACAAGGAATATACATGTACAAGGGACATTCATGTACAAGGGATGTAAAAGTTCTTAATTGGGTAGACAAAACCAATGCCAGGTTGTGCTGAGCATCACCTGCTCTCCAGTCCCCACCCGATCCCGGCACTCCCTGCCTCAGCTCAGTCCTTCCAGGATTCTGCTGTGAAGCTTCTCCAGCAATTCCTGCATTCTCCCAGACAAAAGGCCCTGGCAAACAGAGTGACTTTAACAATGGTATCATACCTTTCAATATACACACACATATATTTTCATCTTGCACCTATTCCAGCCCACTCATAACTTCCATAAACAGGTCTCCCAATGAATTCTTTAGTGACAGAGAAACCAACCCACCTAATTTCAGGCTGATGGCCAGCAACAGTTTATCACAAAATGCTGTTAGAGCTGTTTGCTTCTGCTAGCTGGCTATTCTGCACTTAGTGTGGAAAATAAATATATTCATATTCATAATATTCATAGCTTTGTTGATCACTGCACTTTAAAGCCAACAAAATCAAAACTGAGGTTGGAATATACCTCATTCCTCTCACAACATCCTAGGAATCCACTTATGCTCTTATTTTGATAGCTAGTGAAAAATAGCTGGTTTGTGTTTTGTTTTGGGTTTTTTTAAAGCAACTACCTATTTATTGTGCAGCAGAACTCTGAAAATGAACTCTTGGATCACAGCACCACCTTATCTACCCATCTTTACCAGCCAGGCTCCTGCAATAACATATTGACTATCATTTTCACCTCTGACAGATCTAACCTCAGTCTCCCAGAGTGAAAGATTAGGAAGTTAATCCATTTTGAAGCCTCACTGCAAGATATTAATGCTTTCAAAAACAAAAGTGATGGATGAATATTATTCGGGTCAAATAAAATCAGAGTTCTAAGAACAGCTAGCCAGGTTTCAGTTCCAAGAAACAGTGTATGATAAAATCAAACCATGAGATACGGCACCAAATGGGAATTCAAACAGTCATTTACTCCTAGTTTGAGAAGATATTTTAACTTCACAATTGATTTAATACTAGCATGCAGTTTCTAGCAAGTTTATTCAAAATTTACTACAGGATGCTTTGGGAGAGATGGCTCTGATACCATCTCAGTTTTCAATACCATTCTTTCATTTCATTTTCAGTAATTTGCAGCCTCTCCTGCATGTATGTTCCCACATACACCATGCGTATGTATATCCTGATACACACATAAATGAGTACCTGTTCAACCACAAAATCCAGGCTTCATACCAATATATTCCCACATATGAAAATACAGCCTTCTGAAACTCTCCAAGCGCTGCATTCAACACCTCAAGTTCGTATTTCAGGCTCTGTTGAATTTATGCTTTTTTTTTAGAGTGAAATTGCCTATGCAATACTGTTCAAGTGGCTGTTATTAATTATACACTTGTATTTATGTCATAATTTAGTGTGCACTTGAGAACAGTAATTCAGATCCACTTAGATTTAGATCCCCAGCTAAAGGGAATGAGAGTAATTGATACAACAATAGGGTGACACTTTGGCTGGCCAAGATGGGAATCCCCAAACAGAAAGAACAAGAAAACATCTCCAGAGAGTATCAGAAAAGGCTGAATGCGTGGAAACTGTCCTGAAAATATAAAGCAGGGCAGCATGGGGCAAATCACCTAGTTCCACCCAAGATTCAAGGATTCTCTGTGCTTTTACAGATATTCAAAATGTCCAGCCGAGATTTAAGGTGTGCAATACCTGGGAACCACTGCTATGCTTCCTGTGGCTTTCTAAAGGAAGAAGGGAAAACAGGGGAGGAAGAAGGCAGGAGTGCTGAAGAACAGACAAAAGAAATACTACCAGACAAATGTTCTTCTTATACCAAGTTTTAACCAACATTGCCTTGAAATTGAATCTCCTTCATTAAACATCAAAGAAATTAGCAACACAAAAGCCCAACCCACAGTATAACTCCTAGAAGAGGCATCTATAAAACTGAAGAACAGGCGTGTCCCCATTTCCCCATGAGGTTATTCTCTAGATAAAATGGTAAGGAACTGTAGAGCAAGTCTAGAAGCACCTCTTCAAAAGCCTTCCTTAATTTTCCTCGTTTCTATGATACACTGCCTCAGAAACTTCAGGAGACTTCCTCAGTTCAAGTCAATTCTGATAACTCCCTTCTCTAGAATGAGTTTCAAATTATCAACCAAAAATCAGTTTCAGTCAGAAGCTGACAGGCAAAATCAATCCCCCACAGACATGCTTTTATTTTACTGTTAAAGTAAAATAAAGTAAAATAATTTTTACTGAAAAAAGATGGAGCTTAACAGTAGTAACTGTTTAAATATGGCAGATAAACACAGCTTACACCAAGACAACATAAAACAGCCCAAGATGCTGAACTTCCATCTGACATAATTGTGACATGTTAAGTCCACAGGTAACAGCATCATCCTATGAGGAATTACTGACAGCACAATGGTGTTTGGGTAGGAACAGATTCAAGATACATTTTCAACCCTTGCCAAAGTTTCTTAGCTCAGGGCTTGTGGCAGAATAACCCAGAATCCCAATCCAAACTGAGTCACAAAATTCAGAACAAATATCTTCCCAGACCTCCTGGCTTCGCAGCCACCCCAGGAACGAGCGTGGTTTGCTCAGTGCTCCCACACACGCTCCACGGCTCTGGGCTGCAGCAGGGAAATGGGCTGAGTGCTGCAAGTGGCACAAAGGCTCAGGATGCTGGAGCTGCTGGTGGCACTGCCCCACAGGAGGGGCAGGGCTGCCGGGTGCTGCTCCAGGGATATTGCACCCAACAGCCTCAGCCTCAGGCAGCCCTGCAGCCCCCACCGGCTCCAGCCTGGCACAGCCCCCTGGGCAGCCCTGCTACAGCCACAGAGCCCAGGGGCAGCGGGGACATGGGCACAGGGACGGGGACACAGGCACAGGGATAGGGATGGGGACACAGGCACAGGGATAAGGATGGGGACACAGGGACGGGGACACAGGGACACAGGGACACACACACAAGGACATGGGCATAGAGACACAGGCACAGGGATGCAGGGACACAGGGACAGGGACACAGGGACACAGGCACAGGGACACAGGGACACAGTGTCCAGCTGCCTTGTGCCCTCTGAAGCACCAGCACCACCCCCTTCTCCAGGGGTACTTCCAGGTCCCACAACAGAGACAGTGGAGAACACCACCCCACATGGAAATACAGAGTTAAGGTTAAACCTCACATGCTGAGTGAATCCCCAGTTTCTTCCCAATTCCATTTCAAAGCAAATACAAAACACAGCACTACAGAGCATCACGTGCATGCATCACATTGCTCCATGAGTTATTTTGTTTTAATTTTGGTGAAAAAAAACCCACAATACAAACATTGGCTTCAAAGTCAAAGACCACTTTTAGACATACTTGGAAGAAAGCCCTGGAATAAGTTGTCTCCAGTCAACTGACGATGCACCATTTCAGAAAAATCATTTTAAACTGTCAGTGATCTGCTTATTACATGCTTGACTAATTCCTTTAACAGAGGAAAGCCCCGCATGACTGCAGAACAGATAAAGGAGACGGATGATTTCGGGCTCTCTTTCCATAGAATCCAATTGCTGGTTTCTATAAATATGAAAATATATTTTTGTGATACAAGCAATGGCAAAACATAACTTAGCCCCCTGGTCTGTTTGAAAATGCAAAGGTTTTTCACAGTGAGAAAAAGCCTGGACTGTGCCTTGGATGCAATGATGAACTAATGCCTCAAATCCCTACAGTGTAAGTCTGATTATAAATTTCTAACTCCCATTTAGGGTTTTAATATGGCAGAGATTCACTGGGAATACATGGACTGAGATTCATTTTTATTTTTCTACTGGGAGGTGTTTACTGCAAAGATGCTCAACTTTTTGTATTGTGCACTGATATTCTCCCTAATTATTTTGTATCCCCCGTGCCCTCATGAATTCCCTGTGATCTTTGTCAAGGGACCACATCTAAAACCCAGCCATCCTAATCTTGTAGATCAAAGTGTGGACTGAATAGACTCAAAGTCAAATGATGGGATAAACTATTTTCAAAGCTAAAATCATAAATAATAGGCAGGAAATGAGTAGCAGTGGGAGGTTACAGAGCAGATTTTCTGTGGAGTACTCCTTGTTAACAGAGCCATGGGTGAGGACCACCTGGTTTAGTTCCCAAACAACAGGGCATCTTTAGAGGGGGGAGTGCAGGTACTTGGGGATGGGTCGGGGTTAGTTAGACTTTACCAACTCACAGAAAGTTTTGAAACTCTAAATGGGATTTAGAAGTTTATATTTAGACTTACACTGTAGGGATTTGAGGCATTAGTTCATCATTGCATCCAAGGCACATTCTGGGTTTTTTCTCACTGTGAAAAACCTTTCCATTTTCAAACCTTCTTCCTCAGCCTAGCTTGGAAAGTGGATACACTTCTATTTAGGCAGCCTGGCTGCCTGTTCACCTTCCAGTGCAGAAATGCACATGCAAAGCTGTTGGAATGCTCACAAGACCCTTCCTGCAGCTCTGTGCCCGGGAGCAGCCAGGAGAGCCCACAGTGCACCACAGCAACTGAGCAACACCTCCACACTCACTGGCCCAGAGTATCGGGGGGACAGCACCTTCCCACCTGGAGCAGGCTACTCTCTGCCCTAACTGCTCAGCAATGTCTCCCCAGCTTTACCAAACCCCACAGGTGTGCCCACCATAACTCAGGTCTGACTTGTCTGTGGCCACCAAACCCACAGAGTTCACCACCCTGAGGATTTTTCCCAGCTGAACACTGGGATGTTTCTACACCAAACCCACTCAGCCCTCACCACCTGCAGTAGAGCTAAACTGTTTCTCCCAGATACAGCCTTAGTGCTGCTGCTGATGATGCCAGGATGATTTTTGTCTTTTCTTTTATACTTCTGTTATACTTTTTTACAATTTCTGTATTCTTGGTGCTTTTTGCCCACATTCTTGGGCTTGTTTGTCAGGCTGGGACACTGAACATTTCAGAAGCTTCACAGTGAGGGATCAGTGTGCCCAGAGCCCAAGGGCCTCTCCAGAACACATTTTGGAAACTGAGACAGAACCATCCAGGGGAAGGGTCCTTGGGGAGGGGGGCTCACTCCAGCCTCTCACTGGGGAATCTTTGATAGATGTGCTAATTAGTGACACCCATAATGTGATCCCAGATCTATTGTGGGTGGGCACTGCGGGGTGCATGGAGGGGCATTCGACCTGGACATGGTGCACCTGAGGATCCTGAAAATAAATCCCAAGGGAAAATCCCTTTGTCCCTTCAAACTGTGTTTGACTCTTGATTTTAAGACCAGGAAAAGGCATCACTGGAATTATTAGATCTTTGTAATCTCCCCAGTTTAGTCCCCAACCAGCCCTATTTCAGAAGCCAAAGACCATATACTAACACACATTTCTAATCACTAGAGACAGGAAAATTGTTCTATTCCATCTCCAGTTCCTGACAAGGACACCACACCTACTTAATTTCAGCTTCTCTTGTTTTTCTGGCATGAGCAGAGGCACTCACACCCCAGAAATGCTGGGCCTAGTCAGTGCCTAGCTGCATATGTCAAACCATCCACTGCCAATTCAGACTGGTTCAGTTCCTTTCATCAGCAGTGGTGAATCACTTCACTTAGCATATGGTTACACATCATGTGTCTAACTCCACTTCTGCCCTCTGAAAAATGATCTGAGGAGGGATTTACTGAAGTTTTAGATACAGAGAAATTCAACAGTGAAAATTATTGACGCTCGCCATTTTCTGTTTGCATACACAGTCGGCAGGCTGGGCAGGGAATGTTCACATAGCAGCGCTGGATTAGTATTTTTAAACTCTTTCTATTATTGATTTAACCACTTGAAGCTGCTGGAAGCAGAGTTCCTGTCACAGCTGTTAATGCAAGAGGCATTAGGGAAAATCCCTACTGTGGAGGTGTGCAAAAATGTTCACACATTAAATGGAGAGATTTCACTTTTCATCAGCATCGTGTACAACCCAAAATCCCCATTTTTATTCTGCTCAGCTAGATAAGAAACATGAAAGGGGAAAAGTTTGGGTTGGTTGTTTTTTTATCTCATTTACTTTAGTCCTTTCTAAAGACCAGGATCCTGCAGTCTGCCCAAACCAAGCAGCACTTTTTTTTTCCTCAAGTCATTCCATTAAAGTTAATGCAGCCACTTGCAGAGCAGGGCTTTTCAAAGAGAGCAATGGTATCAATGCTGCTCTGCATGATCACAAGGCCATTAACAAGATCCTTAAAATATAAGAAAGTGGCTTTATCAGAAGCTGAAATGGACCAGACCATGCAACACTGTTAAAACTGCTCTTGGTTAAGGCAGAGGGAAAATTGGTTTCTCAAGTTAAAATAAAAATTGAGGTAACTGACTTCCAGACCACATGAATCAAGAAAAAAAATCCACTAATTTTAAGTTTTATCTTTTCTGCAGCTGAAAATTCATTCTGATTGAGGCAGGATGTGGAGTCATGGTTTAAAAGCCATTCTAAAAGTTCCACACTTGCCTTGTCTTATTTTGAATAGTCCCTCTCTTAATAACCTAACTCCTGAGTAGAGAAGCTCTTACATGGATCATGAAGGAAACACTTCAAAAAGTGTAATGATTTTCAAATTCATTGATAAGCATCATGTCCCTTCACTTATTTTTCATGTTCCTGCATCTCTATTCTAAATGATTGTTTCATTGATGCCAACAAAAGTTAGCACATTATTGCCATGAATCAAATCTATCCGTTGCCTTGACAATGCTGTCCTTCAGTTCTGTAAACACTTGAAAATGAACAAGCTCCAAACTACAAACAAAAGGCCTAAAAACCTCAAGCACGCATCAATCTCACCCCCAAAACCAAGCATATTTCACTTGTGCAAAACAAGGAAGCAAGGTAACTCTCATTGTACTCTTCCAGTGCCTGAAGGGATCCTACAAGGGAGATGAAGAGGGACTTCGGGCAAGTGCCTGGAGAGCCAGGAGCCAGGGAATGGCTTCCCAGTGCCAGAGGGCAGGGCTGGATGGGATCTTGGGCAGGAATTGATCCCTGGCAGGGTGGGCAGGCCTTGGCACAGGGTGCCCAGAGCAGCTGGGGCTGCTCCTGGATCCCTGGCAGTGCCCAAGGCCAGGCTGGACATTGGGGCTGGGAGCAGCCTGGGACAGTGGGAGGTGTCCCTGCCCATGGCAGGAGTGCCACTAGATGGGCTTCAAGGGTCCCTCCCAACCCAAACCATTCTGGGATTCTATATACAATTGCAAAACCCCGTTTCAGAATATCCCTGTGTACTGAATTTTGGGGTGTGTCTGTGCACTGATCAGTGTGCCAAACTGCTTCGCCTGTCCCACCAACATCTGCAGCTCTGCTGGCTTCAAAGACCACTCAAAGCATCACTATCATGGAACAAGGGACATTTCAGTTCCTACAGACTCCAGCTGAGCAAAGCTGAAAAGCACAGGGGAAATGCTGAAACAAATTGCTTTTCAGAAACATTCTGCTCTGGATTTAAATACAAAATTCCTACGACAAACTCTATGGTTCAGTACTAAGGTGCTAGCATTCTTCTCTTAAACCCACTCAGTCTGGGGGTCCAGCTGATATGTAAAATGATTCCATTGCTCCTTACAAATCCGTATCTGACAGAACTACGAGTTTGAGAATGATTTTCCATTTGAATTGAAAATAGATAACAAGAAAAAATAAAATTAACCAGAGCAGAAATTAGATAATTGCCCCAAATCAGCCACTACTCAATGAATTCATTGTACAGAACTTTGGCCTGGAGAGATCCAAAAGCGCAAAGATACAGCAGCAGTGAAAGACAAAACTTGGGGGTGTTTCAGTGGTGCAGCTCAGGAAACAGAGCTGCTGAACAGCAGCAGGGCTTGGATTTATGGTGCAGGAGAGAGGCACCGAACCCCTGGCTCTCTGGGAGCGCTGCTCTTTGACAGTCCCATGCTTGATTATACTCATTTTCTACTTCAGCAAGCAGCAAAATTTTATGAGATCCACCCCCATAGATGTTTGTTCCCTGACAATCTGGTGTACAGTTACAGAAGTTGCTAAATATGATTATTGCCTGGGAAGCAAGGAGAAAACAGAAATATTATAACCCAGTATGCTAATCCCAATGATTCCCCTTCCTCCCCCCAGCAGCAGCCATGTCAGTGCAAGGCACTGCCACTCAAACCCCACAAACCCCACAAACAGAGAAGCACAAACCAGTAAATTAAGTTGCTGAGTAGAAAAAGATTGTGCTATATTTGAAGATAGCACATGGATAATATTGCTTTATGTCTTCCTCCAACAGTTGGTGGGTTTCTGTCTCTTCTAAGCAGAGGGAAGAAGGTTTGGAAATACCCAGCTGCAAATGGGGCACAAGTAGCCACTCCTGTTGGAACCCAAAGCTTAATACCCATAGTCACAAATGCCTCATAATGCACAGAATACAAAATCATTTTTGGTGTAATTCCTTCATTCATTATTTCTGTGTCTCTCTTTCAGTCGGTTCTCATCCTGTAAACAAAATTATTCCCTTCTTTTCCTTGGTCCTTCAGAGTGATTTAACTGAGAGCACAGCACTGGCCTGCTTCTGCCCAGTTATTTTTGATAAATCTGAGGCATTCAACCCCCTGCATCAGGCAGGTATGTCTGTCAGGGATCCTTCTCCCTGCTGCATGGAATTACATCCTTTCATTACCCAATGCTGCCAAACAAAGCAGTTCTCTGACAACTTCTCATTTCCAGGCATATTAGAGGGTTACATCTTAGACCAGCTTTACTGTTATAGATTTAGATTGAATCTGCCTCACTAAGTTGTCCCATTCTGGGCTGATGACAAAACCTGAGCTATCCATATGCCTAATTGCACTCATAAATGCAGCTCTTAGCAGGCTGTGGTGGTGATGGTGCTACAGTTGCTGTTTATGGAATTGTTCTCTAACTCCCTTTTTTCCTAAACTGAAATATTTTTTTTTTCCTAGGACTTGCACACGTTCTGATGGAGAATGGTATTTTTCATGAAATGTACTTGGCCTGCAAACAGCAGCAGAAGGGAAAGGGAATGCAAGCGAGAAATAACGGAATGCGGGAAAGAAAAGGTAACTGTGCACCCAGCCTGGGAGGAAATCATCCCAGGCATGACAGCAGCCACAGCCAAGCTCCACAAAAGGGGCAGCAAGATATCCAAGCACCCAAGGAGCCATCTGGGTTCATTCATCTCGTCACAAACTCCTTCCAGACAGATATCACCTGCCAAATTCCCTGCTATGGCATCTCTGCTCCCTGGGCCAGGGACAGCACCCAGGGCACTGCTGGAGCTGGGCCAGGGCAGGGTTAGGTTGGATCTCAGGGAAAGGTTCTGCTTCCCCCAGAGGGTGCTGGCACTGCCCAGGCTCCCCAGGGAATGGTCCCGGCCCCGAGGCTGCCAGAGCTCCAGGAGCGTTTGGGCAGCGCTGCCAGGGATGCCCAGGGTGGGGCTGGTGGGTGGCTGGGCAGGGACAGGGGCTGGATCAGTGATCCTGGTGGATCTTCCAACTCAGGAGCTACAAATGCTTACAAAGTGATTCCTTTAAGGTAAATTATCCACATCTGGGATAATTCAATGGGGAAATACAACTTTATATGTGCACCAAGACTTTCAGACCATATCATTCATGCTTTCTTAATATTCATTGACATGAAAATATCCCTGGACTTGTTGCTTGCTTCTTGAGTCTTTTCCCTGGTGTACACACAAGCTGCGAAATCACCCAGGAAATTCTTTAAAGCAATATTTGGACACTTTGAAATTACATTCCAATTTCAAACAGGACTCAAATAATTTTAAAATGGCAACAGAAGTTTATAGAAGTTTTCCAAATAAGGAAATCAATGAGTCGCTTCAACCATTGTGGGTCAGAATAACATAAAACTTAACAGAAAACATAAAACAAAATCATTATCTGGAAAAATTCTTGGTTTGGGTAGGGGAAGGCAATCTGGGAAGATACTATTTCTAACTAACTGCAATGAGAATGACAGAGTGGCTGAAAACACTCCATGAGAATTATTTTATAAAAGCTCATGTGAAAGAACTCAAACTCTTGAAAAGCAGTCTTCAAATCAAAATTGTTACTGAATTGCTTCATCTGATTAGAGTGATGTTCTCAAAACTTACAAACTATTTAAAAAACCCAAACAACATGGACCTTTCTCTGCTGTACTGGCTCCTTTCCCCACACTGTACCATGATGGGATTTCATCAGTTTGGGTATAAATTCATTCCTTGCAGGTGATGAATTCCTACAGCACTAATGGTCTTTGGAAGGTCTCTGAAACTACAGCTGTGGCAGATCTGAGAAAATTCCATTCCTCTCCCCCAGTACCACTCTGCCAGAGGGGATTGGCCAGACCTGTTCTGCAAGTTTAAACACAAATACCATCAAAATTTTCCTTTTCAGTGTGCCACAGCTGACAGGATGGTTATTCTGATATTTGCAAGCTGGTTAAAGCCCTCAGCCTATCTGTGCCACTGTGAGCTGCCCCAAGGATGGGATGCCAGCAAGGACTGGGTGCCTCAGGGAGAATACAGTGCTCATTTATAAGCTGGTCAGGGGGCTCAAAGGCACTCAGACATGCATTTAAATCTGTCTGAGACAGGAGCTTGAAGTTAATTTTCAATTGATTCTGTCTTGCAAATGCCACTTAAGTAAGAACCTTGGTCTTTTTCTTTTTTCCCCCTTTTTTCTTCTTCCTTCAGAAGGCAGAAGCTTAATTAGGAGGACATCATTCGGCTTTGCTTCTCCCAAAGAATGTACCTGCCACATTCCAATAATCATCTTCACAAGTGGACCATACTTGAAGTAACTTAAAGAATTTAATTCCCTACAAAAGAATGATGTAATACAGTGCACAAGCTAGACTGTAAAACCACTAAGTATCATTGTTCACCTAAGCCTATTTCACCTTGCAGATTTATGCTTCTCTACTGAGAAAGAACAGGTTAGGGAGAGTCAATTCCACAATTATAACATATAAGCAAAAAGAGAGAAAAATCACTACAGTCCAAGAGGTGGAACCGTATCGATTTTGCTGTTTTTCACAGGAGTGCAATATCAATTCTGTTTGCAATTATTTTGCATTACTAATCAGCTCATTACCAGCCAGTCAGACAATGTTAGTTTATGCTACAATACACTCGTGGGTCATTTGCCAATAGCAATAAAGTTTCACAATGTACCAGGTAAAATTTCGTGTCACTCGCGGTACCTGTGGAGGCTCATCTGCAGATCTGCTTTATTGAGAATGAGCAAGCTACCAGAGACAGTAAAGCCTTGGTGCACACGAGGAAATATGACATTTACAAAGGAGGAAATGTCTTCTGGAGTGGGAATTCAGCAGCTGAAGAGCACCAAGGAACATCCAGTTAAAGGGGCTTAAACTGAATAACTATTCAAGCAGCAGCCTGGCTTTAGTAGGAATAATGTATAGCTTAAATCTGGGTCCATAACATGCAAAGCTCAGGCACAGCCACTGGAATTGTTTTATTTAAAATACCAAGATTGTTAGCAATACAAACGTGGCCTGTGACACTGCAAGGACCACATGGCTACAGGATGTTACAAAAACCCTCTTGCTAAGCAGCGTCTAAGATGGCTGGGAAAATTTAAACCTTCTTCATAAATGTATAATCCTTATACACAGTTGGGTTTGGAAGCTTCAGGCACACTTTAAATAAGCTGGAATTTTCTGTTTTGTATTCCTGGAGTACTATTTTCTCCATAAGGAAGAATGGAGCTTTCAGTACAAAGCTATTCTTTAAAATACAAAGAAGCAAGTAAAAATTGGTATCTTAGGTCCTTCCTTATTTCTATAATCCATAAAACTTATGAAAAAACATTCTCTTGAAATTTATTTCAACCAATGACACAGAATATGAAGTGTAAGGACAAATAGTCCACTGCACAACTCTATTAGAAAATAAAATTTACGTATATATGTAAATACTCTCCCCTAAATATCAGTTAGGATTGCAGAGTGCCTTTCAGTTTGGGGTTTGTATTTAGAATTTTCAAGAAGAATTATTTTCTTCTTGACAGTAAAACTCATCCTCTGTTCTCTTCCATGTGTGTTGAAAATCTTAATTACTTTTTTCAGTATGTATTATTTTTACTTCAACATTTCTAATTTGGTTCCCAGTATGATAACGATCTTTGGAGAAGCAATTATTCTGTATTTCTCCTTATTACCTGCTCAGTTTTATTTATTCCTCTACACTGAATTTGATTTGTAAATGAACCTCATTGCTGTAACTTTGTGGGTTTCCAAATAATTTATCTTTATGAGAACACTCTGAGTCAGAAAGGTGCTAATATTGAGATTAAAGTCAAAAATGAGCACCACACTATCCAAGACACCTCAAGCAAAAGTGCAATGTGCACTTCCCAGTGAGTAGAATTACATGAAAACCAAGAATTACATGGAAATCAATAACTTTCATTAATATTAATACCCGAAATGTTTCAAGGCAGATTTGAACCCCCAAAACTCCCAAACACACACAAATCTGGAGTCCTGAGATTCAGCAGACAAATTCCTCCCTTTTTTTCCAACAATCTGCCTTCGCAGTGGCCTTTCTGCTCTTGAGAAATTCTTTCCTACGCTCTGAGTGAAGACCGAGGTTCAGTGGGCAGCACCAAAGCTAAGCCCTGGCAAGTTCCAAACCTCTGCTCAAAAGAACAGCTACGTGTTTCTAAAAAAGGCCAACAAGAACATCTTTTAAAATCTCTTTTTCTGGCTTGGTCCTGGCAATATGTCTGCACATAAAAGTGTCCATTCAGGTAAGTTGTCCAGAATGGTCCAAGCCAAGGCTCATTCCCAAGCAGATGAAGACAGATACTCCTCGGGGGAATGGCATATGGCCCCAGTGAAGGGCACTCCTCAGCACAGGCCCCGTGTCAGGCTGGTTAGAACCAGAATAGCTGCCTGTCACCAGCCTTGGAGCTGTTATGGGAGTGTATAACAACTTCAGGCTTCATGCTAAAGTGACGTGTCTTTATTTCAGCCCTTCTCCCGCCTCTTTTATTGCTTTTACAGGCTCTTTCTTTCCCCATCCTGAATGAGATGTACTCAGGAACAGCCTCCATTTTCCAACAAATGAAGCAATCTGGATGCCAAAACCACTCACCCGAGTTCAAAGAAGCCTTAAAAGAAGATGCAGATCACACCTTTTCCATCTGGCACTGGGCTATTTTGGCCTTCAGACAGAGTCACGCTAAAGAAAAGCTGAAGAATGATGTTTCTCATCGGGCATTTCTTCAGAATTTCTGATCATGTCCCTGCTGCTATTAAGATGTACTTTTATTGTGCCCTGTAAGATTGCAACTGCATGCTTTACAATACCGTTATATATTTTAATATTGTGATATTATCTGCTAGATATCATCCTTATTAGACACTTGACAGAGCATTTATCACACTTAAGTGCTTCACAGTTCCCAACCCCGAGTGTATTTTTATTAATGTATACAGGTGATAAGAAATACAGAGTAGAGCAGAAATTCAACTGAGAACCAACATTACCACCCATTTCAGACTTCCTAATATTTTTATCCATTTTGAGAGGTGATTTGCCCTGAAATGAAATGTTTATCTTGGCTAGCCCTACCTCACAGCAGTAGCCCTTCTGAACGCTCCTTGAAAATACTCACAGATATTATCTCGCTCTCATTCCTCCTTCCCCTGGTAGATTTGAGACAAAGATTTGTTCTTCCCATTCCATGCTCAGCGTGGATAGACTGCTGGCATGAAGAATTCCTGCCCTGGATATTATACCCTGCAAGAGGCACCCTGACGTTTTCCTAACCCCGGGCTCCGTTCAGCGCCGCGGTGCCGAGGGGCTCCCTGGGACAGCCCTGCTTATCCAGGAGAGGGGAGCAGCACACAGGAGCAGCTATTTTAGCCTTGTTTGTGCTCAGCAGTCAGACAGAGAGTCAACAAACAATCCATGGAAGCCTCAAATAACACTATCTCTCTCTCTTCCTTTTAGGCAATGGACCGCACTTCCATCTTTGCACAGAACTTAAACATTCAATGACCCTGCTGCATTAAAAATGCCTTTCAAAGGCTCTCTGCAGTGCTGTGAGGGCTGAAACATTCCATTTACTGTGGAAATACATCTGTTTGCTAGTGCTAGCGGGCTACTAACACCCACACTTACCAACTATGCCAAAGAACAAAGATTTTTTTCCACACAGAATTTCACAGTAAATAATATATTTGTAATTTTCACATTTTACTCTCTTGGACTTTATTTTTCTCACTGTCTCCTTTTCACTGTAAATTTGGAGTACATGTCTAGAATTTAAGAGGCGCAGAGTGATCCTCACTCATCTTCCCAAGTTCCTGCCTGTGTGGCACAGCCTTGGGTTTTCCATACCACCACGACAGTAAAACAGAACAACAAAAACACCAGAAAGATGAAGTTCACACCAGATCTATGAAAAAGCTCATTTTAATTTGATTATAGTTCATTAACTGGAAACTCAAAGTTGGTCAGGTGTGAACTAGCCAGACTTCTCCTGTAGCAGCCACAGCACATCAGCACACTTTGGGCTTAGCTAGGATTGCTTACATGGTCAGAAAGACTATTTTTCCATAATCAAAATAAAGACTCAACAAATTCCATGGGCAGTGGCACTTCCCTCTGCTGTAAGCCTGCCTTAGGATAGAAAAAGAAAAAAATTAACTTTGTGTGAGAGGTGTCCACAAGGTGATTCAGCTTTAAATGAATTGCACTGTCACAGCAGCCTCAGCAGGAACAGCACAGCTGGGCTCCCAGGGACAGCCTGTGATCACTCACCAAACACACCCTGAAAGGGTCAGATGGAGATGCAGGAGGTGAAATTGCCAATTCCCAAAACATTCAGCCATGCATCCCCAAAGTCCTCATACCAAGCTGCCATGGGATAAGGAAGACCTCCTAGGACAGGAATAAGGGGATAGATTTTTCCAGTGGGAGGAAGAGCACCACAGCAGTCTGGGCCAGTCAGCAACACTGCCAGGGGCCAGGAAAAAAGGGAGCAAAGCTCTTGAGAAGCTCCTGAGACGTTACCAAGGGCAGAGGGCATGGCACTGCAGAAAGCCCTCCCAGTCCCCAGTGAGAGTGCTGAAAAGCCCTTGGCATTGTAACAAATCCATTCAACATTCCAGAAGGACAAAAAGAGAAATCAAAGCCTTAGAAATTATAAAAACCCTACTGAATGTCCACGTGCAGTCACATCCCAACCGCTGTTTACTGCTTAGTTTCCTCATCCCCAAAAGGCTCTGGGTTCCTTGGACACACAGCAAGGTACAGAGAAAGGCAGGAAAACCAAGTGGAGGTGTGGAAGTTTCAGTGTTTAGCAAAACAACTACAAGTGCTTGTGAGTGTATGTCCAGAATGAATACAAATATTTCCCTTGTTCACACAGAAGTTAAGTGGAACATCGTGCCCCTGGATTTTAGGAATGTTAAAAAAAAATAAATTAAAAAATCCATTAAATTAGTGAACCAAAAATCTGTCGAATGCCTGTAAACACAGCCACAGAGGAAATCCAGCGCTGCAAGACAACACACCAGAGCCTGAGAGGCCTTTCTGGGGAATCATCACTCCCTCTCTATCCTACTCTCCCACACAAGAGGAGGAAACTGTGAGAGGGCAGGAAGCCTTTGGTGGAACACACAGCTGCAGGGCCACAAACACAACCAGCTCCCGAGTCCCAGTCCAGACAATCGTTATTGTTTCTCCTTAATCCATCTTGTGAGAATTCAAGAAACCCACTTCACACAATGAAGGGCACTTTCACATTTCCCATTCTGTTTTTATTCACCATTCATATGTTCACATATCTGTGCAGGCAGGGCTGCCCACTTCTTACCCAAATAAAGTGGGAAAATGGGAGGTCTAAAGCAATTAGTTGAGGTACTCTGCCAGTGTTTAAATGAACCATCTGTTCCAAGGTATGTAAGAGCAGTGTGCTGGGAGCCATGAGGCAGCTCTGCAATATCCAGCCCTGCTTTGGAAAGGTTCTGTGTGTGAATGTTTTGGAATTAAACCCAGGAAGGGCACCAGCATCAGCCTCATGTGCCACACACAGATGCAGCTCAGCCAGAGGCTCCCTTTGGCTTGTGAGGATTTGGGTTTTGGCAGAGTGGGGATGGAAATGAACACCCAGAACACCCAGAACAGGGTGGGGAAAGCCACTCTGAAGAATTTCCTGAATGTATTGTGCAAAATTGAGATGAAAAATGCAAAATTGTGCAAAAGGAGATGAAAAATCAAAGGTCAGGGCAGTGGAATTAACAGCGTTTCACCACGGCACAAAGGAATTCTTCTGCAAAGAAGAAATTTGGCCTCTGCTGCTCAACTACAGCTTTTATTTTGGATGGTAAGGGGAAGCCAAGGGGAGGAGATTGGGGTTTTGTCTCCTCAAAAACAGATCTAAAGCGTGACCACCTCCAGCATCCAGTTCCAGGAGTGTTTTATTGGTACACGGCTGACATTTATCCATGCCAAGACTGAACATGCTCATTAGGACTGTTTATTAGACAAAAGGCTACTAGGAGAATGATAATTAATCAGTTGGCATTGATTGAAATTCTTGATGAAATGAAGCATGAGCTGTTGAAAAATAATTGAATGTAATCATAAAATCCATGAATCATCCATAGAAAGCACATTTATTAAACCAGAATTCATAAGTAAGATATTTTGTCTGGCTGTTTTTCTCCTCTTTGGATCCTGTCCTGTTGGATAAACAGGCAGCTGTTCCTCCAGCACAGCTCCAAAGAGCAGACAACAGGTGAACATCCCAAGCAAGAGCAGAACAGGACTCCTGAGATGTGAATTATTACCAAGCTCAAAGACTTGCAAACCAAACACCTAAAACTTGGTGTTTGCCATGACAGTTCAGGAAAAGCAAATCAGTTTTATGCTAGAAAACATTAAAATTGTAGCAGCCTTCAAAAGGAGTGAGCAAAGTTTTCATTGTACAAGTGAAAAATTCAGAATTAAATCAGGACATACCTGGCTATTTTTTCTCAAGACCACTTTCTGATGGGACAAATGCATAATGCAGTGTCACGATATCAAAAGCCTTGGCAGAGGTGCCCCTTTGGACACACAAATTCAGCTGCTGGTTGGATTTTTTTAAAATCTGCCATTAGCTAAACACAGATATAGCCAAGACGAATAAAGCCCCCAGCAGAAAAAAATTTCATATTATCATGGAACAGATACTTAAGAACTGAGGCTGGGTTCAAAGGGAACCTCATTTTCTGAAGATAGCAATCAAATAATTTTATATAAATTCTGCTTTTAAATTTCCTAAGTAACAATGAGTGCAACCATTACATGAATTAATTCCCTCTAACACTGATTGGTACTCAAGTAAACATGAACTTTGCCCTGAGAGAAGCTAAAATATTTACATAACAGGCAAAACTGTAACCAGTTAATCCCAAATGTTAAGATTAGACAAAAATACATCTTTAATCATGTAACTTTATATTTAGCACACTAAAAAGTCCAATGTTTTAATAGAATTTCAAGAAAAATTTGTTTATTCTGCCTAAAATTACACAAAAATCCAAAATGTGAACAGACAAGGTGCTGATTTATCTGTTAAACCACAAAAACTTATGTCAGAATGCTCGATGTACACAAATATTTCTGTTGCAGTGGTTGATTTATACCAGCAAATCTTCCTTATCCTGCTTCTCCCATCCCCTGAGAGCAGGAGCAGTTCACCAAGCCAGGAGAATGATTCCTCCTGCAAACACTGCAGTCACAAGTGAGCTTATGGGTGGGACTAAGGCTGGCAACGACTGGAACCATCTTTATTTCTGCCTGGCATTTCTCCTGGGTGAAGCAGCATCTTCTCCACAGGCCACAAGCCCCTGTGTTTATTACAGAGTGTGACAAAGCCCTGTGGCCAGCCCAAGCAGGAAGGGTAAATTACACAGCACAACCTCCGACCTCCACGAGCAGCATTTCACCACCCACCAGCAGTGCAGAGCACTGCCCTGGTACTGCTGAAAAAACCCTTCCCAAAGCTCCTGTGGACAACGTGGTCATTCTGAATGGCAGCTGAATACGTGGGGAGGAGGGAAAAACATGTCTGGAAAGCCTTGTGCAACACAGGATTCCCCAGGCAGCAGCATCCTATGGGTATCAGCACTGCTCCCAGGGCAAGGAGGTGGCAAAGGGCAAAGCCAGGACTGAGATGAGCTGGTTGTGCTCTCACAAACTCTTGTGGGGTTCCACCATGGGTGTTGTGGGAGAGCAGGTCTGGAATTGGCCCGGAGGTAACCATGGAAGCACATCCAGGGCCCCTGAGATGGGCTGCAAAAGGGAATTATGGGCTTGTGGCCTTCTTGACCAACTGTGTGGGAAGATTGTGGTTTGTGACCTTACAGGGTATTGTTCACCTGTTCCCATCACAGGCACCATCCAGGCAACACTCCAGGTGCCTGGGGGACACTCTGGGATGCACCTTTCCTGTTTCTATGAGGGGATATCCTGTTTGTGGGCTGGTATTTAGGGAATGGTCACTGTGCAAGGAACGGCTTTGCACTTCTCCATCTCGTGTGGAGCCCATGCCCCGGTGTGAGCACTGCAATCTCTGGCTGTTTTCTCCCCAGTACCATCTTCCTCTCTCAGAACACTCAGCAAAACAGTCCTGAGCTTCCACCTTGCGAAGGAGAAAGCACTGGGCAGGTTTTAATTGTTACATAAAACACAAAACTCACCACCAGAAATTCATTTGAAATACAGCTGAACCCCACAGAGGGAGCAGTAAATGTACTAAAACAAGCTTTTGGGGCAAAATCTGATTTTTGTGTCATTACATTGCTGCTGAGCTGCACACCCCCTCACATACCCTCTCTGATACACACAAACCCTTAAACAGACAAATATTACCATGACATTATTTCAGTAGGATGCTCAAAATAGATCTAAATGAATCCTTAATATGTGGCACCCACAGAAGTTACCAACTGAACTGTTAAGTTTTTGTTGACACAGATTTTCAGCCCCTACAACATTCAGTGAAGGAAGTGATGCCATCAAACTCACTTCAGGGAGACTTGAGGGGACACTGCTGCTTTGATGCCACTACCAAAAGAGCCACGATGGCAGCAGAAATAGGAATTTTGGGTGGTTTTCAGCCATTTCTGTGAGCAGAGTAACGTGACAGAGGGACTTTTGCCAGCCCTGATAAAGCATCTACAGCAGGACATGGGGGGCACAGGCTCAGCCTGCGTGTTACAGATAAAGACAATACAAATGCAAGCTCCAGGAATAACCTCTTGGATGATTTTATCAAACAGACTTTGTTTCCATGCATTATTTATCCACATCTACATTTCACTGAAAATGGCCTCATTTGAATTAATTGATGCTTTCCTATGGGTATTTGTTAGAAATCAGTTACACATCCCCTGGTTTATGTTATATTTGTAGCTTTGTGTCAGCACAGGTACCCAATAATTATAAGTTCAGCTATTTAAGGCAAATAAATAGCAAATAAAGACTTCATCTACTTGTTTCAATCATCAAATAAATGTTGCAGGGGTTTTTTTTGCAGAAGTCTGAGTAACAAATGTACTGCTTTTTTGGTCCTTCCCCTGCTATTACTTCTGAACCAGTGCATTTGTTTAAGACAGAGTGTTCTACAGTGTTAAAAAACAAAATGAGATAGCTCAGAAATTAAAAATTTAACTCGTGAAAGATGCTGCTATAACTAGAATTCATAAGGATTTAATAAAAGTCCTCATAAAGTTCTCTTAGTATGACAACAGCAGTTATTCTTTCTCTTCCTCATTAGTGATCTCTCCCTCCCTTTCACAGTGTACATTACACAATAAAGTCCAGTTTTATAGGGAAAAACCCCTTACAGGCCCCCTTGTCCAGACTTAATGGATGCTGGGCCACCCCACTGCTTAACCCCTCTTAAATTCCCTTCCTGCTCCACCACAGGCCAATGGCTTCTCCCCAGGTTTTGAGTTCATTCAAGCCAGAGATGAAGGTGCAAAGGGATTTATTCCAATTTCAGGCCAATTATACCTGATGCCCCTCAAGAGAAGAGCATCAGCAAAGTCCAGCATGTTTGCTAGAGCCAATTTGTTATCTCTGGTCATGTAGCAGGGGAAAGGAGGCAGCACTGATGATGTTTAAGGAATGATTCTTGCAAAATTAGAGCTCCTAAATGTCAAATTAAGGCCAGGTAGAAGTAAAAATACAAACCCAGACTTGCAGCTTTTGAGAAACCCATATTAGAATGAAGTTATTGAATCACACAAGGCTCATGTTCGTGGCTGTGCTGATTTCATACAATACCACCCTGGACACTGCAGCTGCCTCCAGCTTGAGTGGGAAGAGACAGGAAATCTGGGGATGTCACTGCTCGGCTCACCCTGCGAGGAATGCAGAGGGAACAGGGAACAGCCCTCCCTGGGGACAGCCCAGAGCACAGCCCCTCTGGAGGAGGATGCCGAAGCAGGAGGCACAGCAGAGCTGCCCCAGGGGCTGAGCAGAGCAGGAGGAGAAGCTCAGAGGGAGGACAAGATTTTCTTTGCAGCAGGCTGTGGTAGCAGCACCTCACCTTTAGTGCAGGGCACGGTTTGGGTGCGTTTTGTGTGGTTTCAGGACCACAGGTGGGTTCATCTGAGGAAAACACTGGAG
The DNA here is from genome assembly GCA_013399225.1 of Rhipidura dahli. Taxonomy (NCBI): domain Eukaryota; kingdom Metazoa; phylum Chordata; class Aves; order Passeriformes; family Rhipiduridae; genus Rhipidura; species Rhipidura dahli. The sequence continues at coordinate 214,849 of VXAC01006134.1, read as the reverse complement.
TTTTCAAGGTTTAGAGCCCACTGGTGGGAGATGGCAGTGGCACAATGGCTCCTCACAACCCTGCATGTATGAAAATACTCTGAGTTTGTTTGCAGCTCCCCTCCCTGCAGCAAGCATTGCTCACCTTGCTGCCTGTGCCCTCCTCCCTGCTCAGCTTCTCTCGAACCTCCCACAGCTGTGCAATTTTGGAAGGCACCTCCCCAGCCTCCCAGAGCAGCACCATCATTTCCCTCAGGCTCCACAGGCAGCTCTGCACAGGCAGAAGGTGCAGCATTCTCAGTGCAGGAGGAAGTGCTGCTCTCCTGATGTTATTTCCAGCCTGACAATGGACCTTTGGACATGAATGGATGTGCTGGAACACCACACGATACTTTCTGTGCAAGCTTTATGTATTTCCCTTTGAATAACATGACAAACTCCTTGTGTGTGCTTCCAGCAGCCCCAGCCTACCCTCCCTGCCTTCACACCAACCTGAGCCGTGCTGTAACTCTCATTTTCCATATGGAGCTGATATGATTCAAAGCAGTTTCAGTGTTTACACCTCTAAAAGGGATGAACAGCATGATAAACACCAGCACCCAGGGCAAGAAGAAGCTGTGCTCCTTGTCTTTCAGATTGTCTCTTGTCTCTAGCACCAGATCAAACTGTAGGAGGTATGTTTCCCTTTCCTGCTCTGAGACTGAAATACCACATAACATTGTCCCACGGCAAAAATATCACCCTGCCTTTTCAGGACTCTTTTTTGGTTGTTTTTTTTTTAAACTTTGGAACATCTCTCAGCTGCTGAGAGGGTCCTGTGCCCAAATACCCAGGGTATCTGGATATCTGCCTCTGGGTGTGGGAATGGAGCTTAGGAAGGATTTTCTACCCAATCATCTTCCCACAGCTCCTGTGCTACACAACCACTGCAGGTGCTGAAGGAGCTGGAGCTCCTGGGAAGGGCACAACTTCTGGGGAAGGGGAGGAATTCTGCCTCAAATCAGGACCCAGGGATGAAATAAAGGAAATGTGCTGTTGCTGAAGATTACCTGCATTCCCTGTAGCTCAAGTGAGGACTCATTATCATTTTTAGGGAGTCCTAAGAACTGGGAAAGAATCTTGTTTTATAGAGCTGATTCTGATCATATTGAAAAGCTTAAAAAGGGAGGTGAGGAAAGAAGTGGCCCCAGCATTCAGCAGCGTAACAAACATTTCTCTTCTGTAAACAAGGGCAAGAGCTTCCAAGATGCTCACCACACCAGTATCCAGGGGGCTACTGCTTTTCCTCCTTTTTATTTTGAAGGACAGAAATGGAAAATCATCTTCTTACAGTCCTTGGAGTCCAAATCAGAAAAATAAGGTCGATGCTATTCATACAGCTACATATTTGCCTCAAAAAGTGGGGAATGTGTTCCTGATCATGGCAAATCAGAAAGAGAAAACAAAAAGTCTAATTCTGAACTTGTTCTCTCTATAAATAAATTGCAAGAAGATAATGCATTTCTCCTGTATTTTCCAATGCTAGCAGTGCTGGTCCCAGCAAAGCAATGAAAGCTGCAATATTAAACTTGCTGCTTAGTCATCAATTTTCTTGTGAGAGTCTCATTGGCAAGAGGCCCAGGCACAGAGAGGATGCTATTGTAATCACTATTTCTATCCCAAACAATGTTGACTATTTAATTATTAAAGTATTTCTTTCTAAGTAGTTATTTTCCACCACTGGGTCTGACAGAACTGAGAGAACTCTTCTGTGCACAGGCTTACTCAAAGAAAGGTTGATCACTGAAAAATAACTTCAATTTTCATGTTTTAAGCTGGCTGTGTCCTTAAATACAAACTCACAGTTCCTGTGCCAGCAAGAAGCTGATATGAAGCATTGAACTTGTTATCAGGCAATGAAAAAGTTGAAGTCCCATGTCTCGTTCCCAATTTTGGTCGTATTTTCTCTCACATTGCATTTTTCATTCCCCAGCTAAGTGAGGCAAACAATATTGAGAGTATTCACAAAGGTTTGGAAAAGTGTTTCTGTTTGTGAAAATAGGCATTTGTTTTTGCCTGACAACCCTGTGTGTCTGGGTGATAGGCAGGAGAAAAGAGAATTAAATGCACAAATATGCTATTAATAGACAAAAGATTTTGCTTTCAGCTCTTTTTGCACCTGCCAGGTAATTTTAAATCTGGGATCCATGCATGAAGTCAACATGGAAAGGGAAGTTTTTAAGCATCTAAAAAATATTTATATTCCTTAGACTTGCTCATGTCCTGCTGCCTGGGTCAGTGCTGGGAGGTGCTGCAGTTACAGGTGACATCAAAGGGCCCCTCACAAAACCCTTTGCCCTACAGAGCAGGAAATGCAGCCAGGGACCAAAAGCAATCTCCATAACAATTTAGATCTGTGGCAAAAAGCTCAAGCTGCAATGCCCATGCAGTACCAAGAAACTTATTCCTTCAGTGCATCCAAGTATTAAATTAGTTCAGCTTCTGAAGGTAGTGGCCACTGTCTCTACAAGAAAATGTCATTTCAGCACACTCCACTGTTGCCAAAGAGCCTCATTTATCCTGATGTTAATCTGGAATAGACTCCTCAAGTCAGGCCTCCCCGGACTGGGAAATTCCAGTACCTAACTCAGCTCCTGAAGCATTTGGGGTGTTTGGGGGTGTTTCAGCAGCAGCTGACCAATGGCCAGAGCTCACAGCATTTTAACAACCCTCACTCAGCTGTGCTGCAGCAACAATCAGAGTATGAAATAAAAGCCCTAGGCACTCTTATTAGCACATATATTGTAATTACTACATTTGCAAAGGATTTAAGCTTATCTCAAGCTGTCAACTCCTGCCTTTTGTGTCGTTGTGCATTCTGCTGTATGAGCCTGTGCAGTTGGGCAGTGCCAGGCACACAACATCAATCCTGAATAAACAGGAGGTCACAGCACTCACGTTCTCAGAGCTATTACAGAAATTGCAGGCTTCATCCCATCTCAAATCCCAGTGCTCACTTAAAAGCTCCAACCATATAATTAAATGTAGGTCAGCTTAAAAGTGGACAATTCTTTTCATGCTTTGCAGAGCACTCCTCAGCAAAGCCTTCAGCAGTTCTGCTCTTTTATCTCGCAGGGCTGACAGATGGTTGTCAAAACCAGGGGCTTGCTGGCAAAAAGTTTTAAGGCAGAGGAAAAGGTACAACTGTGTAGGAGGAGATACTTAAAAGAGAATAAATCTCTAGCTTGCTTTCTTCAAATCTAGAATGCCTCCCTTGCCTCAGACACACCGAGGACAAGTTTAACCCAGGGTAACTCTTCTGTAGTCTCATGGCCTTACACCAATGAGTATTTTGACCCAAACTGCTTGAGACATGCCTGGAAAAATAACCTTCTGTTTTGCTCACAGTTCCTGCTGCACAGAGGGAGATCTTTTTTGTCACTCCCTCCAGCTCTCACATCTTACGTTTTGTGTAGAAACTCTCCCCTGGCTTCCTTCAGCCCTACCAGCCCCTCTTCACAGGAGCAGGCCAGATGAGCCTGTCCTTTGCCCCCGTGGATTCCACTCTCAGATATTGCTGCAAGTGTTGGAAGAACCTGGCCTTGGCTTTGGGGTCCTGCCATGGCTCCTTTTCTCCTTAGGACAGAAAGGGACTATCACAATAAATCAGTTGCCTGGCTTCAGGCAGGTATTCTCAGACAGGTTTGCACTTCTACTGCGTGCTTGGAAAGCTGAGAGGCACACAGGGAACTCAGGTTACTTTTCTGAAAGGAAAACTCCTCCTGGCACTTGGAGAGGGAGAACACCAGGGAGGGCAATGGAGCCCTGGCACACTGGGAGAAGCAGCCTGCTCAGAACAGACACACTGGGCTGTGGCTGTACAAGGCACAGCCCAGCTTGTTGCTCACACTACTCTTTTTCAACTCAGATATATTTTAATCTCAGTGGAACTTGGCTTTTGCTCACTCAGCACAACTAAATCAACTCTAGACGATAAATGAAACCATATTCATTTGCCATATATGAATTTAAGTATGTTTAATACTTTTAGTCATTGAGCTATTCTTGAAATCACTTTGGTGTGAACAGAACACACTCTTTCAAATTCCCTTTCACAGTAATCTATAACCTTTCCTTATCTTTCAAAGGGAAAAGCCCTGTGTGTTCTTCATGTTAAGTATTCAGATATTCATTATCAATCTATTCTAGGAGACATCTACACATCTTTTGTTGTGAAATCAATTCATAATTTAATTACTGAAGATTAAAGTCTGACTAATCTAGCTGTAATTTTTTTCAATCAGTGTAAAAACCAGTGGGACACTGCACCGTTAAATAAGAGAATCCAATTCATGGCAATACCTAAGAAACATCATTCAAACCAAAACAACAAAAACCATTTAAGTGGACACCTAAACCTCTTCTACTTAGAAAAGTTTTTTATTTCAGATGTTTTATCATTATGCAGTAGGAAAAAAGAATTTTCTACCCAGTTTAGCATTCAGCTAATTATCAGATCAAAGGGGGAAAAAAAGATAAAACCAAATACACCCAAACCACCTTTGTCCTTTGTACTGGACAATTTTCATTTCCACAAGGAATTTCCATGTAATGACACAACTCAAGACATTTAGGGCCGACAGATTATCCAAGATATGAGCTATAACCAAGAAGAGAACCCACATTTAAGCAATTGTTTCTCACCCCCCCCTTTGCTCTCTCCCTTTTTGCAGCACATGGCTCTCCTTCCCCAGCACTTTCACTGCAGCCAAATCTGCTCTGGATCTAGTGACTAATCCACATTATTTTTGTATTCTTAAAGCAAATTCCATATTTTCCACATATATGGGCATGATGCAAAGCTCTGATGTCATCAGCAGGATGATTTAACCCAGATTCACACCAACTGCAGCTTGATTTTTTTGATTCTTGAGACAAAATTTCTTATTCATGCAAACCTATCAAACTTGAGGAAAAGACTTCATTTCCTACATCTGTGTCCAGAACTTTGCAGGGAGATGTGCAAACAAGGAATAAATACATGCAGCATTTATCTCACTCTCTGAGCAGCCTGACAGTCTGAATCCATCCACAATAAACCAGCACAGCAAGCACTGCATTGCCCAGAATTCCAGGGTGTCAGGCAAGCACGAGTCAAATCCAGAGCTCCATCCAGCTGCTGGTGACAGCAGGACAAGCACACCCCTGCCAGAGCCAGGGGAATGCTGGGTGAGAGACAGGGGAACACCTTATCCTTCCACTGCAGCAGGTTTGGACAACTTTTATTACTTTAGGGTTGGATTCCATCCCCTTGCTCGCCTCTTTTTTTTTTTTTTCATGTCAGTATCAACACACAGCATGGAGCTTTTCAGCCACCCTGGGTACAGCCTGGTTGCACTGCCCATGCCACGAGTGGGACACCTGAGGTGACACCTCACACCTCCAATCTCTGATATAGAGATGAGACACCTGATGCAGGGCTGGAACAGTGAGTTCTGCTGGCTCAAGAGGGAAAGAGCCAATTCCTGGCTCTTTCTTTTCTTTTTGACAAGTCAAACACTGTTCCCCACCTCTCAGCACCCCACAGACACAGCTGGCACTCTGGTGTCTGCCACTCAGCCCTGGTCACCCTCCTGTCCTCAGGCACTGCTAAATTGAACTAAACCAGCTCATGTTTTCCTGAGTCCCAACTGGAGGGTGCTTGCTTCTTCCAGACACCTAGGATTGTACATAATTCCAGCCATAATCCCAAAGAGCCCTTCCTAATAACAAAATCCCCTGTGAACATTGAATGACAGACATGCTGTCCACTGAGCCCCAGTTGTGCTCCTCGAGCACACTCCCACTGCTGTGAGCAGGGGAGAGCAGATCTGCCATGATGCCTGATTTTTTAACTTTTATATTTCCAAACCCTGCAGTGCCCAGTGTGTAACTCTGGAGTTTCCTGTTCCCTGTTCAGTGCTGCTCTGTGCTGGGCACACACAGCAAAGCCTCTCTGGGGCTGCTCTCCAAGGACACGCAGCCCCTCCTGGGCCCAAAAAGTATCAACCAAAGAGCCTCTGAGGGGGGCAAGCTGAGGGGAATTCCATCATTAACTGCAGCTTTAATTGGAGAATGAACCCTGAGATGCAAATGAACCAAAGCTATAAAAGTGGGAAGAACTCGTGGCCTCTCAGGGTCCATCTCAGGGCCCATCTGGGCAGCAGCCTCTGGCTCCCCAGGGGTACCTTTGAAGGCCTTTCCAATAAATCCCCACCTTTATTCCCTTACTCCTGACTGGGCTCTGTTTCTAGGAGGCCTCTTAAGGCATCAGCCAAAGCAGAGCTGCAACTGGGACAGCTCCATCCAGCCAAAGTGGAATATACACCTATTTGTGCCATTACGCAGCAAATATTGAAATGTTGAGGGGAATGTGGGTCAAAAGCAGTAAAGGATAATCAGTAAGTTCTTTTACTCCTCGGGCACAGATGAATTGATCAGCAGCTGTGTCATCATCAAACACACCCGTGCACTCCTTTCATGGAGCAGCTCCTCCTTTAATTAATAAAAGCAACCAACCATCACCCATTTCTTCCAAGTTATTTTTGCCACTGGAAATACAAACTATGAGAAACTTCCCGACACTGTTTGCAAACACTGAGCTTGAATCTCCAAGTCAGGCACCAATCCATGGAAACAAACCAGTGCAGAACAGAAATCCTTGCGTTGTATCCAAACATCCTGCAAGCAGCAGGTGTCCTCTCAACTGGTGCAGCATCATTCACACACAAGGAAAAGCTTTCTCATGTAAGGGATATAGGCAACAATTTAATTTAAAGCAGTGGTTCTAGCACCACTCACACGCTGCTAATCCTGCACTCAATAGCCACGGGCACTTGTGGAAAGGCTCAGAGCACTCAGCATTTGGGAATTTAAGTGAGCTGGAAGCTGGGTAAGTGGCAAGCCAGAAGTAATAGCTGATATTGATCTTCCTTCTGATTGCCAGGGAATTAATACTGAACAATCTAAAATTTGCTAATTTTGGGATTTCTTCTTTTCTTGGTCCTTCACTGTTCTTCAAATATCTTTGGAAAAAGACATATTCTTCCTGTCAGAATTTAACATCTTTGTTTCAGCACAGAGCTGAAATTATCACAAGGGCAATCAATTAAAGTCTTAGATTTTTGAAAACCAGAAGGGAAAACCTGAATTTAGAAGACACAAATCCCTTCTTGCCTCCCTCACCTTTATTTATTTCTTTTAAGACAGAACAGAATCTACCACAGTCTGTCTTTCCTATTCTATTTACAGAACAGGGTTGGTCTCCCCACACTCATTCCTTCGGCATTCTCCTTGGGACACACTGCAGCTGGCAGGATAGAAATCTCATTAGGAAAATATTTCATTTTATGGAAATGAAAAGTCAGATGCAGAGAAACACAAACATGAGCTGTATCTCTGTATTCCAGCAGCCAACCAACCTTCAAGGAAACCTCTGAACCAGAGTAACAAAGGTAAATGAAAAACAGAAAATGGATTTAGGAACCAATATTTATTTTTTTCAGAACTCTCGAGATTCTTCTTGAAAACAAACCAGTATTTTAATTTAAACTATTAATTAAAATTTTGCATGTGACAACTCTGTTCCAAAGTTTGCAGTGTGTGCTAGAGCCCAGTCATGTTTCTTCTGACTGCTGCTATCATTTAATCCCTTGGGATCATCTTCAAAATACTGGGAATTGATGATCTCAGGAAAGCGGTTTAGCATTAAGTGTTAACAGCAGAAAGATTAAATTATGATTAGGTAAACATAAACAAATCATAAACTCCTCTGCAGCAGTGGCTGCTCTGCCTGCCTTTCAATTTGCAATCAATTTTTCAGTAATTTCCCTGAGCCTTTTTGCAATTTTCCTGACAGACACCTGGTGAGGGCAGCACTCCTGAGCCTGCTGGGCAGTGCTTGTGTCACTTCCACAAATTCCCTGTTCTTTTCCTGCCAACATCCACTCAAAAGGGAATTCTGAGAGCACTCCCAGGTCCCACTGATCTGCACCCCAGTGCCAAAGCCAGCAACAAACCCAGGTGAAAAAGGGCTGCAGTTTCCCCAGGACAAAGGAATTACGAAAGGACCCCATTGCAGCAGGACATGATTTATATTACAAATTATTCAATCTTTGTTCCTAAAAAAATAAGGAATGGACTTTAGATGGTGCAAAAACCCACTGAATGATTTATTATGTATATATGGTACAAACAGAATGGCTGCCAGCTGCATTATTGATTTTATACCCAGCACAGGGTCATGGAATGGTTTAGGGACTTTGGAGCTCGTCACAGCAAAGTGAAAACTTCATGGAAGCCTCTCAGGAAAAGCAAAAGAGAAAACTACAGAAATTTAGTGACCTAAACCAAGTGCACTGGAAGAAAGGAGCCGTTCTGAAAGGGCACAAACTTGGGAGGGTGATTTACATATGATTTACATACATACATGATTTACATGTGAGTCCCAATTTAATCTTTAATCTATTTTCACTTTCTGTGGTCTGCTTCCATTCCTCTTGCTTAGAACCCCAGACATTTCATTAGTTTCTGCTTCTCAACATCAAGGAAAAAAATTTCTATAATTCTCCTTTAAAGTTCTGGTAAATTTGGGTTTCAATCATCACAGGGAAGAACTTAATTTATTCCCAGGCCAAAAGGAGCACCGGGTGCACTCAGAGAGCATTAGAGTTCCGAAAAATGGGCTCCATATTCAGCTCTGCAGAAGCCAATTGATCATTACCAATAAATGACCACTAACTGAGTCTCCAATTAATTCTTCAATCCTGCAAAAGCAAGTGTTCTTGTCACCACAAGAGAAGAATTCCCCTGCACCACTCCATCTGAAGAGCAAAGCACAAAAGTCTGGCCACAAATTACATTTGAAGAAGAAAAGGAAAATGTCTACTTCCAACAGAGAGGAATTTCTATTTTTTGTTAAAATGATTATTCCCCAAATTTCTCTTACCAGTACTAAGACAGCCCAGTATGGCCAGTAATAAAATTATTCTTACAGAAGAGAATTTTTTAAAAAAATATTTTAAATGACCAGCTATATATAATCAACGTGAAAATATACAAAACTACAATTTTTTTTTTCCCCAAACTATAAAAAATGTTAAAGAAAAAGCCAAAGTCAAGATTCCATTCATCAGCCAACATCTCTGAGGCTTCTGCTTAAATAAGGTCTGGGACAGGTCTGTGGATGCCACCACCCTGAGAAGAATGCACCAAGAGTCCTGCTCAAATTAACATTAGCATTGGTCACAGCCAAGCTGAGCTCATATCAGTCAGTGCTACAAATCAAAAACTCAGTGGACCTTTCCCAGAATAAAACACAACGGAGAAATTCAATATAAAGGATCAAACTATAAAATCCACACTATTGAGGAGTACTGCACAGCCATCTTTAACTCTGTGCAGCCACCTGGCATTACCCAGTGTGGATGCTGAAAAAGCTTCAGCAGGGAATTTCTTCAGCTCTCTGCAGCATTTTGTGAGAGCTCTGTCTTTCTAATGCAAGCTAACCAACACAAAGTTATTATTTTTGTAAACATGGTTTACAATCCTGAAATTGTAATTACAATCCTTTACAAATTGTTTTGCCGGATTGTTACAGCTTCAACCAGAAAAACATTTGAGAATGGATGTCTTAGAATGTGGCCAATCCCCTCGAAGGGTGGCTGGCCAGAGGACCAATTACTTTATGTCATTTAACACCCTCTGTGAACTGACATATAAAAGCCTCGGGGAAAAGCCATTAAAGGGCTTTGCTGCCATTGATACCTGACCCTGGACTTGGTGTGGTTTCTCTGCGCGTCCACGGCGTGACAGTGACAACCCAGGACAGGGGGGTGGGATGGAGAGCAGAGACAATCACCACGGGTTTATTTCTCATATTAAAGAATAAGTTCAAATACTCACAATGAAACACTGAAAATGGAACAACCTTCAGTATTTGGTGTTAAGCACTGAGTTTGTCCCTTAATATAAGTTATCATTCTTTTTTCCCTGCTCTAATACCAGCGTGACTGACATTTTTCCATTTCCATAGCGTCAGGTCTGTAATGCTTAAAATACCTCGTGAAACACAACGCTCAACTTTGTCAGCTCCTGAGTTATCAGCATACAGGGAAAATAATGCCTGTGTCATCAGCAACCTTGTGTGTCACCCAAGGGTAAAATATCCAGCATTCCTCCTTTTCTCCACCTGCTCGATAAATTAAGAAACGCAGGCGCTGATCATCAGTTTGCCAGAATTATTTCTCTCACCTCTGTGGACCTGCTCAAGTGTGAGAAGGAGTCTGAGATATTTGTGTGCTGCAGACAAAGCTGTCCCCAGCTGGATCCACTGGGACATCTCCTGCTGCTGGGACACGTTACAGACACAGACTGGCACCACACATTTTTTTTCATAGCAAAGTAAAAAAGATTCCTTTGGAAATTAATAAACAATTCCACCCACTCTTCCCTGGAAAAAAAAAGAGTGAGAATGCCATCCCTGTCAAAGGCTGCTTTCCTAGGCTTCAGCAATCCCCTCCAAGTGCTTTATGCTGCATTTTCCCTCATCTTCTACTGGAGGATGCAGATGCCCAGGACAACAGGAAGAGGGGGAAAAATTTGAAAGAAAATTAAAATAAAAATATTATTTTCCTCCCCAAAATTCTCATTTAACCTTCATGCAGAGGGAGAGGCCTGCAGGAGGCTTGTGCAGCATCCCTGTGTTCCACAGGCAGCAGCTTATCCTGAAACACAGACTGGGGGTGACACAGCCTAGCCTGCAACTCAAACCCAAACTGCACTGGGGAAGGTTTGGACATCAGGAGAAATTTCTTCATAGAAAGGATGATTCAGTACTGGAAGGAGCTGCCCAGGGAGGTTTGGAGTGCCCATCCCTGGAGGTGTCCCAGGAAGGGCTGGAGGTGGCACTCAGAGCTCTGGGCTGGGGACAAGGTGGGGATTGGGCACAGCTTGGACTCCGTGGTCTCCAAAGTTTCTCTAATTTAAATTATTCTGTGATCCTGTAACACAGCCAGGAGCCTGGATACTGAAAATTTTGTCTCTCACATGCAAACAGAATTTTGTCCTTAGAAGGGCTGAGTACACTGAGCTCCTGGAGACTTCAAATCACAAATAACTGAAACCAGCCTTTTTCCTTCTTCTTATTTTTTTTCCTTCTTTTTATTGGTTGGTTTTTTTGTTGGTTTTTTTTTTTTTTGTCTTTTTTTTTTTTTTTATGCATAATGCTGCTTTGGGCCTGTTTTTTCTCATTTTCACCTGAATTCTACTTTTCTGCATTACTAACTGCCATACAACAACAAATAAGCTGTCAAACCAGCTGATACCAGTAGAACTCCTCCTAAACCTCTTTCAAAGCTTTCTTAAAGCATGTGGAAAACATTTAAAGACTAAAAAGCTTACAAAAATTCTCTTCCTTTGAGTCTCCAATCCCCTATAAACATCCTCAACCTCTTCTCCCCGTGTACCTCAGGACGTGTCCTCTGCTCAGAGCAGAAAATTGTGTATGGGGAGGGAGTCTTGTGCAGCTGGAAACGTGACCAATATGATTCCCTTTTTTTCCCCTCACTCCCTTTCCACCAAATGTGGCTGCAAGTGAGTCCTACAGGTACAAATGCACCAGGAAAAATAATTAGCTTGTGCTGTTCACAGTGTTTGGTACAGCTACCTCCACGGAGGAGTTTTATTCCTGCCTAACAAAAGAAGGTGAAAGCACATCCCCAGCACAAGCATCCTCTCAGAGGCTGCCTCTGAATGCTGCTTTATCAAATCTGTGTGGCACGGGGATCTTGGGGACACCAGTGACTCACAGCCGCTGAGATGAAAGAATCTGACGTGACACTGCTCATTTCAGCACACCCAAAAATGCATTTTAGGGAGATTGGTAGGAAAAGGAGCACCTTGAAACATCATGTGAGAAATTAAATTCTCCTCTCCCAGCAGCATTACAAAGCATTACAATTACAAAGCAATTATTACCCCTAAAATTTAAAAAAAAATATATATAGAAAAGTACAATGTCTGTTTCAAAGGCCTGGGTGTTATAATTTTTCCTTACTGAAGTCAGACTGCTTTAATTTCTGTTAGTGACAACCTAACACAGCTTTAATGCTTGTGGTGCATTGCAAAGGATTTTTGCAACATGCACAAAAAGGCCATTCTGTCCAGACTCCAGGCATGCTCACAGCAGCAGAACTGGCCTTACTCCAGAACAGGTTCTCAGTGCCTAATCAGAAATCTGTTAAAATTTATCAACAAAACATTTTACAGGACATCTGCATTTGGAAAGGAGTCTTCCCCAAGTTCTCCAGCTTTTGCACAACAGGTTCTTTTTACTGCCTGGATTTATTTCATTAGACCCCCAGAGTGCTTGGAGTTGGACGGACCGTACACATCATCTCATTCCAACCCCCTGCCACAGACATCCACTGGACCAGGTTCCACTGGACTGGGCTCAGAGAACCACTGAGCCTTTGACAACTCCGTTTCCCACTTTTTATATAAGCTATTTATAATTCCACAGCATTCACTCACTCCCAACAGCTCACTTTCTAAATGTGAGTTAGACAGGGCTTTTTATAAAGGCCTTGCACAGAATGAGGATCCCCCAGATGACACTGCAATGCACATCTATTCTGTTTATTGCTTCCAGCCCAGCCAAGGGGAGATTCTGTAAGAGGAAAGAAGGTGACAAACTGCCAGTGAAAGCCCAAGACAAGGTTTTCAGGAATTCCTTAAAAAAAACAATAAAAAATAAGTTTCCAAGTAGATGGGTAGATGGAAAGATGTCAAAGTTCATAATAGGTTTATCACAAAAGCCAGCTAACAGGAAAACAGATTGTAGACAAGAGGAATCCCAAAGGAAACCTGAACTAAATGCCCTGTCCTGTGGCTAAGCAGCTCCCTGTCCTCACCAGGTGACATTTCAGTCCTGTTTTAATGGTGAGAGGCAGAGAAGTGAAACACACCTTAAATGGAACCTGCAGCACCTAAGCCTGGCCTGCAGCTTCTGGCTCCAACAACGAAAGATCCAGAAGCATCAGCCAAGATCAGGGTGGCTGCAGGCAGCAGCTCCTCCCCTGTGCAGGAGCACAGCATCTCTGACACTCTGCAGGCACCACGGACTACACAAAGGAGGCAAACCTTCAGAGCCTCATCCTGCTGAGCCCCAAAAGCTTCCCAAAGCTTCTGTGGCCCAGCAGGACGTTTCTCTTACTGCAATGAGTCTCCCGGGAGCGCATTTCATTTCGGTCCCTGAAGTTAACACCATTAGAAGATACATTTCCTTGATGATTAAAAATTAACCACAAAAGTATTTCAAAGCTTTTGAAATAACTCCAAACTAATGAAGGACTAATTGCTTCGCTACATGTCTTCATAATAATAATGTATAAAAAATTGGTGTCAACTGTCTTATGTCAACTCCTGCATCAGTTAATTACATGTTTGCCATCAGTCATCCACAGCCACAATTAAAACAGGGGAATATTGTTATAATTAGTTTTCTGGTTTAGAGCAAGAGACAACGGAAGGAAGTGTTAAAAGTTGGTTGACTTCTTTTTGTTGCTAAGTTGATACAATCATTAGCACCATTTTAAAAATCAGTTCCATGGGCAGCTGGGTGATGGGAATTAAATCTCTGAGTCTTGATTCACTTTTAGAAAACTCTGGGAGCGGGGGGAGCAAATGTAAGTCCACAAATTCCAATTTCTTCACTCTTATTTTTTGAAATAGTTATTTATCGGATTAATACACTGAAATTTCTTGTGGGAAAAAGTCTAACACAGGAAATGAGCAGGCAACCACTCCCCCTGTAATCATGGAAATGAAGACCAAGTAAGACTGGAGAGGAGGAACCTTCATCCCCCCTGACTGATGGGGGAAAATCTGCATATGAGAAGTTTGAAATCAGGTGTAGCAACTGCCCACGTGCCATTGGAGCCCCACATCGTGAGCAAATCCCACAGAAACAGCTCCACCAAATTCCCAGTTTCTTAAATAAATAATGCATTTGATTTTACAAGCTGCTTTGTTTTCTTGAGTTTTGTTTTTTTTGGTTTTTGGTTTTTTTTTTTTAACCAAGCATGAGCACATTACAGCATCTCCATCTCAGAAGCTTCCCAAATACTAATAAGCAATTTCAAGAAAAAACTGGTCTGTCAGAACTAGAGCTGCTGCTCTGGCTCCAAACTAAAGTTATTGCTCCAGCAAGGCTGGAAGTCAAACCCAGCTGACATTAAACAGGTAAAGAGAAAGACAGAGAACACCAGGAGCTGTTCCAGAGCCAAGGGATATGGCAAGGCAGTATCTTGGACTTTAGGCATTCCCACCCAACCTTCCAGAGAATTAAATCCTTCAACAAAATAGAACAAAACACACACAGAACAACAAAAATCACCACCACCACCACAATAAATGCATGCATATATAAAAATATAGATGTTTGCCTACGGGGTCAAACCTATTTTTCTCAGAAATATCTTACTCTAAAATTTTTTCTGCAAGGAGACAGCTGGGAACAAAACTGGGGAGGGTGTAGTTTTGAGATTAATGGAATTAGAAAGTGGGTAACAGAGAACTATGGACACAATAATTTCTGTATTTTTAAACACAACAGTTGATGTTCATTTTCAATTCCCTAAAAAAGAGAGTACTGAAGTTGAAGGAAGATTGTGATTCCACACAGCAACAGCATTTCATTGGCTCAGGAGTTTCTCAGATCCCTTGAACAAACATTTCTGCCATTGAAATACAACTGCCACACAGAATGTCTGAACTCAACCTGGGCAGTTAGCATAAAAAAAATAAGAACAATAAGAAAAAAACAAACAAACAAACAAAAAGAAATCCACCTTCATGAGAGCATCCTCCCTCACCCCAAAGACCACCGGAAAAATAAAATGCAAGAGAACAGAGGACACCAGGTCCTGGAACTCCACGAGCCTGGAGCACCTTGATCCAGGCAGGATTTCTAAGGTAAATAAACCAGGCAGGCTCCTGTCCCCACACTCTCAGCCTGAGCACAAACCCTGGCAGGGCTCCAGCACAGCCCTGGCCCCTCTGCAGGGGATGTGGCTGCAGCACCAGCGGGACCTCGGCCACGGGCCAGGACAGCTCCTTCCCCGGTGCCCAGAGCTGAACCCATGGGCTGCACACACAGCAGGGCAGCCCAGCTCAGCTCTGCAGGGCCAGGACTAAACAAAACCCTTCCTACCAGCCCTGAACACAGCCTGGCACTCGGGGAGCTGAGCTGAGCACAGCCATACCTCACTGGAAACAGTCACAGGGGCACCTCTCACTTCAGAACTACTTTTGCTTCTTAAGGGCTTTTACAGGTTTGCTCCTCAGTCCTCTGGAGAGTGAATCCTTTTCAACTGCCATGGAAATCCCTGGAATGAACTTGAAACATGATGGGCATGACCAGGAATAACAAACTGCCTCCTGTGCAGCTGCCAGCAGGGATGTGCACTGGCAGAACCCTGCTGTGTTCGTGCTTCCCTCGCGGGGCTGAGCTTGGGACTCAGCCTGTCCTGGCTGGGCTGGGCTCAGGTGGGACAGCCCAGCCTGCTCTGAGAGAGCACCTGAGTTGCTGGAACAAGTTTTCACACAAACAGAACCCTCTCCCCAAGCTTACATGACAGAGCTGCTCTCTACAGTGAGTGTCTCCGGTGCAGCAATGGGAACCCCTCCATCCCTGCACACACAGCCTTAACAGAGAAGGGGATTGTTGAGGTTTGAAAGTTCTCCTTTTTGTGTTCTTTTCTTTTTCCCCTGAGGAATTTTTCCCTGGGTG